>OX031068.1:42354982-42664683 GCA_943736015.1 Tridacna crocea
CCTGAATTCTCTCTTTCTCGCTCTCTCGCTCGCTCTCTCTCTCGCTCTTTCTCTCTCTCTCTCGATCTCGATCTCGACCCTGGAACATGTGTTAGATGCACTGGCTGCCTGGCTGCCATAATATAGCTAAAGAATAATTTTCTAAAAATGTCATTAAACAATAATAATAGAGGCTATTTTGACCTGACTACAGAATAAGAGAAACAAAGACATTAGATGAAGCAATTTTATTTTATCCCATAAGTGTTTATAAAAGCAGGTGTATTTTTATGCAACATGTTGAAAAATAACAATTGTTACTTACAGGTTTAGTAGACGAGTCAGTAGGGCATTTTCATTCAACAAAACTCCTCGACGGATCAAGAGAGCAGTTTCACATGTATTCAGCCCATTTGTTAAAGATAACTCCAAAGAATTCACGCCTGGAGATTTACAGGGGAAACGTTTGGCGAGCAGTATAGATTTGAGAGTAAGAGTTTTAATCCTCTACTATGCAATCAAGACTTTTAAGGACCGTAGAAAAGAAAGCTATAGAAAATATTGTGGGAAAAGGAGAAAATACTGGTAATCAGCATTCTCCTTTTACCACAATGTTTTCTACCTTTCCATAGACTAATTTCAATTTTTGAGACAGGTTCGTTTTGTTGTTTGCAAGTGCTTTCAATTTGGACATGTCTAAACTTCTGTTGTTTGCGTAAGAGTTAACAGTTTTTAGATTGGTCCAATTTAGAAGTATTTGCAGAGGACAGAGATGGTTCAAATGATGGGAATTGTTCTTGTCAGCCTATGTCGACTGTGCAAGCTAATATGTTTAATGCTTTCTTGTGTTAAGCCCCTTTTTCATTTGTAGACACTAACATGTTCTCTATAAACCCCTACCAAATTATGGGGAGTGGGGGAAGAAATAGTTTTTGTGTTGATTATCTGTCCAAGCTGGTGTTGTCTAATATCCTTGACAAAAATTGGTATAAAAACTCTATACATGTGTTCTCTATGATTGTCTGCTGAAATAGTTTTTTTTTTTTTTTTTTTATTTAGCTCACCTGAGCACAAAGTGCTGAGAGTGAGCTATTGTGATTGTGCTGTTTCTGTTGTCAACTTTTTACCTTGTGTACGCTCTAGAGGCCACATTTTTCATCCGATTCTCATGAAACTTGGTCAGTATGTTTGCCTTGATCAAATCTCGAAATAGTTTGAAATTGGGTCATTTCAGGTCAAAATTTAGGTCACTAGGTCAAATCTTACAAAAACCTTGTGTACACTCTAGAGGCAACATTTTCAGTCTGATACTCATGAAGGTTGGTCAGAATATTTGCCTTGGATGATATCTCAGACGAGTTTGAAAATGGTTCATGGCAGGTCAAAAAAAACTAGGTCACTAGGTGATATCTTAGAAAAACCTTGTGTACTCTCTAGAGGCCACATTTTCAGTCCGATACTCATGAAACTTGGTCAGAATGTTTGCCTGGATGATAACTCAGACAAGTTTGAAAATGGGTCATGTCAGGTAGTGATGGGCCGATGATCGACTATAGTCGAAAATCAGTTGGTTTAGGCATCCGATTCCGATAATCGATTGAGAAATCCCTGAATCGACTGTAGTTGGATTGCTAAGCTGGCTTGGTGCCAAAACTTGAATTCTGGTTTTTAGCGCTTGGTTTTGTGACTATTATTAATCACAACCTTGGATTTTAAACATACTGAATAACAAACACGAAAATTGGCTGTAAAATGGGGAACAAATCTTTGTCCATGAATGTCTTGACAAAAGTTGACGACTCGGCAAGCTTCCCTGAGCCTGGGTTTTGACATTTGGAAATTTGAAATGGCCGGTCTTTGACGATGAAAGATATCTGCTAAATGTCAACTTGAGGCATGAAATTATCGTCTAGAACTAAATACAACCTAGCTTGCGTGCATCCGGTAGAAATATGGGTTAAACACGATCAATATAGAATGCGAAGGACACCCGGATGATAATGAAGCTGGCGAGTCATTTATGACTGAGTAACGAAGGAGTTATTCCTCTTATCTAATGTAAAATGACAGCTTTTTAAGTTACTTGCTATTTAAACTGACTAAATGATATAAAATCATGTAGTAATACTTTTCCAGAAACTAACTGTCAAGAAAAAAAAGCGCGAAAACCCATGACACTACAATGAGCAGCGTGGCATCGTCTGATCAGAGAGACTACAAACTATCTTCTTATCTTTGATATTGAATTTTTAAAAGGGAATTTACACAAATTTCTGAATAAAGCAATAAGTGGAAGTTAAAATTCTGTTCCTGAGTGGAAAAAATGTTTTATGAAATGAAAATATATTTGTGGGGGGGGGGGGGGGGGAGTTAAAGAGGGTCGTCTGCAAATGTTTGAACTATTAGGTATATGTCTGATTCTTTTTTAACTCGTTTGGAAATTATAAGGAACAAAATGAATGGTATTGATTAAAGCAGAAAACTTAATTGCAATGTATTTAAACTGGTTAAAGTGCAGAATACAACATCTTTATAAATTTAATACATGAAGACTATCATGTTGACAATATTGTCACGGTATTGTATGCAAAAAAACATTCTCAATCAAATGAAGTCTAAACCGATTGTACTATCGATAGCTAGTTGGTTTGCTCTTCCAATTACAAAGCGATAATCGATTGAGATTTTAAATCGATTGCCCAACACTAATGTCAGGTCCAAAATTAGGTCACTGGGTCAAATCTTAGAAAAACCTTGTGTTGGCACTAGAGGCCACATCAAATTTTTCGGTCCAAAACTCTTGAAAGTTGGTCAAAATGTTAGTCTTGATGATATCTCGAACAGGTTTGAAAATGGGTCATGTTGGTAGAAAAACTAGGTCACAAGGTCAAATCTTAGAAAAACCTTGTGTACGCTCTAGAGGCCACATTTTCAGTCCAAAACTCGTGAAAGTTATCAGAATGTTTGTCTTGATGATATCTTAGATTAGTCTGAAAATGGGTCATGTCAGGTCAAAAACTAGGTCACCTGGTCAGATGTTAGGAAAACCTTTTGTATGCTCTAATGGCCACATTTTTAGTCCAAAACTGTTGAAAGTTGGTCAGAATGTTTGTCTTGATGATATCTCGAACAATTTTGAAAATGGGTCATGTTGGGTCAAAAACTAGGTTACCAGGTCAAATCTCAAAAAAACATTGTATACGCTGTGGATGCCACATTTTCAGTCCAACGCTCTTGAAAATTGGTCAGAATGTTTGCCTTGATAATATCTTGGATGACTTTGAAAATGGGTCATGTTGGGTCAAAAACTAGGTAAATAGGTCAAATGTTATAATAAACTTGTGTATGCTCTGGAGGACACATTTTCAGTCTGACATTACTGAAACTTGTTCATAATATTTGTCTTTGTGATACCTTGAATGACTTTGAAAATGGGCCATGTGGAGTCAAAACTAGGTCACTGGGTCAAATGTTAGAAAAACCTTGTGTACGCTCAAGAGGCCACATTTTCTGCCCGATACTCTTCAAACTTGATCAGAATGTTTGATTTGGTGATGTCTCAAAAGAGTTTGATAATGGGTAATTATTGGGTCCAAAACTAGGTCACTTGGTCAAATCTTCGAAAAACCTTTTGTATGCTGTAGAGGCCACATTTTCAGTCCAATACTCATGAAACTTGGGTCAGAATGTTTGTCTTATTGATATCTCAAATGTATTTGATAATGGGTAATGTCTGATAAAAAACTAGGTCACTGGGAAACTAGTTTGAAAATGGTTCATGTTCGGTCAATAGACTCAGGTGAGTGATTTCAGGGCCATCATGGCCGTCTTGTTTATTTGATGCAGTGCAAAAGGGGGCTTGATGTATTTCTATTATGGACCAAAATCTTTACTAGACAAAATTTTATGAAACTTGATATTGATTATCATAAGCCACAGAAAATCTTTTTTTATTTTATTTAATGAAATGCCATCTCATGGACAAAAAAGGGGGCTTAACCCATTACCACACAATCCCTACTTTTGACGCCCCTGAGAAAGAAGCCTTTAGAAAACATTGTGGGAAAAGGAGAAAATGCTTGTAACCAGCATTTTCTCCTTTTCCCACAATGTTTTCTACACCTCACAAAAAAAATTTAAAATTTTCAGTCACTTTTATTTTGTCGTCTGCAAGTGCTTTCAAATTGGACCAGTCCAAAATATTGTCATTTGGTAATGGGTTAATGTACAATTTAATTACAGGCTAATAACAAAAAGGCAACATGCAAAACACAATACCTCTCATAATTATGCTTCTATCAAAAAAAGTTTTTTTTTTCGGCAGGAGATATCAATTCAACAAAATATTTTGTTTGAATATGATTGGATGTTTGAATGATGAAGTTCACACTTGATCTTCTTATTTTATCTTTAATCTTTTCAGGAAGATTCTATCAGCTTGGCCAACTTTTACGATGACAGCGACACTGTCAGTTTAGGAGCTTTCTCCTTGAAGGACCCGCTGGACTGAAATACTTATAAACATACAACACTGTATTTAGATGTGTTTTAAATCTTTACCACATAATCCCGACTATTAACAACCCTGTGGAAAAAGACCTTTGAAAACAATTTGGAAAAAGGTGAAAATGCTGGTTACCAGCATTTTCTCCTTTTCCCACAATGTTTTCTACCTTTCTCAAAACACATTTCAATATTTGAGTCGCATTAACATTGTCATCTGCAAATGCTTTTCATTTGGACATGTCCAAATTTTTGTCTTTGGGTAAAGGGTGAACTCTGTATCAGAAGACCACACAGTTATAAACTTGTCCAAACTGAGATGGTGTGGAGAGATCATGTGCAGAAGACAAATTAAATGTTGCCTAGGGTTTCGGATTTACTTTTGAAAGGATAGAAAGTGATCGGGGAAAAGGAGAAAATACTGGTTATCATGCTTTTGTGATTGTGCTGTCTCTGTCATGCATTGTCAGCTTTTAGTTTGTGTACATTCTAGGGGCCACATTTGCTGTTCAGTTCTCATGAAACACATAGTTAGTGTGTTTGTCTTGATTATATCTCGTATGAGTTAAAAGTGGATCACATTGGGTCATGAACTAGGTCAACTAGGTCAAATAGAAAAACCTTGTTTACACTGTAGAGGCCACATTTTCGGTCTTGAAAGTTGGTCAGAATGTTTGCCTTGATATCCTGGACAAGTTTAAATATGGGCAAAGTGGGGGCAAAACCAGGTCACTGAGCCACATGTTCATTCAAAAACTCGTGAAAGTAGGTCAGAATATTTGTCTTGATATTATCTAATATGAAATTGAAAAGGGTTCACATTGGGTCAAAAATGGGTCACAAACTAGGTCACTGGGTAAAATCTGTAAATTAGCCTGTGCACACCCTACAGGCCATGTTTTCTATCCAATACTCATGAAAATTTGTCTGAATGTTCTTCTTGATAATATCTCCGACAAGTTCGAAATTTGGTCATATTGGGTCCAAAAGTAGGTCGCCTGTTCAAGTCTTTGAAAAACCTTGTGTTCACCATGGAGACCATATTTTCTGTCCAGTACTCATGAAAGTTGATCTGAATCTTTGTTTTGATAATATCTGAAACTAATTGTGAGTTTTGCTTGGATCATTTAGGTATGTGATATTTGAGAAAGGATTTAACTGTACAAAATGACAAAGTTTTAGACTGGACCAAATTCAAGGCATCTGCAGACAAAAAATTATAATTATGTTGGTAATACGATGATTTCTGACTTTGATAGGGTAGAAAATATTGTGGGAAAAGGAGAAAATGCTGGTTACCAGCATTTTCTCCTTTTCACACAATGTTTTCTATCAACTTTTTTCTCAGGGTCCATAAAAGTCGGGATTATATAGGAAAGAGTTAAGATGCCCTAAGTCATTCTATTAGTCTTTTACCACACAATCCCAACTTTTAATGACCCTTAGAAAGAAAGCCTTTTAGAAAACATTGTTGGAAAAGGAGAAAATGCTAGTAACCAGTGTTTTTTAACAACTCAAAAGAAATTTGGTTACTTTTTTTCACCTTATTTGTCCTCAGCAGATACTTAAAAGTTGAAAGAGTCTAGACTTCATTGGCTTGGTAAAGAGTTGAATCTAGTAGCATGTCATACTGTTTCCCTGTTCTAGGTCAATCATCAGAGTAATGATAGTCTCTTTGATAAGTAGGTGTAGAGGTCTTTTAGCTCTCTTTCAGAACTGATGTGGAAATATTTGCAATTTCGCAAGTTTTAAAAATTCGCAGACTTATCTATTAGCATATTTCATCACATATAGAGCTCTATACCAACAAATAACAAGTGTCTTGAACTGGTAAACATTTCTCTTTGCAAAATGTCATTCAGTGGTCATTTGCAAATTTTTCCACAGTGGTTTATATCCAGGTATATAGTAAATCTTTCTTTTTTCCCCCCCAAAACCTTGCAGAAAAAGGAATCTTTGTGTCCACTATCTCAGTTATTATGCTGCCATATTTTTCTAAGTTGGTGCTAGAAATTTGTTTCTATGTCCATTTTCTTAACCTGTTACCAAACAGTCCCTGTTTTTTTGTTTTTGTTTCTTTGGTACCAATGGAAGTAGCCTCCTGAAAACATTATGGGAAAAGGAGAAAATGCTGGTGACTAGCATTTTCCCCTTTTCCCACAATGTTTTCTACTCTTCTGAAGTCAAATTTCAATCTTTTAGCCACATTTTTTTTTGTGGTCTGCAAAGGCTTTCAATTTGGACAAGTCTAAAATTTTGTCGTTTGGTAAAGAGTTAATTTTCATAAAGTATGCATAGTTCAATGATTTTACATGTGGGCTACATTCGACTCACATTAATTTTGCAGATGACAAATGAGACTCAAAAACTGAAATTTCTGTTTGGAAGTGTAGAAAACATTGTCAGGAAAGTAGAAAATTTGTTTTTATCAGGTGTATTGATACATTATAATTATGCTTTGATTTTATCCCTAAAACATTACCTTTTTGTATGATAAATTTAACAAGGTATGGAAAACAACCTAAACCCTTTACCAAACAATCCTGACAGTTTACAACTCTGAGGTAGAAGCCTTTTGAAAGCATTATGGGAAAAGGAAAAAATGCTGGTGAGCAGCATTTTCTCCTTTTCCTGTAATTTTTTCTAACTTTTCCCCAAAAAATTTAGGTCACATCAATTCTGTTGTTTGCAAACGCTTTCAGTTTTTGACAAGTCCAAAATTTTGTTGTTTGGTAATGAGTTAACCCTTTACTCCATAGATACTCATTTCTACACATTGCTTGTAGGAGCCTTTGGAAAACATTGTGGCAAAAGGTGAAATTGCTCGTGACAAGCAATTTCACCATTTGCCACAATGTTTTCTATGCTATCAAAAGGTATCATATAAACATAAAAAACGGCTTCATCCTTGCTGTTATTTAGGGTCAATTAGAGATACCATAGAAATGCCTTATGGGGTAAAGGGTTAAGGTAATAATTTTCAAAAATACAGATAGTAAGACTTGAAAATTTTGAAATTACGGTTTTCTACTTTTATAATGTTTTTCCCCTAAATCTTGAACTGGAGATCCTGAAAATTGGTTGTGATGTAAAGGTGTATTGATCCTTAGGCTGCTAAGTGTGCTCTCTGACCTTTTGCAGACAGCATAGATAAAGATCAGACTGCACAGAATGTGCAGTCTGATCTTGGATATACACTGTCTGATAAAGAGTAATTTTTTCTCCAAAAAATAAGTTTGAATTTGCTTAATTTGGGTTTTCATAATGGGTTTGAGAGTTTAATTAAACTTATTTAGCAGAATAAGGGTGATATATATAGAAATGACCATGTATTTAGATGTACATGTATATAATTGTAAGCTATTCATAGAAAACATTGCATTGCTTATTGCATATTATCAGTATTGTGTTTATACTGTATTATAATAGATCTACAAAAAAAAACATGAAAAAAAATGGAACAAAGACATATCACATCTTAAACCCTGCTATCTTAGTTTTTATTCTCCCAAAAGGTCGTATTATGTTATAGCCACAGTCGACCAGCTATCCGTCTGTTGCAATGTCTGTCCATTTTTTTGTGTGCACAACTCCACCTAGAGTTTCCATCTGTCTGTATATCTGTCCATTGGTTAGCAATTTCAGGCCTGTTTTATCTCAAGATTTCTCTAAACTGCTGATCATAGCAGAATGAATCACACCATGTAGCATTTTATTGAGTAAATGTTCTTTTTAGTTTGAAATTCAAAGTAACAGAAAAGTAATCCGGTTTTGTACTCAGGATGCCCAAATTAGATGTGTATTTGTAGAATGCCATCTAGTGGGAGATAATGGTAGAAAATTGACATTCTTAAATGGTTCTACTGACTGCTGCGCCAAGCCCTGGTAGCTCAGTTGGTCATGTGCAGGACTTGTGAACAGCGGGTCATGGGTTGGATCCCTCGCTTGGCCAAATTCTTTTTGAGAATTGATGATAGTCATTGGGACAGGATTCATTCCTCTCCCACTGCTGACAATTGTCTCGATGATTGTTATGTGGGAGAGCAGCCAGTAGCCTGGAAAGAAAATTGTGCAGAGTACCGGTTAAAGAAACTCAGAGAGCAAGGATATGTGCACTGGCTGCCATGAAATTACTGAAAAAATGTTGAAAAGAATGTTAATCAACATCCAATAAATCAATTATTTTGACAGCTACAAATACAATCCACTAACCCAAATACATTTAGTAGGCTGGACCAGTAAATGATACGGGTCCCACTTCCTGGTCGGTTGGCTCAGTGGTTAACATAATGCGACTGTTGACCTGGGCCCTGTTTCACCGAGGTAGTTACAAACAAAGTTTGCTTAAGTTTTATGCAACTATAGTATAGTGGCACTTATCGGCCATGAGATACATGAAAATTATCATGATAGTTTTCATGTCTTGCGGCAGATTATTGCCACTACACTATAGTTACGTAAAACTTACGAAAATTTTGTGTATAACTACATTGGTGTAACAAAGCCCTGGTGTTTGTGAGTTCAGTACTTGGTTTGCCTTTCACCTCTGATGCCTGTGAGGAAAGTAGTCTGTGGCTTAGAGAGAAAGGTGTGTCACTTAGTACTGGTGTGAGAAAGCCATGCGTAAGAGCACTGACTGCTGTTATACATGTATAACCTGAGCTGTTAAATGGCATAGTACTCCAAAAAAATAAAATGTTAACCATGAGTGGTATTCACCAGCCATTCATAAAGTAATTTTTGGTCTTAGAAAGTAACACAACTTTTGATTGGCTAAACAAAATTAGTGGCCAATCAGAAAATAATTTACTTTCAAGTTTTGAGAATCTTTGGCATGAGAAGCAGATGCGTTACCCCCATACCACTGTCTCCCATGGATGGTCATTACTATTTGCAATACACACGGTTTGTACTCAAAGTTGATGACTTCTAATCAACCCGAAATTCATTCCTGGTAGCCCACAGGACTTCAGATCTGGGTCACCAGTTCAAATCGTAGCCAAGAATTGATAGAGGTCTTTGTGACAGGATGGAAAAAAAGGCTTCCAAGATTGAAACTTTTGCCCCTTAACCCTTTCCCAAGCAACAAAATTTTGGACTAGGCCAAATTGAAAGCATATTGTAATGCAAATGATGATTTTTGTTTATGAAAGTGTAGAAAACACTGTGGGAAAAAGAGAAAGTGCTTCTTCAAAGTGCTACAATTCAACATGACTTGATCCATATAAGGATCAAAAGTAAGGGGCTAGAGCATCAATCCGACAATAATCTAAACTTCAGATGACTAGAAGTGAATTTGACTCGAAATATACTAGGCTGATAATTAAGGGACACAAGTTTCAATCCTAGAAGAAACCTTTTTTAGACCGCTAGAGCTCGTAGGCTTATATATAAGGAACAAGAGCTTCAATCCCAGAAGAATCCCTTCTGTAGACGACAAGAAATCAATATGACCTAAAACATATTAGACTGATAATGAAAGGGGCCAGAGCTTCAGTCCTTGAAGAATCCCTTCTTCAGACGACTTGAAAATCAACACGACCAAAAACGTGTCAGGCTGACAATAAAAGGGGCCAGAGCTTCAATCTCGGAAGAATCCGTCCTTTAGACGTTTTGAAATCAACATGACGTAAAACATATCTGGCTGATAACAAAAGGGGCCATAGCTTCAGTCCTAGAAGAGTCCCTTCTACATACGACAAGGAATCAACATGACCTAAAACATGTCAGACTTATAATGAAAGGGCTCAGAGCTTCAGTCCTAGAAGAATTCCTTTTTCAGATGACTTGAAATCAACATGACCTAAAACATATCAGACTGATAATAAAAGGGACCAGAGTTTCAGCCCTAGAAAAATCCCTTATACAGACAAGAAATCAACATAACCTAAAACGTATAAGGCTGTTAATAAAAGGGACCAGAGCTTCAGTCCTAGAAAATCCCTTCTACAGATGACAAGAAATCAACATGACTTATGAAACATATCACGCTGTTAATAAAAAGGGCTTCAGTCCTAGAAGAATCCCTTCTTCAGACAAAAAATCTACTTAACTTATGAAACATATCAACATGAAATCAACATGACCTAAAACATATCAGGCTCTAATAAAAGGGGCCAGAGCTTCAGTCCTGGGAGAATCCCTATCTACAGACGACAAGAAATCAACATGACTTATGAAACATATTAGGCTAATAACAAAAAGGACCAGAGCTTCAGTCCAAGAAGAATCCCTTCTTCAGACAAAAAATCTACTTAACTTATGAAACATATCAACATGAAATCAACATGACCTAAAACATATCAGGCTCATAATAAAAGGGGCCAGAGCTTCAGTCCTGGGAGAATCCCTATCTACAGACGACAAGAAATCAACATGACTTATGAAACATATTAGGCTAATAACAAAAAGGACCAGAGCTTCAGTCCAAGAAGAATCCCTTCTTCAGACGACAAGAAATCGTCATGACCTAAAACATAGGCTGATAATAAAAGGCTCATAATAAAAGGGGCCAGAGCTTCAGTCCTAGAAGAATCCCTTCTACTGTCCCGGACATCAACATGACCTAAAACATATCAGGCTGATAATAAAGGTGACCAGAGCTTCAGTCCTAGAAGGATCCCTCCTTCAGACGACAAGAAATCAACATGACCTAAAACATATCAGGCTGACAATAAAAGGGGCCAGAGCTTCAGTCCTAGAAAAATCCCTTATACAGACGACAAGAAATCAACATGACCTAAAACATATCGGGCTGACAATATAAGGGGCCAGAGCTTAAGTCCTAGAAGAATCCCTATCTACAGACGACTTGAATTCAACATGACCTAAAACATATCAGACTCATAATAAAAGAGGCCAGCGCTTCAGTCCTAGAAGAATCCCTTCTACAGACGACAAGAAATCATATCATGCAGAAAAAAAGGGACATAGCTTTAATCTTAGAAGACTCCTTTCTTCAGTCGACTTGAATTCAACATGACCTAAAACATATCAGACTGATAATAAAAGGGGCCAGAGCTTCAGTCCTGGAAAAATCCCTTCTACAGACGACAAGAAATCAACATGACTTATGAAACATATCAGACTAATAATTAAAGGGCTAGTTTAATTTAAACACACATGTTTATTTTACATCGATTGAGAAACAAGTTCGCACAACTATGACTATACTAATTTATCTTGTTCCTTCGGAACTACGCCAGTACTCACGCCGAATGTGTGGGCCAATGAAAAATCGTAAAGTCGACACCCGTTCCCGGGCATCAAACTTGAGACCTTATAGTAACGAGGCTAATAAGCTCTACCTCACATCCACGGACACCACAATTAACCCTTTCCCAAACGGCAAATTTTGGACCAGACCAGATTGAAAGCATTTTCCAGATGACAAATTAACAGTTGCTAAAAAGATGATTTTTCTATATGATAGGGTAGAAAACATTGTGGGAAAAGGAGAAATGCTGGTTATCAGTATTTTCTCCTTTTCCCAGAATGTTTTCAAAAAGCTTCTATTCCTGACCCGTAAAAACCAGGGATTGTTTGGGAAAAGGTTAAGCTATTAAGGGTCTAGACCGTCAGTCCCACAGGAATCCCTTCTTCATATGACTAGAAATCAACATGACTTGAAACATTCTAGTAAAATCTGTGCTAATTATCACGGAGGGGGGGGGGGGAGGGGGTGCTGTGTAGCTCAGAGGTTGTGTATGGCTCATGACCTGGAGGCCCCGGGCTCGAGCCTCACTGGCTCCACTCCCCCCCCCTTTCAGGAGCGTCCCAGGCAAGACACCCCAGAGTCCTGCCTAGTTCTGGTAAAACCCAGAAAAAACATGAATATGTGAGCTGTCCCCGTGAAATGACTGAAATAATGTTGAAAGCGGCGTAAAACACCATTGAAACTGATTATTAAGGAGAATCACAATCCTAGAAAAATGTCCTGCTCAGAATTCAACTTGATGTGAAACACACTAATTATTAACCCTTTCCCAAACAATCCCTGGTTCTTACGACCCTGAGATAGAATCCTTTTGAAAACATTGTGGGAAAAGGAGAAAATGCTGGTAATCAGCATTTTCTCCTTTTCCCACAATGTTTTCTACCCTGCTTGAAACAAAGTTCAATTTTTTAGTTACATTTATTTTCTTGTCTGCAAGTGCTTTCACTTTTAGACCAGTTTAAAATTTTGTCGTTTGGTAAAGGGTTAAGGGGGTACAGCTTAAACCCTAAAAATCCTCTTTTCTGACTGCTGGTACTGGTGTAACAAAGTCAGGAAACACATGCTTAGGTGCACTGGCTGTATTGATGTGATATGACCTAGATTGTTGAAACAGCGTTTAAATAACTCAATACAAACACTTATTTGTAACTCAATGAGCAGATTACATGCCTCATTTTGCAGTAGAGGTAGAGCATCTTCCATAGACTTTTAAAAAAAGCTTTCATGTATACGTTTATTTTCAAACATCACCGACAAGAATTTAGGGTAGATCAAGATCAGACTGCAAAGGTGATCTTGGTTTAAAAACACTTTATCGAGTACACAGGGACATATGTACAGTTATATTCTAGTACATATATATGTACACCCGTCCATCACCACAATCATCGAAGCTGCAGACTTTTCACGTGCGTAATTTGGACATGTTTTGTATTCTCTGTTAAGTGTGTCAGTGGCTTGTGTAAAGTAGTGTTTGCGATGATATGGACTTTATTTCCGTTAAATTTGATTGATTATTCTATTGATGGATAAATTTTGTAAATTCGAGGTGGGTGAATTTATCGCTGTGGTTTTCCTGTTCTCCTTTTTAAATGTCATTTTTTGTATGATAATATTTTGTATCATCTTAGTCACTGTCGTCGACTTCGGCACTTGTTTTTGACCCGCCCAACCTTCAGTCTGAAGGCTTGCTCCGATGCTATTTTTGTTATTTGGTCTCCGCAAGGGACCAAATAACAAAAATAGCATAGGAGCAAACCTTTAGACTGAAGGGATCAAATAACAAAATAAGCATCGGAGGAAGCCCTCAGACTGAAGGTAGTCGGACACCAAATAACAAAAATAGCACCGGAGCAAACCTTCAGACTGAAGGGATCAAATAACAAAAATAGCACCGGAACAAGCCTTCAGACACAACAAGGTTAAATGGTGATTGTAGTGATGAGACCAATCGTTAAGTACGGGGCATAAATCTTTAGGAGTTAGAGTTCGATGCCGAGTCTAGCACATGTAGCTCACTTAGTAACACCAGGGCATGAAATTTAGAGGTTGCGGGTTCGTTGCCGAGCCCGATGGCTCATTCTGTGACAAAAGGGATAATACATAAGGGGTCATGTGTTCTATGACCGAGTCAGATAGCTCAGTTTGTGCCAGCAGGTCTTGAGAATTAGGGGTTGTTGGCTCTATGTCTTGGAAACTGAAATTTAGGAGTTTTGGGTTCAATGCAGGACCCGGTGGCTCAGTTGGTGGTGACAACAGCGGTTTTGAAACTTAAGAGTTGTGGCTTAGTCGACAGTCATGGGTTCGATCTCCAAGAGAAGGATATTGTTTGGCACATTTGCCCTTGGGCTAAACACTTCAAAACCCTGGTCTTATACCTGTGTGACGAAGGAGTATGTGAAATACTGGAATGAGGGAATCTCACAGTATTTTGCCCTTTACCAAACAATCCCCCTTTTACGACCCAGACGAAGAAGCCTTCTGAAAACATTGTGGGAAAAGGAGAAAATACTGGTGTCCAGCATTTTCTCCTTTTCCCGCAATGTATTCTACTCTTCTAAAAAACATCAAATGTCAATTTTTGAGTCACGTTTATTTTGTCGTCTGCAAATGCTGCTTTCAATTCGGACAACTCTTAACATTTTGTCTTTTGGCAGAGTTAGTATTATTAAAGTCTACCAAAGGAAAAAAAAAAAACTAAAATGTCAACCAGGTCGATCTGTTGTCTGCAAATATATGTACTTCCAATCTGGAGATTTTTTTTTTCTAATTCTTGTCATCGGTTGGTTTTCTGCATGTCAAAAGAACAGACTAGCTTATAATCTAGTCATTTGTAAGACAAAGTAATTTTTTATGGATCCCTTATTTGGTGATATCTTGCTTGGTACACTGTATCACAAAGATACATTAAGCCCCCTTTATTGACATAGCATGGCTTATATATATATATAATCCTTTACCAAGTAAAAAAGAAATTTTAGAACTTTCAAAATCCAAACATGGTATTTACAATCAACGGATCGAAGATGGCTCAAAAGGTGAACATTGTCTTTGAAAGGGTTGAAAACATTGTGGAAAAGGAGAAAATGCTGGTGTGAACCAGCATTTTCTCCTTTCCCCACAATGTTTTCAAAAGGCTTAGTTTTTTGGGAGGTGGGGGTCGTTCAAAATAGGGGTTGTGTGGTAAAGGGATAATGTAGATCGTGATGACTGATTATTGAATTATTGGCACCTAGATCCGAGCTCCTTTTGTCACAATCTTTTCGTGTTTGGTATCATCATCATCATCATCAGTATTTTACAGGGATAATTCGAAAGTTACCCGCTACTTACATGTTTAATTGTAGAGTTTTGTATTTATCAGGCAATAAAAGTCGGGATTCGTCCGTAGTATTTGCCAATTCAAACGATAAATATGGCACATTTACATGTGTGTGGTTTTATTTTGAGATGAAAACATTGTGTGGAGAAAAGAAAATGTTGGGTAGTAGCATTTTCGGCATAATACCGTAAAACGCCCCTCTATAAATCGCGAAAACCCATGAAAATCAAAATTATGTGTCAAAAAATTGCAATTGGTTTATGGATTCATTTCGTAAACATCAAATACAATATTTTTCAACGGAATGAAGCTGAAACTTTCATTAAATTTCTTCTTTTAAGTCAAAAAAACAATACCACATGTAAGCATTGACTGTATAGCAGAGGGGCGTTTTATGGTATTATGCCGCATTTTCTCCGTTTCCTCAATTTTGTTTCAAATGCCTTTTCTCTCTGGTTGTTCATACACGTGTCCGACAGGTAAAGTATTGATTGGTGAACTTAACTCACGTGACTAAACAGTGAGACTTCCGGTAGATTTTTTTTTTTTCATGTTTTGATAAGACATCGTATTCAAGTACGAACTACAACCTCTATCTTATAGGCTCCAATTTGGTCTAATGGTCAGGGGAGTCGACTTGGAGACTCGGACACCCGAGATCGATGCCTCCCGCAACCAGAAAAAAAAAAAGCTTGGATAGAGAGGGGGAAAAAAGAGAAAGACACTTGGATAGAGAAAACAACAGCCGGATAGAGGACGGAAAAGAAAGACACATATGTAGGCGATGGGGGGACCCAGGGAAATTACCTTTTCCTACTCCTGTGTATTGGGAATTATCAGTTATAATACACAAGTGTTGTTAAGAAATGAACATTTATTCAAATATTTTTTAAAGCTTTCATTTTTTAAGTTCTTGCAAAAAGAATAACAAATTATAGAGAAAATGTTTAGATACTTTAATTATTTAACCAACAATAACATAACTTCCCCCCAAAAATTGAAATCTTTACAAACAACGAAATTCTACACTTGTCCAAAATGAAAGCATTTGCAGACAACAAAATTAATGCAAATTGAAAATTGAAATTTATTTTGAGAAAGGTAGAAAGCATTGACAGAAAAAGGAAAATGCTGGTTACCAGCATTATCTTCTTTTCTCACAATGTTTTCATATAGCTTCTTTTCCAGGAGCGTCAAAAGCCTGCATTGTAAGGTAAAGGGTTAAGAACAATGGCTGACTTGAGAAGGTTACACTTGGGACAAACATTTAACCCTTTACTATATAGATACTCATTTCTATGCATTGCTCGTAGGAGTCTTTGGAAAACATTGTGGCAAAAGGTGAAATTGCTCGTGACGAGCAATTTCACCTTTTGCCACAATGTTTTCTATGCTATCATAAGGTGTCATATACACATAAGAAAAAGATTCATCCTTGCTGTTATTTAGGGTCAATTAGAGATACCATAAAAATGCCTTATGGGGTAAAGGGTTAACTCTTCACCAAATGACAAAAACTTGCCAAATCTTAGACTGGTCTAAATTGGATGCATTTGCAGACAACCAAACAAAAGTGACTCAAAATTTGAAGAGTACAAAACATTGTGGGAAAAGGAGTAAATGCTGGTTACCAGCATTTTCTTCTCCTTTTCACACAATGTTTTCATGTGGCTTTTTCCTCGGGGTCGTTAAAACCAGGGGTTGTTTTAAAGGGTTGATTACAGCACAGAATATTTAACTCTTTCTCTACCATAGACGATACTAGAAGCTTTTGTGAACAGTATAGATCAAGGTGAAACTACACAGAACAAGCAGTCTGATCTCCAATCTACACTCTCCATTGCTATATTCTAGATTACGACCCAACCGTCTATTGATCTCGCAGAGAACATGTATATTTAGCCTTTCAGAGAATACAACTTAATTCAGCTGAGAAAGAGTTGGGAACAAAACACAAATAGTGAAAAGCTTTGCCTTAACCCTTTACCAAACAATCCCTGGTTTTTAAGACTGAGGATGAAGCTGTCTGAAAACATTGTGGGAAAAGGAGAAAATGCTGGTTGCCAGCATTTTCTCCATTTCCCACAATGTTTTCTACTCTTCTAAAGTCCAGTTTTAACCCTTTACCCCTTAAGACATTTCTATGGTATCTCTAATTGACCCTAAATAACAGCAAGGATGAGGCTGTTTCTTATGTGTATATGACACCTTTTGATAGCATAGAAAACATTGTGACAAAAGGTGAAATTCCTCATCACGAGCAATTTCACCTTTTGCCACAATGTTTTCCACAGGCTCCTACAAGCAATGAGTATCTATGGAGTAAAAGGTTAATTTTTGAGTCACGTTGGTTTTGTCATTCTGCAAATGCTTTCAATTTGACCAGTCTAAAATTTTATTGATTGGTAAAGAGTTAACCCTTTATCACACAGTCCCTACTTTTAACAACCCTTAGAATGAATCTTTTTTAAAACAGTGAGAAAAGGCCACAATGCTGATAAGCAGCATTTTCTCCTTTTCCCTGAATGTTTTCCACCCTTCTCAAACCAAAGTTCAATTTTCCCACGATGTTTCCAAAGGCTTCTATCTCAGGGTCGTGAAAACCAGGGATTGTTTGGTAAAGGGTTAAAAGCATCTAAGAACAGAACTTTCACTTCCCAATGACTACTACTATATCGTGGGCTTGATGCAGAAAGGAGTCAAGTGACATTTTTAACATTTTGAGAAAAACGAAGTTAAAGGTTTGACTCTTTAGTATAAATCAGAAAGCTTCTGTATTTTAAAACTTTTTGGTGCTGAAGATAAACATATCAATGAAGATTATCTGTACATAAATGTTTTGAAAATAACTTGTTGCATTTTTTGTATTTTGATGATTTTTGCAAATGACTCCTTTCTGCACGAACACTTTTGCTCTGTTTTATTTTGGACAAAGGAGTCAAGTGCATAGTATGTGTTCAGAAATGAGTACAAAATGAGTAGAAAAATTAATAAAAACTGCAATTTAGTTATGTACTCTTTTCAAACAGATGCTCATGTTAAGTAACATGTTTAAGTTTCAGATTATTCAGTAAAATCAATCAAATCAAAGCTTGAATTTTCATAAAAAATCTCATCTGGTATTGCTGCCTTTTAATATTTTGTTTGATAGGATAATGTTTTTGTTTTCCTTTTTAACTCTTTACCAAACAATCTCTTGTTTTAACAACCCTGAGGAAGAGGCCTTCTGAAAACACTGTGGGAAAAGGAGAAAATGCTGGTAGCCAGCATTTACTCCTTTTCCCACAATGTTTGTTACTCCTGCAATCTCAATTTTTAAAACTTGGGTCACATTTATTTTGTTGTCTGCAAATGCCTCAATTTGGACAAATTTAAAACTTTGATGTTTGGAAAAGAGTTAAAATTATTTCAGACATAATTTTTGTCAAGAGGTATCAACCAGTGCACCTGCTCATGTATTTATGCAGTTTCCTTAACACCATACTCTTTCCAAGCCACTTGCTGCCATCTCATGTAAATCAGTATCGTCAAATTGTATAATGGTGCTGGAAAAATAAACCCTGAAGCAGTAACTATCACAGATCTTTGAAAAGACTTTGGTCATGCTTAGTATCTGCATTGTGACCCCTTAATTACAAGCCCTGTATCTAGATGAGCTACATGATGACTGACAACAGATCACCTGTTGGTTGCAATTATGAAACTGCTATCGTACTTCTTGTCTGTAATGTTTATCTCAGTTTTCCTCTACAGAGAAATATGGACATTTAGAATAAGGAAAATAAGCAATATGTTGTTTTCTGCTGGTCTGCTGTGCAAATCAAAATCGTGTAGTGTATATTGAAAAAAGAACTATTATTAGTTTGATAAAATGAAAGTTTGCCCTGTGAGACGCTACAGATAGTTAATTTCGATTCCATTGGTTGCACCTGGAGTGCTTATCTTCAAAACTTAAGATCATCAACTTACTAAAAGGAATTGCACTGTTCTCTTTTCCTTCCATCTATTTTAGAAATGGACTTTTGAAATCGAGTTATTCAGCAATCATTCATTCCAAATATACTAATACATTGAGATTGGTAAGATTTTTGTCTCTCTCCTAGATTTAAAAATAATTCAAAATTTGAATGGCAAAGTAGGCTACTGAAATAACACAAACAATACATTTGCTTGCTAACATAGCTTTATAATTATAAGATTACATTAAATACACATTTTCGTGTAGGACAAAAGCCGCTTAGGACGAAATCCCCATCAGACAAAAGACCCTAGGACAACTACTCTAAGGGACAAAAGACCCATAAAGAAATTCATTATGAGCAATTAATATGACCTTCAATTTGTACGTCTATATTGCTTTTAGAGATAAATTTTAGTGGCTATGTTCAAGCCACAGAGAAACCACAATAATTGTTTTTATATATAATTTCTGGTACTTTCCTTATTTTTATGTAACTCGAAATATGAATGATAATCATTAGAAACTATATGAACAAATTAGATGAATAGTAAATTCTGACTTTTCAGTTTAAAAAGAACATCCAGGGTCATTCAGAAACACATTGAACATTATTTTATTGTACTTTACAATGACGCCTCCGATACGAGTTTGGGTATTATTGGGAAGGTTTGGTCTGCATATACATGTGTTATTTGTTGAGAAATTAATTGTTTTGTAGATTCAAGAACTTGTAGCTGAGTCCCTGTAGCTCAGTTGGTAGCGAACATGACTTGGAAGCAGGAGGTAGCTGGTTCGATCCCTGGTTTTGCCAGTTTCCTTCAAAGGATGATAGTCATTCTTCTCTCACTGCTGACTCTTGCTTCCACGATTGCTATATGGAAAAGCATCAGTGTCTTGAAAAGAATATTGTGCCAAGTTCTGGTAAAAGAAACTCCAGGAAAGCATGGCTTTCATGATATAACTGAAATAATGTTGAAAAGGGCATTAAACAGCATATCAATCAATCAATCACGTTCAGTCTTCAGTGTATTACATTTACAATGACTCTCATTACTTAATACATAACTGGCATGAAAGATTGTAAAGTCTATGTGGCAATTGTCAATCGCTGTCATTGTCAATCTTTCGTCAGTGTAGTTTGTTCTACTTCTTACTCCTTGATTGTTTAGGTTCTAACAAGATATAACTTTTAACAAGAGCTTTTAGCTCATTTTGCCTTCTAGTTGTACCTTTATTTTTGAGATACCTTTTCCTCAGTGTCTTGCCAAGTCTGTCTTTATAACACTTTATCAATCGCATTTAATTTACAGGATGGAAACACTAGGCTATAGTTATTATTATAATTATTACACTTATTATCATTTAAAGCCATCAATAAACAACATCTCAAGATTGCAAGTATTATCGAGAACTGTGAAAACTTCTCCATATAGTCCACCATTAAAACCATCATCTTCATTAACTCAAAATGTATGCATAATTTTAGTCCTTGGGGTTTTTTTCTGTATAATTGATATAATTTCTATATAGTAAAACCATATGAATGACAATTTACTTAACCATTTGAATAATATAAAAAAAATTAATATTTTATCCATTCATTTTTTCTCTTAAACATCTCAATTTGTAATTAAAAGCTCTTGCTGTAGAGGCTAGTGATAAATAGGAATACGATCTTCCTAAAATCAGATCAAAATTAGATACTTATCGGAAATAAAGTGACATAACTTGAGAGTGGTGGTGTAAACAAAGCCTAAGTAATGATAACAAAAGTACTGATTAGAAATTCCTTCCATATTCCTGATCATATTTCACATATCTGGTATGGTAGTGCTTCACTTGTACCCTTAATGAATCATAAAACATTGGTAAGACTGCAGGTATACGTTTGTGCAGAATGGAGTCATCTGCCACTTGACCCCCTTCTGCATAACTGATAAAGCACTTGACTCCTTACTGCATGCAAGATTTGGATAAAAATCACTTGCACCCTTTAGTCATTGGTCAATAATTTTCTTATGTATCTATCTAGGGAGCTGCTGTTTTGCAGGTTTACAGTAGCCACTAAAACAAACAAGAAAATGCATTTAACTCAATTTTGGTAAAAATGTCACTTGACTCCTTTCTGCATCAGGCCCACGATATGTAGATTCTTTAACCCTTTCCCAAACAAGCCTTGGTTTTTACCTGTCTGCAGTATAAGTCTTTTGAAAACACTGTGGGAAAAGGAGAAATTACTCGTAACGAGAAATTTCTCCTTTTTCCACAGTGTTTTCTACTCTTTATGAGAACTTTCTACCATTTTCATCAACTTTAAAATTGTTGTCTGCAAACTCTTTCAGTTTGGAAAAGTCTAAAATTTGTCGTTTGGGAAAGGGTTAAAACAAAATGGTTTGATAATGAGTTACAAACAATACATTCCAACATGACACGAAATGCAGTGCAACGAAAGTGAGGTAAGTTTTTATGCAGACTGATGTCATTCTATACAGTGACGTCATTCTGCATAAGGTAAGTTATTCAGTTGAATATAATCTGCATCTGCGCTTTTACTCTATCGACTTCTTTTCCTTTCATTTGCAGTTGATCATGTTGGAATCAAAGTAATTTTCTATCTATCGTGGTTTATCATTCCATAAACCACATGAGGCACAATGAATAAAGCGCTTGTTGTGCCTCATTACTCACAACTGTGGTTTTCTGTGGTTATATTCTGTGGTTATATTATCATTCAATAAACCATGTGAGTTATGAGGCACAATGAAAAACACACTCGAGCTATTGGTCTTGTGGATTACTTATTGTGCCTAATAACTCACAACCCTGGTTTATCGAACAATAAACCATGATAGAAAAAAGATTATTTCTCAAATAAACACATTCCAACCCAGACTGTTCAACCCTTTACCAAAATTTTAGACCTGTCCTTATTGAAAGCATTTGCAGACAATAATTTCAATTGATGTGATTCTTCTTTAAGAAGGTAGAAAAAAATTGTGGGAAAAGGAGAAAATCCTGGTTACCAGCATTTTCTTCTTTTCCCTTAACATATTTAAAATGCTTCTTCCATGGGGTCAATACAAATCGGCATTGTGTAGTAAAGACTTAGTTTAAACATATTTCAACAATTTTGAAACAAGTTCTTACAACTTATACTAATTTATATGGATTCTGCTATATGGGAGCTACACCAGTACTCGCCCCGAATGTGTGGGCCAATGAAAAATCCCAAAGCTGACACCGGCTTCCGGGTATCGAACTCAGGACCTTATAGTTACGAGGCCGACACTACCTCACAGCCAAGGACACCACTAGTGAAGTCTTAACATGTCGAATGAAAAAAATTCTAGAATCATTACAATTAAAGCATTTGCAGATGACTGTTTAGTTGTGGCTTCACTTTTTACCAAACATCAAATTTTTGGACTGCATCAAATTCAAAGCATCTGCAGACAACAAATTAAATCTTCGTAATATGATGCTTTTTGACTGATAGGGTAGAAGATATTGTGGTAAAAGAAGAAAATGCTGGTAACCAGTATTTTCTTCTTTTCCCACAATATTTTCTATTGGCTTCTTTCTCAGGGTCAACAAAATCCAAGTTTCCATATAATTATTGACACCCTACACTCTGGCACAGCATTTTAACTCTTTACCAAACACTCCCTGGTTTTCCTGACCCTGAGAAAGAAGCCTTCTGAAAACACTGTTGGAAAAGGAGAAAATGCTAGAAACAAGCATTTTCTCCTTTTCTCACAATGTTTTCAAAACAAATTTCAACAAATTTATGACTTTTACTAGTATAACAAAATGCAAGTTCCTTTCTCTCTGTCTCACTCACTTTTCTTTCATTTACATAAACGATACAAAGTTCTCTGTCTCTCTCTCACATACCCCCACTCTCTTCTATGATGTACTTATGTAAGTTATTGTATGTAACAAAATACAAATGTGACCAGTCAGACAAAGGACAATCTGGGAATTCTGTACATCAATCAGATGAAAACAGACCAACAATAGTGCATGTCAATTTAAGTTGGCAGTTAACCCTTTACCAAACAATCCCTGGTTTTTACGACCCCAAGGTAAAAGCCTTTTGAAAACATTGCGGAAAAAGGAGAAAATGCTGGTAACCAGCATTTTCTCCTTTTCCCACAATGTTTTCTACCTAGCTAGAAACAAATTTCCAATTCTGATTTACATTCATTTTGTCACCTTCAAGTGCTTTCAATTTGGACCAGTCATTAGTTTTGTCGTTTGGTAAAGGGTTAAAGAATTACATGTATTGTATAACAACGTAGAGTGACCACTTTTCAAACAGAAAATATTATAAAACCCTGGTTAGCCTGCCCAATTCATGCAGTCTGACTCAGGGTTGACACTTTTCACAGTTCCCAGATGGTAACCAGCATTTTCTCCTGTTCCCACAATATTTTCTTTTCTACCCTTCACAAAACAAATTTCAAACTTTCTATACAGTACTTTTATTTTGTCGTCTGCAAATGCTTTCCATCATGGCCCTGTATCGCTCCACTGGCTTTTTAACCCTTTACCACATAAACAGAAGAGTTGATGACCCCGAAAGAGAAGGCTTTCCAAACACTGTCGTGCAATATCAGCAGGTTTATTCTTTGGCATGAAAGGTAAAGTTCTTGCAAAATAAAAACTGAATTATAGAAACCTTACTTTGAATTTAGTGATTCAGTAGTCCTGGGCTTTATGGTTTTAGACGAGATTTTTAAAAATGTTCAATATTGTTCAGTTTTGTTGCCATGGCAACAAGGATTTTTTAAGGATCCAAATTCTTTCAAGAATTTCTGAAGAGGACCATTACAGGATAATTTCTATTAAGATTCATCAAATTTGGATGGGTAGTTTAAGAGGAGAAGATGATTGAAATAAAAGTTGAAGCACACATGGATGGACAGTTGTGCACACACACAACAGACACCAGGCCATGACATAAGCCCACTGGCCTTTGCCAGTGGAGCTAAAAACAGGGTGAAATAGAGTAAACATGTACATGTATCTTTAACAGAATTCTTAAAGATTTACTAAATGTCCCTATGGGTCAAAACAGTCTTCAAAAATTATCAGTTCTTTTTCCAGGAAGTAGCACGTTAAATTCTCACTCCATGGCCCAATACTCCAAGCTGGAAAGATTCTGTCTAATACCTATGTGTGCATCACACTGCCTTCCTGAAAATAGAAAGCACAATTCACTTTGATTTCAAATTTTCTTTAAGTCTTTACCAAACGAAATGTTTTTAGACAAGTCTAAATTGAAGGCATTTGCAGAGGACAAAATAAATGTGAATCAAAAATTGAAAATTAATCTGGGAAGGGCAGAAAACATTGTGCGAAATGGAAAAATGCTGTTTACCAGTATTTTCCTTTTCCCACCACGTTTTCAAAAGCTTTCTTTCTCAGGGTCGTTAAAAGTTGGGATTGTGTGGTAAAGGGTTAACTCTTTATCAAGTGACAAAACTTAAGACTGGTCCAAATTGAAAGCACTTGCAGTAGACAAAATATATATATGCAGTTTAAAAATTGAACTTTGTTTCCATCAGGATAGAAAATATTGTGAGAAAAGGAGAAAATGCTGGTTACCAGCATTTTCTCCTTTTCCCACAATGTTTTAAAAAGCTTTCTTTCTCAGGGTTGTTAAAAGTCAGGATTGTGCGGTAAGCGGTTAACTCTTAACCAAACGACAACATTTTTGACTGGACAGAACTGAAAGCATTTATAGACAACAAACTACATGTTTATGTAGCTGAAGTGATGATTTATTTGCATATTTCAGAAATCATTGTGGGGAAAGAGGAGAAAATATTGGTTTCCAGCATTTTCTCCTTTTCCCACATTGTTTTCAAAAGCCTTCTCTTTCAGGGTCGTTAAAAGTTTGCATCGTGTGGTGAAAAAGAGTTAACACCCTTCGAGAGCATTTCTCAACCATACTGACCTTTGGTGCCTGTGAAGATCAGATATCAGAATGCATGTTTAACTCCTTACCAAACGACAGTATTTTAGGCTGGTCCAAATTGCAAGCATTTGCAGACGACAAAATAAAAGTGACTGAAAATTTGAAATTTGTTTTGTGAAGGGTAGAAAACATTGTGGGAAAAGGAGAAAATGCTGGTTACCAGCATTTTCTCCTTTTCCCACAATGTTTTTTAAAGGCTTCTTAATCAGGATTGTCAAAAGTAGGGATTGTGTGGTAATGGGTTCAGTAATCACTAAATGGACAAAAGAAAACGGGAAAAAGAGGAAAAACAAAACTTGATGAAATAAATTTTGATCTTTCATCAGAAAAAAACAAGTAACTTCTATTTCTCTAATCATTTAGAAAAAGTTTTTACATGTACCTTTCACTGCCTCAGTTCAACGATCATCTCCAACTTGAATCCATCTTGTTTATAACACCACTTTTAGCAGTATACCAGTTACACCATGGCAACAGCTGACTTGTTCACCTGTTTTCCGGGTTTCATCGGGCTTAGACTAGGGGCTCGGCAGACTGTCATCCCCCAGGATACACCGATGAATACCACAACTGTAAGTGAGGAATACGGCCCACGCCTTTACATAACAAATTTGGAAACATGCTCACCATGTCACCTGTAAGTAAATTATGATACAATACATAGCCCTTTACCAAAGGAAAAAAATTTTAGACTGGTCCAAATTGAAAGCATTTGCAGACCAGAAAATAAAAGTGGCTGAAAATTTGAAATTTGTTTTGGGAAGGGAAGAAAACATTATGGGGAAAGAAGGAAAAGCTGGTTACCAGCATTTTCTCCTGTTCCCACAATGCTTTCAGAGGGCTTCTTGGTGTGGTAAATCACTAACTCTTTATCAAGCAATCCCGGGTTTTATCAACCCTTGGAAAGAAGCCGCTTGAAAACATTGTGGAACAAGAGCTTCTCAAATCGGCGCATATATGCCTGAAGGAGCTTGTCACTGAAATGGTAACCTAGAGCCCCTGTAGATATCCAAATAGTAAAAGTCACATGCACAAGTACACATCATATAGACTCATTGTGGTACTTTTCAAATTATTCCGATGGAATATTTGTATATTTTTCTTGTAATTTTCCTTTCTAACTGATTATCAAAGAAAGGCGCTTTAACCCATTACCACACAATCCCTACTTTTGGCGTCCCTGAGAAAGAAGCCTTTTGAAAACACTGTGAGAAAAGGAGAAAATGCTGGTTACCAGCATTTTCTCCTTTTCCCACAGTGTTTTCTACCCTTCCCAGAAGAAATTTCAATTTTTCAGTCACCTTTATTTTGTTGTCTGCAAATGCTTTCAGTTTGGACCAGTCTAAATTTTTCTCGTGTAGTAAAGAGTTAAATACCTTTTTCAAAGGCAAATTTCTTAGAAACAAGCACGATGATCCCAATCTTTTTTTACTGAAATCTCCAAGAGACATAATGAGCTTTGTATGTGCAAAGTTTCAAAAAAATCTGTCAGAAAAATTTGTAATAATACATTCATGTTGATCCTTTCCCACACAAAGACAACTTTTGATGACCCCTGAAAAGAAGCATTTTGAAAACATTGTGGCAAAACGAGAAGATCACAATGCTGGTAACCAGCATTTCCTCATTTTCCCACAATGTTTGAGTCACATTGAAATTTTCGTCTGCAAATGCTTTCAGTTTGGACAGGGCTTAAATTTTGTCCTCTGGTGAGTGGTTAATAATACTTTCAACATGGATAAGTTTAGCTTTTATTTTCTCTGGAAAAAGTAATCATTTACAATTTGGGATTCTGCCCACATAATATGGTCTTTAAAATGCGATGATATAATAAGAAGAACTCACATGCTGGAATCAAAACAAACAGGCTTTTTGGTGTCTGGAATTGTTCTTCGGAGCTTGTTGTTCCCAAATGAACCTAGCATACATAAATAAATAAAGGTTCCATCGAAGCCAGATTTATCAATCTTCATGATCATTAATCCTTTACCAAACAATCTCTGGTTTTGACAACCAAGGTAGAAGCTTTTTGAAAACATTGTAGGGAAAGGATAAAATGCTTTTAACCAACATTTTCTCCTTTACCCACAATGTTTTCTACACTGCTGGAAACAAATTTCTATTTTTGAAATACCAGGTAGGTCTGTCTTCTGCAAGTGCTTTCAACTTGGACCTTCTAAAATTTTGTTGTTTGGTAAAGAGTTAAATAAATATATAAGAATTTTAGTGTGAGAGTGAAATTGTGCTCATGATAATATCATTGTACTGCAATACAGGGTTAGTTCTCTGACATGCTACAGGATGGTTTAGTTGCACCTTGAGCGGAAATGATTATTAAAGGTGGCCCTTCAGAATTTGGGACGAAAATTTTACAAAAATACAAAATTATCATCCTTATACTCCCAAAGCCTTATAATCGTCATTCATAAAACCCCAGTAGTCGAAAACCATCCGATAACACGAGAAATTAGAGATTTACTACGGCCAAGGTCGACATCGACAGGAAACACATTCTATTTTTACATGCACAACTCACTCATTTACATACCATAAATACACAGACGAAGCTTCAAACATAGCGTCCGAAGAAGATATTATGAAAAAAAAAAAAATTACATGTTCGTTATGTAATGGAATTTAAGCGTCATCGGTCACGTGCCAGTCACTTAACATTCCCACAATGCATTTTTTAATTTTTGGCGCGAAATCTAAAAATAGCTTAAGAGGCTACGTAGCCTTTTAACCCATTACCACATGAGAAAAATTTAGACAGGTCCAAATTGAAAGCATTTGCAGACGACAGAATAAAGGTGACTGAAAAATTGAAATTTGTTCTGGGAAGGGTAGAAAATACTGTGGGAAAAGGAGAAAATGCTGGTTACCAGCATTTTCTCCTTTTCCCACAGTGTTTTCAAAAGGCTTCTTTCTCAGGGGCGTCAAAAGTAGGGATTGTGTGGTAATGGGTTAAGGGAATACCATCAAAAATTTTTTTGGGGGGTAATTTTATGATTCTTAATTATTGATGATCTGTATTTTTCCTTCATATAAATTTCAGTGATATATATATTTTTTGTTTTGGTGAGATGTGAAAATTCCAAGTACCCACCCTTAAGGTTAGAGGACCAGACGGTACAATATTCAAATTCCACCACCTGTTTAACGGAAGTCGCCCTGCTAGTTGTTTACAAATTACACTTGATTTATTTACATTGGAATAAAGGTGAATTTCTATCGATTTAATTGGTATTTAGCAGTGCAGTTTGTGTGATGTTAAAGATTAATCATTTACCTATCGATATATGCCCATTTCACTAGCTGTCATTGAGAATTCTGTCCCATAAAGCCGTTTGAAAAGATGCGAGTAAAATCATATTTATTTCAGATGTGTTTAATGAGAACTGATATGAAGGTGAATGCGAAGACCAGTCACAAATATATCATCGGAGCACACACCTTCAGACAGAAGGTAGAACACTCTTTAATTTAGAACACAGTTACTGCATTTTCGTTACATTAACTCGTGTCTAAAAAAGGGCTCGAAAAGTATCGGGTATCGAAATAACCCAATTTTGCAAAAGAAATTTCACAGTGGGTCGAAATGACAAAAAAAAAAAGGGTCGAGATGACCGGGGGTCGAAATGACTGTCAATTTCGCTCCCCCTTTCCTTTGGTTCTCCAAACAAGAAAAGCAATTAAATTGCAACATCAAAAATTTTCGCAAAACTTCAGCAAATGGTGACTTGAAAGCTTGACACTTAAGATACCTCAGTATGGAAGATGTTTCCTTTACTTTCTCCTGCCAAATACTATGATACGGGACCGCTATGATACCAGTGGGCATCGCTGTCTGCGCATGTCCAAGATTCGGCTCTTTATTTTCCGAATACAAATGCTAAATTATGATTATTTCGAAACATCAGGACCACCTAATATTACTTCAAAAAAATATTTAAGCCCCGGATTTTTTCTTTTTTTGTTCCCTGTGGAGTAATATAGAAATCAAATATTTTCTTTATTCATTTTGTTTCATATAATATTTAACAGGCCTTTTTATTCAACAGAGGAAGGTTCGATAAAAGTACTAGTAAATACTTTTTGATGTAGCAATTTTCTTTCTAAACACAGTATTCTAAACTGCAGTAAATTCTTATGAAATGAAATCATTCAATTGAAACATATTTAACTTAACTGATTCATATACAATTTTATATGATCAAATAAATTGAAAAATAACTTATCTTTAGACTCGAGTAAATAAATTTCAAACGCGACCGAGGTTTCGCCCCCATGACACTTCCCCCCTTTGTCGTTCTCCCCCTAGTCATTTCGACCCTATTTGTCGTCTTAAGTCATTTCGCCCCCTACCCTAATCTTTTTGCCTCAAATCCATTTTCCTCGTCATTTTGCCCCAAAAACATTTCCTTTTAGCCCGTTTTATATAAATTATGCAAAAACTTTGTCAGCACAGTTATTTAATTGGATTTGTCATTCATAGGTCAAAACATTATGGAAAAGGAGAAAGCAGTTTTATTTACCACATTTTTTACTTTTCTCTAAAACGATTTAAAAGCCTTCTTCCACTCCGTTATTCAAAGTCGTGATTGTGTGGTAAAGGGTTCATTCATCATTTGTTTTTGTCTCTGGAAAAAATAAAGTCTCATTGATTCAAAGGCCCTTTAACACCAGTCTTCGATCTTTTATTGTGCAAAGCACTGGTTAACCCATTACCACACAATCCCTACTTTTGACGCCCCTGAGAAAGAAGCCTTTTGAAAACACTGTAGGAAAAGGAGAAAATGCTGGTAACCAGCATTTTCTCCTTTTCCCACAATGTTTTCTACCCTTCCCAGATCAAATTTCAATTTTTCAGTCACCTTTATTTTGTCGTCAGCAAATGCTTTCAATTTGAACCAGTCTAAAATTTTGTCGTGTGGTAAAGAGTTAAGAAGCGCCTGGAAAGCATTGATAGGCCGCCGCAGTGTCACTGAAATCATGTTGAAAGCAGCAATAAAACATCAGACAATCTACTGGTCAATCTGAAATTATTTATTTGGAAAGAATGCTGTCTTTATTAAAAATAAATTTAGGCCCCTGCTTATTGTTTTATACTTACATTTGTGTCAGTTTACCTCTGTACTGGACAAAAAAAAGGTTTGTCCAAATTGAAAGCATTTGTCAAAATAAACGTGACGCAAAAACTGACTACTAACTTTAGAAGAGTAGAAAATAATGTTGGAAAAGGAGAAAATGCTGGTTACTAGCATTTTCTCCTTTCACACAAGGTTTTATAAACGCTTCTTCCTTTGGGATTGTTTGGTAAAGGGTTAAGCCGTATATAAGCTGCTCTGTGAGAGCGCACATCCTCTGATACCCCGGGGTCTCCCTATTTGCTACGCTACATCGACCCCTGGGACAATTGACTAATAAAACTTTGAATCAGCCGCCGAAAATCGATACGAAACGTCATAGCGTACAGTCCACCCGCCCATCACAAAATGATGATGGAACCAATGAAAAGCCAGCATTCGGCCGGCGGTAAAGCGAGGGAAATTCAATTAATTGTCCCAGGGGTCGATGTAGCGTAGCAAATTGGGAGACCCCGGGGTATCCGAGGATGGAGAGCGCAGTAGATCGCGGCCTGGTGGAAAGAGGATATTTGATTCGCCGAAGCAATCTTTGTTCAAAGAGGCGAGTTTCATAAACGAACAAAATTACTATTTTTGTTGATGTTTGTTGAATGTTAGGCTTTTTTTTCACATACAGGTTCACAGAATTCAAAATCATTGACTAATTCGTGTAAACTTGTGAGTGAATTGACATCCTTTGAAAATATAAAAGTATTTAATTTACTCCTTTTTAGCTCTGCATCTAGAATAGACTCGAACACATACATTTGTCTTTCACAACGCAATATGCATATATAATTTGAGAGTTTCCTGGAAAAGTATTTTCCCCTACTTGCTTTTGGAGACGATTTCTATGCAGAAAAGAATTTATTCGTGCAGTCTGATCTTGCAATTGAGAGTTTGGATCCTCCAAAATACTCACCATTAGCTGTTGATTTTCATTACAACTAACAAACCGCGCCATAAAATCTTTCACGGTCAACAGTTCGTTGATAGTCATTCTGGCATATAGCATGAGTCTTGGGTTCAAATTCCACGACGATAGTTTTTTTTTAGTTTGGCAGAGTTCTAGGGCAATTCCGACTTGCAATAATGAGTGTCAGTCCCACATCAGTTTCCAGTTTGTTAATCGTCATTGTGACTTGCACACAGCTTGTACTGAAAGGTATTTTAATTTGAAATCCCTCCAGATTGTCTCTATATAGATTCAAAATGGAATGTTTTAGCTCACCTGAGCTCAAAGTGCTCATGCGGAGCTATTGTAATTGAATGCTTACCTCAATGATATCTCGGGCGAGTTCGAAAATGGGTCATGTCGAGTCAAAATCTGGGCTACTAGGTCAAATTTAAAAAAAAAAATCCTGTATACGCTTTAGAGGCAGCATTTTCTGTCCAATACCTCTGAATGTTGGTCAGAATGTTTCTCTTGATAACATCTAAAACGAGTGTGAAAATGGGCCATGTCAGGTCAAATGCTAGATCACTAGATCAAATCTTAGAGAAAACTTGTGTACCCACTCGTTCTAGAAGCCACATTTTCAGTCCAATACTCTGGAAAGTTGGTCAGAATATTTCTCTTGATAATATCGCAGACAAGTTGGAAAATGAGTCACATGGAATAAAAAAACTAGGTCACCAAGTTTAATCCTTGAAAAACATTGTGTACGCTAGAGGCCACATTCGCAGTCAAATGCTCTTCAAAGTTTGTCATAACGTTTGTCATGGTGACTGCTTGAATGTGTTTGAAAATGGGTCATGTCTGGTCAAAAACTATGTCACTGGGTGAAGTCTTAGGAAAAACCTTGTGTAAGCTCAAGAGGACACATTTTCAGTTCAATTATCTTAAAATTTGGTCAAAGTGTTTGTCTTGATAATATCCTAGACTAGGATGAAAATGGGTGATGTGGCAAAGAAAACTAGGTTATTATCAGTCCATTAATCTTTAAATTTGGTTGGAATGGTTGTCTTGATATTATCTTAGAATGACTATGAGTGATATTAGATAAACAAGAGGGCCATGCTGGCCCTGTATGGCTCCACTGGCTAGTAAGTCAAACAAGAGGGCCATGATGGCCCTGTATCGCTCCACTGGCTTTTTAACCCTTTACCACACAAATTTAAGTGTTCATGACCCTGAAAAAGAGGGCCTTCAAAAACAATGAACACTGTCAGGCAGTACAAGCAGGTTAATTTATAGACATGAAAGGTAAAATCCTTGGAAAAATAAGCTGAATGATAGAAACCTTACTCTGAATTTATTATTCACCTCATGTGAGCATAACTATTAGCATCAAAATGAATCACACTTGAAAACAGAATACAGAATACAGAATATTTTCTATCAAAAAACTTCATGTCTAGCACTAATCATGTATCAATGCAGTTTGATAATCAAGGGAGGTAAATAATACCAAACTTTATCTTTCATAAAGAGTTATTTCCCTTGATTAATGTTTTAATTGAAGTAACTATATTTTGAAGCCCATGTTAAACTTGTGATCCCTGGATGGAGCCAATTTTGACCCCAGACCTACAATATGAAACTAGAATGTGTGGCTATAAACACGAAGATTTTTTAATCTTGCCCAATAAAAAGCCCTGTAAAACAAGTTTGCTCAATAAAAGTCCCTGTAAATTATGTGACCCATGTGACAGGTTTATAAAGCCAATGTAAAACTTGTGACCCCTGGGGTGGGGTCAAACTTGACCCCCAAAGTTAAAATTTAGGCCCTCTTGGTAGAGGCCCATTAGATAAAGCTGCATGCAAAAATTTGGTAGCCCTAAGCCTTATGGCTATGTACAAATAGATTATTACAGTTTCCCTATATAAGCCCATGTAAAACTTGTGACCCCCTGTGACGGGGCTAAATTTGACCCCAGGGCTATAATTTGGGCACCCTTGGTAGAGACCCCCTAGATAAAGCTACATGCAAAATTTGATAGCCCTAGCCCTTATAGCTAGGTGCAAGAAGATTTTGAAAGTTTTCCCTATATAAGCCCATGTAAAATTTGTTACCCCCCCACCCACCCCCCGGGGGCGGGGCCAAATTTGACCCCTGGGCTATAAGTTGGACACCCTTGGTAGAGGTCCACTAGATAAAGCTACATGCCAAATTTGGTAGCCCTAGGCCCTATGGCTAGGTGGAAGAAGAATTTTAAAGTTCTCCCTATATAAGCCCATGTAAAACTTATTACCCCCGGGGCGGGGCAAATTTTGACCCCAGGGCTATAATTTAGACACTCTTGGTAGAGGTCCACCAGATAAAACAACATCCAAAATTTGGTAGCCCTAGGCCCTATGCCTAGGTAGAAGAGGAGTTTAAAAGTTCTCCCCAAATAAGCCCATGTAAAACTTGTGACCCCCGGGGCCGAGCCAATTTTGACCCCAGGGCTATAATTTGAAGAAACTTGGTAGAGGTCCAGTAGATAAAGGTACATGCCAAAATTTAGTAGCCCTAGGCCTTACGGTTTCAGACAAGAAGATTTTCAAAGATTTTCAAAATTTTTCAGTTTTGTTGCCATGGCAACCAGAGTTTTTGAAGGAATTAAATTCTTTCAAGAAATTCTGCAGAGGACCATGGCAGGATCATTTCTGTGAAGTTTCATCAAAATTGGATGGGTAGTTTCAGAGAAGATGTTTAAAGAAAAAGTTAACGCATGGATGGACGGACGGACGCACGACGGACAACGGGCCATGACATAAGCCCGCTGGCCTTTGGCCAGTGGAGCTAAAAACTATAAGCCAAACATTACATTACTTGGCCATTTGGTTTTCAACTTGAAGACATAAAAAAATTTCTTCTATAAAATCCTACTAGAAACTTATGACCCCAGGGAAATGCCTTTTTTTGGCAACAAAGCTACAATTAATTGAATCCTGGTGGAGGTCCACAAGATACAGCCCCATACCAAATAAAACATGTCTAGTATGTGTGGTTATAAACAAGAAGATTTTCAAAGATTGCTCAATAAAAGATTGTGTAAAACTTTAGACCCATGAGACAGGTTAGCCTTTATGGTTAGTCACAAAATAATTTATCAAGAATTCACTATAAAAACCCATGTGACCCCTGGAGTGGGGCCAAACTTGACCCCAAGGTTATAATTTGGGTCTTTTTGGTAGAGGTCCACTAGATAAAGCTAAAACATGCAAAATTTTGTAGCCCTAGGCCTTATGGCTACGTAAAAGTAGATTTTCAAAGTTTCCCTACATAAACTCAATGTAAAAATTGTGCCCCAGGGCGGGGACAAATCTTACCCCAAGGCTTTAATTTAGCAGTCCTTGGTAGACACCAACTAGATAAAGCTACTACATGCAAACTTCGGTAATACTAAGCCTTATGGCTAGGTGCAAGAAGATTTTTAAAGTTTTCCCTACAAAAGCCCATGTAAAATTTGTGATTCCCCTCCTTCCCCCCTCCCCCCGCAGGGACAACTTTGACCCCTGGGCTTTAATTTGGACACCCTTGGTAGACAACCACTAAATAAAGCTACATGCCAAATTTGGTAGCCCTAGGCCCGATGGCTACATAGAAGAGGAATTTTAATGTTAACGCACGGACGCACGACGGATGCGGGGCCATGACATAAGCCCGCTGGCCTACAGCCAGTGGAGCTAAAAACTAGGTCGTTTAGTCAAATTTAGGAAAGACCTTATGGACACCCTACAGGCCAAATTTTCTCTCAAATACATGTACTCATGAAAGTTTGTCAGAATGTATGTCTGGATAATTTCTACATGTCAAGTAGGCCACTGAGACAAATTCTAGAAATAGCTTGTTTGCACTCTAGAGAACATCTTTGTAAGTCGAATACTAAGGAGTGTTTGTCAGAATGTTTGTCCTAATCCTTTCCCAAACAAGCCCTGGTTTTTACGTGTCTGGAATAGTAGCCTTTTGAAAACATTGTGGGAAAAGGAGAGAATGCTGGTAACCAGCATTTTCTCCTTTTCCCACGATGTTTTCTACCCTATCATAAACAGAAATCATCTTTTCAGCAAGAGTTGAATTGTCATCTGCAAATGCTTTCAATTTGGTCTAGTCCAAAAGTTTGTCATATTTGATCAAAAGGCTCAGGTGAGCGTCTTCAAGGCCCTCTCGTTTTCTTATCTCTGTTTTCAATCTGTCTACAATTCCAAGTAGGGCTTTGGCAACAGGCTAATCCTAGATACCTGTTATTTCTTGATATTACTCGAACAAATTGACATGAAACGAATGACCTCTATTACTATATATTACACGCATGAATAATTGTCCAAACCTGGCTTCGGCTTGTGTCGACGTCATGCGGAACTATGTGAACTTTTGCAACTCTTTGTATTGATTCATCATGTATTTAATGACTACTCAAAATAAATATGAATTTGTTGGTTCAAATTGGTGATACGTGGGTGACATAGATCTAAGAAGTAATTTCTATACAGTCTGATCTTGATCTATGTCACTTTTTATTTTGACATTGGCACAAAAAGGGTCAAACCTGACATTTACTGTTAACAGAAATTCCGCACCGTCCAATTATACATGATTATAAAAATATTCACTCTTTAATTATTCTTTGCATAAAGGTCGATTTCAGGTCACTTTATATGAGTAATATACTTGTGCTAAATGTGCAAGCAGAAAAGCTTGGAAAAATTTCCAAATCGCAAATATTTCCACTTACCTCTTTACCAAACGAAAAAATTTTAGACTGGTTCAAATTGAAAGCATTTGCAGACGACAAAATAATTGTGATTAAAGAATTGAAATTTGTTTTAGCAAGGGAAGAAAACATTGTGGGAAAAGGGGAAAATGCTGGTTACCAGCATTTTCTCCTTTTCCCACAATGTTTTCAAAAGTCTTCTTTCACAGGGGTGTAAAAAGTTGGGATTATGTGGTAAAGGGTTAAACATTACTACAAGTTAACACTTAGTGTGGAATTATTAACAAGAAGTCTTTCCCTTTTTTTTTCAATTTTTTTCTTCCTTTTTTTTATATTTTTTTATTTACAGTTTATTCCCCAAAGTTGGGTACCACTGCATCAGTTCTATACCAACCTTTTACATTGAGATCTCTGGCACTTTTCCAAACTGTACTTAATTTAAAAAAAAAAAAAACATTTTGAAGTGTTCAAAAACACAAAAAAAGCTGAAATTCATTTCTATATTGCTTTAAAAAAACATGACAAAATCATTCTCTTTAAAAAGAAAAAAAAAACATCAACAGTTTTCAAGCAATGCTAGGTTACAATATATAGATCAGCAGAAAAACTAAGATATTGATAAAGCAGGCCTGCTTTTCCATCAATCTATTTTTTCAGGAAAAATTTGATATAAGTTTATTATATATGACCACACAAAATCCCTCACATATTGTGGCAAATGTGCTTTTATTTTCCAAGACAAATGCATTTATTATCTTTGTGACTTCAGTTATCTCCCTTGATTCTTCTCCAGTACTACATTGGTCATAATAAGGGAATTACTTGGATTTTATCCTTGGCTTTCTTGCACTGAACAGCTATTTCCTCAAGACAATATTTCAAGTAAATCTAGTTGGATTGTTTTACAAATTGACCTATACCGAGTTCCTGGTGATTAAGAACAGAATTTGATTTGAATTTCATGTGAACCATAAACATATTTTATAAATTACTGTTATAATTATCATAACATCCCCAAGGCAACCAAGGATAAAAACAAAGGAATACAGGTGAAAGATCACTGTGTTATTTGGTTACCTCAAGTCTTTATCTGGCAAGGGAAATTGCCTAATTGACAGGAATGGTGCTCATTAAGACTTTATAGTCCTTCATACCATGTGGCAAAGGTGACATATTCACAGAAATTGCAAATTTACTGTGTTTCTCAATTTGGTTCCCTAATTCTAACCCAAACTTTATGGTGACAGCTATTCAACAGCATATCCAAAACCCATAACTATTGTCACATATATATGTTTACATTCAGTATGCCTTTCACAATTTGCCTTTTAATTCTGTAGAAATCAAAACACTGTATATCTATTATGAGTCAAAGCCGATAAAGGTCTTTGAATTGGAAAATAGTTGTCTTTTCTTTTTACCAAATGTAACAGTATGACTTGTTAATATGATGTTTTAAATGCTGAAAAAAATTAAAACCTTTCAACCGTGCCAATTTGATAGCATTTGCAAGCAAAAAATTAATTGTTGCTAAAATCACCATTTCTTTCTTTGACAATGCAGAAAACACTGTGGGAAAAGAAGAAAATGTTGGTAAACCAGCATTTTTTCTTTTTCCACAATGTTTTCAAAAGCCTGCTATGGTCATTAAAACTCCTGATAATTGACGGGAATCATTATGATGGATAGTAGCAGCCGCGATATCAAGACCTCTTGTAGAATTGATGATAAGTATTTCGATGATAACATAGGTTTAAGTTAAATAATCATTTTAAACAATATATAGTACATTACGTAAAAACCATTGCCCACACGAAAGCTTTCATAAATACCTCCATTTATCAAAACATTGTTATCAAACTGTATATTTTATAACTTGCAAAGAATTACTGACAATTGGAGAAATTCTTTCAGAAAACTGATTGATGGTATCTGGATTTACTGCTGTTTTAACCCATTACCACATGAGAAAAATTTAGACTGGTCCAAATTGAAAGCATTTGCAGATGACAAAATAAAAGTGACTGAAAAATTGAAATTTGTTCTGGGAAGGGTAGAAAACACTGTGGGAAAAGGAGAAAATGCTGGTTACCAGCATTTTCTCCTTTTCCCACAGTGTTTTCAAAAGGCTTCTTTCTCAGGGGAGTCAAAAGTAGGGATTGTGTGGAAATGGGTTAACAGCTTAGGTTATATCACTGGCAGTCATTGCACCTCCTCATGTGCTCCCTGGCTTTCTCACACCAGTGATCACACAACTTTCTTTTCAAGTCATTGAGGACTTTTCACACAAGTATCAGAAGTGAGAGGCAAAAAATGCTGTAAAGAAAGTTTGCTTGAACTGAGTATTGAACTTACATCCACCACGTTACAAGTAAGACACACTAGTCAATGTGGTAAGCGGGCAGGCTGGCTTGTTTCAGACAAGCAAACCCACTTGCATAACTTTTATGTGATTCTTAAATTGCACACCCATGCTCTATTTCTAGCATCATATTTAAAGCATTTTATTATAGGAGATTACAAATAAAATAGCAGCTCTGACTTGTTGCATCAGTGAAAGAGTTGAAACTGTGGAAACAGGAGAAAATGCATTTAAAAGCTTATGGATGTTAAAACACAAGTTTTGTGTGAAAAGAGGTCAATCAAAGGTCACATGGGCAACGGTTCCGTTTTCACGAGATGATAGTAAATCGGACAAAAGACCTAGGAGTACACAGTTATAATCATAATTGGTATAGTCATTATCATTTCGTTACATATTTTTAATATCACAAAGGTCTTTTACATTGTATACAAAAGGGCGAGAAAGTCACATCACATCTTAAAAGCACTTGTCAACCCATTTACTAACATACAAGCCTATCTTTACACATACCAAAGCAAGTTACAATACGTGGAAAATAAACGTTCAGGAAAAACATACCTTTATCTCTTTATTTGATGTTATGTATAAAGCACTGAGGGAAAATTATCAAACCCTCATATCATACAAACGCTCTTTTTCCCACAAGTTATTCTATTCCAAAAGGGACTGTCACAACTCATATTTGTACAGTAAATGGGTTTATTTTAACGATAAACTTTTTTCGTCCAAAAAGAAAAGTTGACCCCATTTGATCTTCCAAGCCATTCCATCTTTGTCACTCTAAAAGCAACACAATGTTATAATTTTTCATAGCTCAAGTTCCTTGACAATAAAAGTCTCTTTAAGCAGTTTTCATTAAGTATTTCAAACTGTTACAAGCAAAAGGCAACATCTATCTTATCAATTCATCTGCAGATGTTCCCTTTTGCTTGTGACTTCGCTTTTTACAAAGAAAAAGAAAATTTGACCACTTGTCCATGCTGAAAGCATAATGTAGACCACAGATTTGATGTTGCATAACTTTTTACCAAACGGAAAATTTTTAGGCTGGTCCAGATTCAAAGTATTTGCAGACGACATTAAAATCTGACTGAGAAAATTAAAATTTGCAGTGGAAAAGGTAGAAAACTTGGTGGAAAAAGGAGAAAATGCTAGTTACCAGCCTTTTCTCCTTTTCCCACTTCTTTCTCAAGGCCGTTAAAAGCCAGGATTGTGTGGTAAATGGTTCAGTATTTTGCTTTGCCTTTGATAGGGTAGACAACAATGTGGCAATTGTTCCAGCATTTTTTCCTTTTCCCATGGTGTTTTTGAACAATTTCTGTCCTTGTGTCGTAAAAACACAGGATTAAATAATTTGACAACTGCTTAAATTCAATGTTACTCATTTTTTCCGTTTGACTACTATCTTTTCTAATTCCTTTCCACAATTCAAGATGGGGTCAAAAGAGGCACACGTGATCACTTTAAAAAAATGCTTTCTACAAAAACTTGCACCTAGAGTAAGAATGGCTACTTCAATGTATTTGTGTTGAACAGTGTAGAAAAAGTAACAAGTCACTCTACTACAAGATTTCCTAGTTAACTACTTAAAGAGCAAGTCTATAAAACGAATAAAAAGAGTGCATTAAAATTCCATTTTTGTCGTAAATAGTAAATATATACATGATAGATATGTGTCTTCACTTAGTAAAATTTCAATATTTAACACAAAGAAATCACAATATAGTGGGACAATCTTCACCAGTGACAGCTGTATTTTGTTTTCTATTTAATTCTAGATGCAGATTATATATTGCATTGAATAACTTACTTACTTTTTACAGAATGCTGTCCTTGATATAGAATGATGTAGATTTTACCGCGCTTTCGTAGCACTGTGTTTTTAAAACCGAATCCATGTGTGACATTAGAATTAATTTTAGAATGTATACAAAAATGTACCTCTTCATCAGATAGACAATAAAATATGCGACTTAAACAGTGAAGTTTTAAAGTCAAGAAAGCACTATAGGAAAAAAAAGAGAACTGATATATATCAGCATTCCTTCTTTTCACACAATGTTTTCAGAACTGTTTTTCATCAGTTATAAGTCAGGATTGTTTGGTTCAGTTGTCAAATTACCTAAACTATTCACAGAGCTTCAGACAAAGGGAATTCTTCTTCTATCATTCTATCATAAAGGGACACTTGAATCACATAGTTTTTCATATTTCTGTATTATAGCATGTTATGTAGTGTATTTACACGGCACATGTCTAAAATCATTACTTTCATTACTTAGCATTCAAAATTATCTTGTAAACAATTTGTTTGCAAAAAAAGTTTTAAAAACTATGACATTGTGGAAATGAAGCATTTAGCAACATTATCTACATTTCTATCCACCAAATTTAGACAAATAGATTCTCCCACTATGCTCTGATTCTTTTACAAAATGGCTGAAACCATTTCATATAAAACTCATATACTTTAAATATGATAAAAAACTAAAACTCAGTGATACACACTTTTAAGTACAGTAATTCATTAAACAAATTGTATTAGAGAAGTATTTATGCCAAGCTAATACTTTTGTTAATTGAAATAAACTATTCAAACTTGAATAATTGAAAAAAAAAAATTACAAAAAATTGTACACACACCTTAAAAAATGCCTCACATAATATTATGATGTAATCAGAACTCCAGATAGTGGGAGTGATTTTGATTCCAAAATTGAAAATATTAATTACTCTACACTAAACCCTATGTTGTGGGTACTCATTAGAATCGTCTCATTGAGAGGATTATAATGAGTACCCACAACATTGGGTTTGGAAGAGAAATAATGGATTTAGAATACCGTCACTCCCTCTTATCTGGAGCTATGTGCAATACTTCTTTTTTCTTTCTAGACTGTCAATTATCTAACCATACTTTTCCTTAACCAACATCGCATGAAAACCTATGCAGCTGTGCTGAAAACTGAAACCGGAAAACTTATTCACTGCTTGGGAACAAAAACAAAGTGACACAAAGTGGAAGAATCAGTTTTCTGAAAATCAACACAACCAGGTTGGTTAAAATAATAAAGCTAGACTTGCTTAGGTAGAAAATGTAAAAACATTTCTTCCTATGTTACCTTTACAATCGGAGAGGCCGAAAATTTTCGCCTCAAAAACATTTCTGGTGTTTTGTGAAAATAAAGTTTTTCATTTGTTAAGTAAAAATGGAAGGTGTGCAAAAGCTGGGGGTTTTTTATGTGTGTACAACGAAAAAGAAAATCTAACAACAGAAGGTAGAAAAATAAAAAAAAATAACACAGATTCAATACAACAATCAAAACATTTTTTTTTGTTTTGGTTTCAAACTTTTCTAGTTATTTTTTTCCTTTCACTGGTTTTTTGCTATCTTTACAGAAAAGAAATAACTACATAATTTTATACTCTATGATACTAAAAATAAATTTGTTCAACTAGACGAAAATCCACTCCTATAGAAAGAAAAGAATTCAATTCATATTGATAAATTCACAATTAAAGCAACCAAAAAAGTAGAAAATTGCATAAAATATTCGGGAAATTTTATTTCATTAGGATAGTGTTTTGATCGCCTTGTAAAAGTTGTATTCATGTTTCAGCAACAGCCTGTAACAGTTGGAACGTACATGTATGTGCGAATCAAAACTTGGCTTACGTTTGGATTATGGAAAAATCCTTCAATACTTTAATATGCTTTGCTCAAAGTCGAACTTTATGACAAAATATTCATTTTATTTAGAAAAAATATAAGTTGCCCAAATGAAAATTTCCCACCCATGTAAATGGAATTTCCATACTGAAGACAAAAAAAATTTCCATCATTTGAGATAGGAGTGGCCCAAATGGAAATTTCCCACCCATGTACATGGAATTTTCCACATCGAAGACAAAAAAACTTTCCGCCATTCAAAATAGGATGAATATCATCATCACACAAAATATCGATCTTCATTTTGCAAAATTGAATATTCCAGCTTATAAGACTAGTTTATTCTCCATATTATGGGAATTTTCAAAAAGACAAGAATGGAAAATTTCAATTTCGATAACTCCTTGTAGTTTCACTTTAGCAAAAATTTTCGAAAGATTAAGAGAAATCTACATTGGAGTAAATGCTTCTAGCAAAATTAAACCTTTTCGGTAAAACTTGACTAGTAATCTGTCTTTCCCTTGACAGTAACATCGAAATTCTTCAATTGGTCTTATTTTATAAATTATATTTCTTTTTCTTCTTCAATTACCGTAAGTCTGTGATATGGATACACAGAACCCACTAACAAAGCTTCTTACAATCCAAAATGGTTGAAACCATGCAGGCCCCACATCATAAAATCACACAATGTTTCTGAAACATTTAAAAACTTACTGTCTTCTTACTTGTCATTTACTGTAAGTACTTGTCTGCACAAGAAGAAGGTAAAAGTTTCAAGTCCTAAACAGGGGATACAAATATCAACCCATTACAACACAATCCCTACTTTTCACGACCCTCAGAAAGAAGCCTCTAGAAAATATTGTGGGAAAAGGAGAAAATGCTGGTAACCAGCATTTTCTCCTTTTCCCACCATGTTTTCAACTCTTCAGAAAACAAAATTCAAACTTTCAGTTACTATTATTTTGTCGTCTGCAAATGCTTTCGATTTGTACAAGCCTAAAATATTGTCATTTGGTAATGAGTTAATCTCACAGATTTACCATAGTATAACTTTGCACCATACGAAAATACATTGTATGATTTTATGGAGGCTCATTTTATAACTGACCGCATCACCCAATGCCAAGTATAATCTTGTGTGGGGTCAGCTTTTTACCAAAGTGACCTTTCTTCACCCAGGACAATCTATCTGTATTGCACTTGAAGTCACTTTTCTGTTTTTGCTCTATATTTGTCCTTCAAACAAATTGATTGATCTTTGAAGGCACAAATCAGCAATATGGACATGGAATGTAGACCTTTTCTAGATTCCAAATATTGGAGAGTACTTCCTTTTGTCTCCAGTCAGGGAGAGTCATCTCCCTTGAAATACAGAACTCGTTTTCTACGTAGCAACCTTAAGTTCGTTTCTCGAAAAAAGGCATAACACATGAATAAGATACAAACATTTTCACCTTAATAAGGTGTCAGGGAAATTCAAATGACATAAAAAAAATTACAATTAATTGCATGATCATTCAAAAAGCATTCTTCAAAGTTTCAAAAAAATAAACTATTTAATTCTCCTGAAGTTTTCCGCACTATCACGGAAATGTGCTTTCTGCTTTCTCAATTGGAGGGCATTCAAACAGCTTTCGCGTCTTATCTGCAATTATAGAGGATATACAGACACTTGGTATAGTCCCCTTTAAAACTATTGCAAACAGTCTCATGAAATATACTTGTTTATCACTCAACAATAATTGTTTTGTATCTTTTCAGGCAGATACTCAGATAACCTTTTTCCAGGCAACAAATTTTTAAACATGACAAACTTGTAAGCTTTTTAGACAACAAATTATTTGCGCTAAATAACTAAAGTTTGTGCTTGAAAGTGATAAAAAAGTATAGGAAAAAGAGGAGAAAATGCAAGAAAACAACATTTTCTCCTTATACCTACAATGTTTTCAAAAACCTCGATGTTCAGGGCTATTTAAACTCCAAATTCTATGGGAAGGAATGAAATACCCTTCATGCAAAGAAACTAATTCCGGCTTCCATTTTACAACTATTGAAAGCCGATCCATAATTCAGAAAGCAGTAAGGCTTGTGGAATGATATGACTATTTTGAACAATAATTGAGATGTTTTAGTTTTATCAAAAAAATAGTTTTTCAGGGTGATACAAAAATAGACTCTCTCTCTTTTAATTCACAACACCAATTGCAGAGGAGGGGGGTAAGTAAGAAAAGAAATCAAACATACTTAAAACTAAGAATTAGAAATTCAAAGCTTACAACTGAAGAGAAAGTCACTGCATTTTCATCTTGAGAAATCTTTGAAAATGATAAAACAAATAAAGCGCAGAACACAGTTTTCTTCTGATTTGGAATTGTGAAGTCCTCAGAAATTAAAATTGAGGCAGACAAATCACTGATGTGAAAATCTTTCTTTAGCTGTTTACCAAACAACAAAATTTTGAACTTGTCCACACTGAAAGCATTAGCAGATGACAAAATAAATGTGCCTCAAAAATTAAAATTTGATTTAAAAAAGACTGAAAAACACTGTAGGAAAAGGAAAAAATGCTGGTTACCAGCATTTTCTCTTTTTCCTACAATGTTTTCAAAATCATTCTTTTTCAGGGTCATTAAAAGTCAGGATTGTGTTGTAAAGAGTTCACTCTATACCAAACCACAAAATTTTTAACTGGTCCAAATTGAAAGAATCTGTTGACCACATAATCAGGCTGACCCAAATGACATATTTGGTCTTGAAAGAATAAAAGGCATCATGGAAAATGGAGAAAATGCTGGTTGTTTTCAAAAGCCTTCTGCCTCAGGGTTTTTTTAACTCAAAATAGAGTGATAAAAGGTTAAAGAAACTGGTACGCCCTCGAATGACAAATTTGGACTGAATTTTGTTGTTTGGTAAAAAGTTAATTTGGACAAGTTTAAGATTATTTTTCCCATCTTGCTAAAGATTTACTAAGCACTCTATAGAATACATTTGTAGTATTTAGATGTATCTGCCTCGAGAGAAAGTGAACAAAAATTGTATCTGCCTGGAGAGAAAATTTAAGAAAATCATCGTAACTATCGGTTTGCCGTAAGTTGCATAGTAACGCTCTATAATCTAATACAGAAACACTGTAATATCAATGTGTACAATAACTGATAAAAAACATTTCTAGGACAAACGCAGTGCAAAAGAAAGCGAGACTAATTTTTTACGTCAAGTCTGTACAAATCTTTGATAGATGACAAATGTGACAGAAAAAACAATGGTTCATTCCCATATAGTTTCTAATTGTTCTAAAATACTTTCGAAGACTGAAAGATAGTCTGTTGGGGGAGGAAGAATGACAAAGTATATACACATCTAGGCAAAAATAGATAAAAATAAAAGAATAAAATCACAGCTACTACCAAGTTATGGCTCGACCCTATATCACACTCCAAAAGTTTAAATTTGTCCAAATTCAAAGCAATTCCAGATGACAATTTGAAATTAACAATAATAAATTGGACTTGTCTTTGAAAGTAGAGAAACACTGTGGGAAAAGGAGAAAATGCTGGTTCCCAGCATTTTCTCCTTTTCCAACAATGTTTTTACACAATCTTTTTTCTTCTCACTATACATTCTCCTTTTTGAACTACATGTATGTGTTCTTTATCAGGACGCTTAACCCTTTACCACACGACAAATTTGTAGACCTGTCCAAATTGAAGGTGATTGCAGACGACAATTTCATTGGGGCTAAAATGTTATTTTTCTTTCATAGGGTAGAAAACATTGTGGGATAAGGAGAAAATGCTGGTTACCAGCATTTTCTCCTTTTCCTACAATGTTTTAAAAAGGTTCCTTTCCCAGGGTCGTTAAAAAGCGGCATTATGCAGTAAAGGGTTAAACTCTATAATGTATGGTAAGGAGTTCAAATACTTCATAAAAGAAGATCTTAACCCTTTTCTATACAATGATGACTGTTTAATGGCCCAAGGAAACAGTGTTGGAAAAGAAGAAAATGCTAATAACCAGTATTTTCTGCTTTTCCAACAAAGATTTTTACCCTAACGAAGAAAGTTTGCATCATTTGAGCCACTATGAAATTGTCATCTACCATTGTTTTCAATTTGGTTAGATTTTAAATCTTGTTGTGTGGTAGAGGGTAAATTTAGAATGTAAAACTGGAAACCAGGGCTACGTTCGACAAAAGCTAGGTTTCAATGACTAACTCTTAACCAAGCAATGAAAATAACGCATTTCCCAAATAAATGCATTTGCAGATGACAATTTAAAATGGCATTTGTCTTTGAAAGAGTAAAAAAGATCTTGGGAATAGGAAAAAGACTGGATATCAACATTTTCTCCTTCTCTGGCAATGCTTTTTTGACTTTCTCTTTCGTTAGAGTCTTTTAAAACTGAGGTTACTTGGTAATGGGTTATAATTCAATTTCATTTTTTAACCCATTACCACACAATCCCTCCTTTTGACGACCCTGTGAAAAAAGCCTTTAGAAAACATTTTAAGAAAAGGAGAAAATGCTGGTTACCAGCATTTTCTCCTTTACTCATAATGTTTTCTATCCTTCACAAAACAAATTTCAAATTTTCAGTCACTTTTATTTTGTTGTCTACAAATGCTTTCAATTTGGACAAACCTAAAATTTTTCGTTTGGTAATGAGTTAAACTTGTAAAAAAATGAGGAAAAAAGAAACTCAGCCTACAGAACATCTACTTCTAAACTGAAGAGAACAGAACTAAGATGATATCAGGGAGATATTACAAACAAAAAGGAGAAAAAAATAATGAAATAAAATGGGAAGGGGAGGGGTGATCTTTGGAGAAAACATGTACAAAGTTGCATAATTATACAAGTGATCAATGCGGAGACATTTCAAAAAAGTTTCCGACATTAGCTTGATAATTTGAGACAAAAAGTCAACACCACTAATTTTGAGCGAGATCAAATCCCCAATGTAAAATTTCACTTTTTGTATTCGCTATTTCCCTGACCTACTAGTCTTTATTTGTTCAAAAACATTATGCCAAAAGGAAAAAATACACAAAAGAAGAGCCCCTTTTTCATAAAAATAGTTGAATGGCTGTCTCAACTTTTCATTTTAATAGAAACTTAAGGCAACGTTTCCTGATCGACAGCCAATAGATAATGGAGGCACTTCAAATAAACACCATGGAGTTGCGAAAAAAAGTGCTACATTAAACTGTCTAACCAGCTAAATAGGTAACATGAAACTTTCAAGACTACAGAAAAACCCCCAACATTGCTATTTTAATATATCATTTCATTGGAGAAAAATATCTCCTTATCGAACAGTGCAGATCCAAGATCAGACTGCACGTTCTGTGCAGTCTGATCTTGATCTACACTGTCCGCAAAAGGTCAGTGAGTCACGCTTGGCAGCTTATGGTTGAACTGATCTCCTGTCAAAATTAATGGCGTCAGCACTAGATAATGTAACTAGCTTTAAAAATGCCAACATAAATACTATAGGAGCAAGCCTTTCAACTTTCTTTGAAGAATTTTAAAGAATTCAAATAGAAAACAGAGTATTCAATCCTTATGTCAACACCTTACCAAACAATCCCACCTTTTAACGGCCCTAAAGAAAAAAGGCTACTGTTATTATTGCAAAAAAAGAAGAAAATGGCAGTAACCAGCAAAATCTCTTTCTCACCTGACATTTACAACTATGATATAAGGCAGAAATTATGTATGAGCCACATTAAACTGTTGTCTACAGATGCTTTCAATTTGGTCAAATATAAAGTTTTCCTACTTCGTAAAGAATTCAGATCTAAAAATTCAAACATATTTGCCCCCATAGGGTGTGCAAACAAGAATCTTGATCTGTCCTTGTTGATGCAAGCTCGTAAAAGAGTGCATTTATTATTTTACCACATAATCTCCCTTGCTTTCTGTGAAATATACCCATCACAAATTTTTTCATCTTAGACACATTTGATATCATATTTGCTTAGATTCGTGACCACATTTCATGGAAATGAAAGGGCTTTATGAATGTAATCACAGCTGGACCAGTCTATAAATGGTTTTACATTATCCGATCTATATTTAGTGAAATATTGTTATGTGATAAAAAGAATCTGATATTCTTTAGCATTTGAGATAAAATTTTATTAAACTCCTCAAGGAAAAATGTTAAGCTTGCAAAAGGCTTGCTTGTTAACATTTCCCTAGACTTGTTTAATAAAATTTTATCTCAAAAGACAACTCATGTCAGATCCTATACATCTCTATGTATTCCCTATCACATCATAAAACACTTGGATTCATCTAAATTAAAAGCATTTGAAAAAGCATTTGAAGACAAAAAAGATTCATGAAATGTGGCTCAACAAATATCTATTATTCTTTGAAAGGGTAGAGGACATTGTGGAAAAGTAAAAAATGCTGGTTTCCCACATCTTCCTCTTTTTTAATCAAAATCTTTTATATTTTGTAGCCTTTTCTTATCAGGATTCCAAGTACAAATCATAAATGCAGATTTTATCACATGATAAAAACAATAGTTTAATTTTTCTAGCTCAATATTAGCAGTTAAATGAAACAAAAAGCACTTGTTATGGCCATACAACGAGAAAGTATGCACTGGTATATCACTGTGTAAGTGGTGGGTGGGGTATTGGGGAGACATCATTATGAGTAGAAGAGATTTAGGGGGAAGGGAGGCAAGCTATATAAAATATAAAATCTTAAACAATTTATGTAAAAAAATGATTCTTACTGGAAGTCCTGCAAACAAAAATATAGAATAGAAAGTGTTACACCAGTTTTTCTTAATATGCCAGACACTTTGTGGTGCTAATCAAATCTATACTAGAAAAGCTGTTTATGCAAACATTAGAGAAAGGTCCTTGAAAACATTGTGGCAGAAGGAAAAAAATACTGCTTAATACCAGATTTTTTTTTCTTTTCCTGTAATGTTTCCTATCCTTGGCATTCAGTATTCACTATTACTATATTATTATTTCTCATTTTTGATCAGGTAGAAAACATTGCTGGAAAAGGAGAAAATGCTGGTTTCCAGCATTTTCTCCTTTTCCAACAATGTTTTCAAAGGCCTTCCCTTTTGGGGTTGTTAAAAGTCAGGACTGTATGGTACAGAGAAGACTTAAAGACATGTTTCGATGTTTTGTCTGCAGGACAACCAAGTTAACCTTTGTACATTTTCAAACACTGCCTGTTTTTCTCTGATTTAAACAGTTTCTTCGTTATTAAAATTTTGATTTTATCATCAGTAAGAAAGAGAGGTAAATACTTTCACTGTTTCTATTTTATCTTCACATTCAGCTTTAAACAGTGAAAAAAAAATAAAATTCTAATCTTTTTTAGCACCAAATAAAACTACTTAATCTTTTCCAATCGCTAAAACACAGACTTCACACAACGGCAGACTTTTCTATGCCTGACTCAAGTAGGGACCAAACAGATTCAAAATTAGCCTGCACTTTACGTGCAGTCTATTCTTGGTCCATTGCGTCCACTAAACCATATTTAATCCTCAGATTTAAATTTTAAAAAAAATCTTAATTTTTCTGATGTTAAACATTTATTCATAAACTCTACAAATTTGATCATTTATCACACTGTATTTTTTCCTGTTTAGTGCTTTTACTACAAAAACTCAATGAAAATACCAAAATTCCACCTGTCTTAATGTATTTTAAATTATCTCAATTAGACTGTGAACTATGCACTTCAAAGGCAATTTCTACAGAAACAAGACAATCAGAGAAAAATCCGGCTCAGCTCAAGTACAAAGTGTATCATATATGGAATTACAAAAAAAAGAGGAAACATCACATTTGATAAAAAGACTTGATATAATAATATATGATAATAAAATTTTTACACAATGACATGATACAATGATTTGTTCCTTTGGGCCTGAAGAACATGAAAAAAGTCTGTCTCTCTTTTCTTTTTGCACTTGCATAATACGGGTGTCTGCTTGATACAGGTAAATTTCACATACATGTATTTGCATTTGCTCGGTCTTATAACTGAATATATCCCTGGTTTTGACACATTACCAAACAACAAAAATTTTATTTAGAGATATTCAAATCGAATGCATTTGCAGATGACACAATTAAAGTGATTGAAAATTTGAAATTTGTTTTCTGAAGGGTACAAAACATTGGGGGCAAAGGAGAAAATGCTGGTTGCCAGTATTTATTTGTATCAATATTTTGTGGGTTTTTTTTCAGTAAACAGAAATGGTAAAATACTGCTTTTATTGCATAATTTACTCTTTTAGACAAATGACAAGTTTTAGATGTGACCAAATTGAAAGCATTAGGGGACAACGAGGTAAAAGTGACAAAAAACAAAAAACTTGCTATTGGAAGGGTTGTTCTAAGCTTTGTGGGAAAAGGAGAAAATGCTGGTAACCAGCTTTTCTCCTTTCTCCGCAATATCTTCAAGAGCCCACTTCTTTAGGGTCATTTAAATTCGGGTTTGTTTAATAAAATGGTAAACACCATCAGCTCTAGTCACAGACCACCAATGAAAACAACAGGACAAAAGGATAATTAGAATTTCAACCCTCGTCCATGTTGATTGTCCCTTCTCTACCCTGATGTCTTCAAAATTGTTTTCAGGACATTTTAAACCTGATAACAATCTTGGCATTTATAATTTTTCATCAAAGACCAATGTTTCCAGTACCTCAGGCCCACAGAAAACGTCCCATCTAGTGGCTATATAATGCTTATAAATGATACACATTTTTTTCTGTGATAATTTTTTTTTCTCCTTTTTTTTCAAAATTTTTCAAATACAAAATATAATTCTTTGAAATCATCACTCATATTAACACATAATAATCATCTTATTTCCCTGAAATATCTTTGTATAAAACAATGAAGAAAATAGAAAATGACCTTTCTATGACCTTTCTTCACCTCTAGTACATGTCAATGTCGGAATCAGGACCCCCAACATTATATTTCATACTCTGTAAAATTCACTGTCTTTCTTTACTTTTATTAATTAAAAGACATTGTGGGAAAAGGAGAAAATGCTGGTCACCAGCATTTTCTCCTTTTCCTACAATGTTTTTCAAAACCTTCTTTCACACAGTTGTTAAACTGGAGTTGTTAAGTAAAAGGTTTAAAGGGCATTTGGCCACATTCCCCGCTTTAAATCTTCTATAAATAGCTTGCATTGTTGACAGTGGGCAAAATTTCTAATATATAGTTCCATAACTGCTGTCAACACTTATCACGTATATGAGATGCAAGTTCTTATGACATGTGGCAAAAAAAATCAACACATTTTCTGGAAAAAAAAAAACCACAACAAATTCTACAAAGCATTATAGCACTTCCAGTGGCAGCCCTGATTCTTACTGCCCCCCACGGCAGTATGGGATGGATGGATGGTTTCTGGCAATCCTGTACAGTTAGAGCTGGGACACAGCCAGGACATGGACTTATGGGTAAAATTAAAAAAAAAAAGTTGACCCATCCTGACACTTCCCCATGCTCCGTTGCTACATCTTAACTACAGTTAAAAATACATGTTTTGGTGATACATATAAAAACCCTAGCAAAATTATACAAATCGAAATCCCAAGTTGTGATGCCCTTGCTTACATCTATTCATCCTTTTGACTTTTTCTCTCCACAATGAAAGAATCAACTTCATACTGTTGTTCACTAATGAAGGAAATTTCATCTAAATTTCCTAGTTTTATGCAAGGCTTACTACACAATGTCGTTCAGTCATTTTCAGAACACATGATGTCTAATATGTAAAAAAAAAATTTACAATTTCATGCTACTCTTTTGCTAGGTTTATTGTTCTGTTGCCTGGCAACCCTTATGTTGCCATGACATCACCATTATTGCTATAGTCCCCTTGTCCTCACAACCAAGTCAGCAGATTATTGTCCATCGTTGAATTGTTCGAATTCAGGACAGTTTCTACATCGTTTAACAGCTCATTATTGATGTCATCTGCCTGTAAGCACAAAGATTTTTAACGCAATGATTTCCATACTTTTAAACCTTATTATTTTGATTCATTTCCGTGATGCAGCATACACAATGTTTTCTACCATATCAAGTCTACACTAGCTCAAAATCTAATGTATTTGTAAAGTGCTGTCTTTGATTAGCCTGCGCAAAGTGTGCAGGATGATACGAGACAACGCTTTACGCAAATGTCCTAATGCCCCTTTTCCCATGGTCAATGCCATATAGTAATGTGTTCTTATGCGAGAGAGGTGGGTACATCACAGAGAATTACTGAATACAACAGTAACCAAACTGGAATATGATAAAAGTCCCACCTAAAAAGGGGTAAGTAGCATGATTGATGGATTGGTTGTTTGGCGTTTCACGCCCCTTTCAACATTTTTTTCATTTATATCACGGCAGCTAGTGCACTTATCCATGCATTCCTAGAATTTCTTTTACCAGTACCTCACACAATTTTCTTTGGCTGCTTTCCCACAGAATCATCGTTGAAACAAGGGTCAGCAGTGGGAAAGGAATGAATCCCGTCGCAGCGACCAATCTCAATTCTCAGAAAGAAATTGGCTGGACCAGAGGAGGTGTCAGGGATTGAACCCTGGATTCCCTGTTCTCAAGCCCTGCACACTAGCAACTGAGCTACCAGGACTCGGCGACTAGAGGGATGATAAAAACAGCATATTAACTTTGTTTTGTTTTTTTTAAGTGAAAGATTGAGATTTACTTTATCTCTTGATCACCATTGGTTATATTTCACCAGCAGTAATATCTTGTGGACACCGCTAGTACTATTTCTGTGAGTGGCTACACAGTCACTTACTGAACTCATTACCACGCAATGCCAACTGTTAACGACCCTGAGAAAGAAGCCTCTTGAAAACATTGTGGGAAAAGGAGAAAATGCTGGTAACAGGCATTTTCTCCTTTTCCCACAATGTTTTCGACCCTCCCCAAATCAAATTTAGATTTTCCAGTCAAATTAATTTTGTGATCTGCAAATGCTTTCAGTTTGGACCACTCTATAAATTTGATGTTTGGTAAAACTCTCTACCTCACAACATGACAGTAGACTTGTCCAAATTGAAAGTATTTGTAGATGACAAAATAAATGTGGCTCAAAAAATTGAAATTTGTTTTGGGAAGGGTAAAAAACATTATTGGCAAAGGCGATATGACCAGCATTTTCTCCTTTTCCCACAATGTTTTCAAAAGGCTTCTTTCTTTCTCAGGGTTGTTAAAAGTCAGGACTGGTAATAAAGAGTTCAGGAGGCCCATACCTGTAGGCTGGGGACAAGGTCATCACCATCCATATTTGAGAGTTCTGTATCCATGGATACCATGTCCATGTTGTTGAAGTCGCCTTGACGGTGCCCTGCAGTAAATGAGACAAAGTTAGGTCTTTACCACACAATCCCAACTTTTAACGACCCTGAGAAAGAAAGCCTATGAAAACATTGTGGGAAAAGGAGAAAATGCCGGTAACCAGCATTTTCTTCTTTTCCCACAATGTTTTCTACCCTTTCCAAATCAATTTTCAATTTTTCAGTCACATTTATTTTGTCGTCTGCAAATGCTTTCAATTTGGACCAGTCTAAAATTTTCTCGTGTGGTAATGAGTTAAACATGGTACCTTGTAAGCGGAAAATTATTTACAGATCACTCTGAAAACCCTGTTGCTTTAACTCTTCCCTCTTTACGGATGACATATTAAATTAATTTCAAATGGTGGAAGTTGGCTGTGAAAGTGTAGAAAACATTGTGGGAATGGGAGAAAATGCTGGTGACCACCATTTTCTACTTCTCCCAGAATGTTTACAAAAGCCTTCTATCCAGGGGGCGGTTAAGACTTGGGAATGTGTGGTACAGGGTTTCAAAACAGTTTGCTTTGGTCGTGTTTAGTGCCATTTTAAGCTTTATTTCAGTTACAATGGTATGCCAGTGCACCTATCTATGCTTTCCAAAAGTTTCTTTTACTAGTATTTAGCAAACTGTTCTTTTTAACCCTTTACCCCATAGGACATTTCAATGGTATCTCTAATTGACCCTAAATAACGTAATAGCAAGGATGAAGCTATTTCTTATGTGTATATGACACCTTTTGATAGTGTAGAAAACATTGTGGCAAAAGGTGAAATTGCTCGTCACGAGCAATTTCACCTTTTGCTACAATGTTTTCCAAAGGCTCTTACAAGCAATGCGTAGAAATGCGTATCTATGGAGTAAAGCGTTAAGTTGGTTGTATTGGGGTTTAACACCACTTTAACAGCTAAGGTCATATCATGGCAGTCGCTGACGCACATGTGTTTCCTGGCTTTCTCATACCGGTAATTACACAACTTTCTTTCCAAAGCCACCTACTACTTCTCTCACATGCTTCAGCAGAGGTGATAGGCGAAAATATGCCGGCAAGGTTTGCCTCAACCGGGTATTGAACTCACAACCACCAGGTCATGAGTCTGACACGCTCACCACTGAGCCACCTGGGCCGGCACTGTTCTTTTTAAGCCACAGGCTGCTTTCCCACATACACCTTGTAATAATAATGTTCAGCATGGAGTGAGGGATAAAACCTGCTGCAATGACTACCAATCAGTCAGTCCTTAGACAGAATTTAGCAGAACAAAGAACTGAACCAGGGAGACATTATAAATCTTCTGTAGGAAATATATTAGTGAAACAGACTCTTTCCAACATCATAAAATTTTAAACTAAATTCTACACTGGTCCAAATTGAAAGCATTTGCAGACAACAAAACAAACGTGACTCAAAATCTGAAACTTGACTTCAAAAGAGTAGAAAACATTATTGGAAAAGGAGAAAATGCTGGTTACCAGCACTTTCTCCTTTTCCAGCAATGTTTTCAGAATGCATCTTCCTTGGGGTCGTAAAAAACAAGGGATTGCTGGGTAATGAGTTAACTCTTCTTCGAAACAATCTGCTCACCTCCATCTTGAGCTTCCATCTCACTAACATTACTCAGGAATTCGTCCGGAGTCTTGGACAAAAAGCTGGTCCCATTCCCCATTCCTCCTGCAAAATAAGTAGAGCTATCACTAAACTTGATTATACTTCTCCCCTTCTCTCCCCCCCCCTCTCCCACACACACACACACACCAGCTCCTTGTCACAAAAACAGGTCTTTGTCACAGAATGAAGAATGGTTTAGTATAAAAGTAAGAGTTGAAAAAGTTCAAGGGAAGATAATTCCGCAACAATTTGTGGTAGGGTCATAAAAATTTCACATGTACAACTTCAAATATTTAGCAACACTGTGTGTAAATTGGAGTTCATTACCTTAAAATGTTTCCGGGTATTTCACCAGACAAATTTGTGTCTACGATCAGACAGATGGACGAACAGACAGATAGCCATGGTGATTCCAGTATACCCCCTCCACTTCATTGTGGAGGGTATAAAAAAAGGGTGAAAACTGTTATCTCGTAGCTCCTGAGAATTTGGTTGTTTGGTTTGTTGGTTGGCTGGTTTGTAGATTAGTTGGTTGGTTGTTTGGTGGATTAGCTGGTTGGTTTGTTAGTTGGTTGGTTGGTCAAAAGATCAGTTGGTAGTTTGGTTGATCAAAATATCAATTAATTTGATTGAACAACCAATTGAATGACCAGTATATTGATCAATCGATTATAGTTCAACTCCTTATCAAGCAACTGTATTAAGACTGTTCTAAATTAAACACATTTGACAAATTTAGCTGTAATTGTGGAATTTGTCTTTGATAATCTCTATAACCTTGCTGGAAAAGGAAAACATTATATTTACCAACAGTTTTTCCTTTTTCCTAAAAATTTTAAATGGCTGGTTCCCAAGTATAATAAAAACACACAGAATCCTGTGGTAAAGAGTTAACCCTTTACCAACCAAGGCCATATTCAATAATTAACCTTTTACCAGATGACAGAATTTCAGCCTTGTCCATATTGAAAGCATTTGCAGATAACAATTTCAATGTGGATCAAATGGTTCAACTTTTATTTGACAGGGGAGAAAACATTGTGGGAAAAGGAGAAAATGCTGATTACCAGCATTTTCTCCTTTTCCCACAATGTTTTCAAAAGGATTCTTGCCGAAGGGGTGTCAAAAGTCAGGATTGTGTGGTAAAGAGTTAATTGATGACTGTATGGTGTTTGACACTGTTTTCAACATAATTTCAGTTATTTCACGGCGGCCAGTGCACCTATCCATGCTTTCCTGGAGTTTCTTTTGCTGGTTCTCCGCACAATATTCTTTCCAAGCCACTGGCTGCTTTTCAACATTACTATCATCGAAACAGTGATCAGCGGTATGAAACGAATACATCCTGCTGCAATGACTATTATAAACCTTCACATTTGAGCAATAATGCAAGTATCTACGCCTGATAGTTTAGATTGATAGATTGTATGATGTTTATCAACATTTTCAACATCATTTCAGTTATATTGCAGGTGCCAGTGCACTTATCCATGCTTTTCTGGAGTTTCATTTTACAAGTGATTCTTCCAAAGCCACTGGCTCCTTTCCCACATAACCATCGCCGAAATAATAATCAGCGGTGAGAGAGGAACAAATCCTGTCATAATGACTATAATTGACCCTCTGAAAGAATTTGGCCAAGCAGGGGATCAAACCAGCGACCTCTTGTTTTCAAGTTATGTACACTACCGACTTAGCTACCTGAGCTTAGCAACATGGCTGGTATATCATCATATTTGAAGCCGAAATTGACCGTGTAGATCCAGATATTTATCCAGTCACGTCTGATTCTATAACATGCTATGCATGTATCCAACCCGAAAAATTCAGATGATAAATAAAACTAGAGCCGTCACTGAATGTGACTTAATACCCCAATCAGCACTCTGACAGAAAAAAGTGCAAAGTTCGAGGGGAGATTATTCCTCAACCAGGAAGAGTTGACACTTTTAAATTGCGTCTTGCAAATCTTGAATATATGATCAGTATATGCGCAAGGTTTCAATACAATTGAAGGAAAACTGAAGGTGGAATTTGCCACACAAAATTACTAGTATTTTGAACACAGACAGACACATGGACGGACTGACAGACATATGGACAGACAAGCTGATTCCAGTATACCCCCCGAAAACATTCATTTTGTTGCGGTATAATAAAATAATTTCTACACTTTATCACTTACCTAAACCAGAGTCTGTGCTTCCCTGACGAGCATGGAGATCTGACGTGTTTGTCTGTCCAAGAAAAGGATCTTGAATCGTTGTAAGTTCATTAGAAGGATCTACAGTTTGATTCATCTGACTTGTGCGCAGCGCCATCTCCTATAAAATAGAAGACAGCGACACAAGCCAGTTATTGACAAATCGCAAGTTTGTGCTGCATGTCATGACAATATCTATCCTTTGTTTTAACTCTTTCCCAAACCACAAACTTTTGGACTAGACCAAATTGAAAGCATTTGCAGACGACAATTCAACTCTTGCTGAAAAGATAATTTCTGTCTATGATAGGGTAGAAAACATTGTGGGAAAAGGAGAAAATGCTGGTTACCAGCATTTTCTCCTTTTCCCACAATGTTTTCAAAAGGCTACTGTTTCAGACCTGTAAAAACCAGGGATTGTTTGGGAAAGGGTTAACTCTTTACCACACAATTCCTGACTTTACTTATTACCAGCATTCTCTCCTTTTCCCACAATGTGTTCAATAGGCTTCTACCTCAGAGTTGTCAAAAATGGTTGTTGTGTGTTAAAGGGTTAAGAAATAAATTGCATGGTTATACATTCTACTATGAAACCTTTATGATGAAAAAAGATATCCACAAAATATCCAAACTTTCTAGACAGCTGAGAATTTATTTCTATTCTAAAAATACTGTGTGAGTGGAAATGTTTGAGACATGGTAATTCTTGCCATTTTGCAGATTTGAAAAATCCACATACTTATCTGTTGGCGTATTTTACTACAAGTATACAAGCTAATAATGAGTGTCGTGAATTCCTAAACATTTCTATTCACAAAATGTCTGTTATTAGTAAATATGCAAATTTTGACATGCATATATATTGATATACACAGCAGTGGTTGTAATAATCTGCAAGGTAGAGTCTTCATTCAAAAGGAAAACTTCCATTCTGGCAAAAACCATCTGTAAGTATAAGGAGCTCCAACTTAACTCTTTACCACACAACGCCGGCTTTTAACGACCGTTGGAAAGAAGCCTTTCGAAAACATTGTGGGGCTGGTAAACAGCATTTTTCTCCTTTTCCCACATGGTTCTCTTCCCTTCCTAAGAAAAATTTCGATTCTTGAGTCACATTCATTCTGTCGCTGCAAATGCTTTATATTTGGAACAGACTAAAACTTTATCGTTTGGTAAAGAGTTAAGGGGTGGTCTTCAGGTGAGGTTTTACGATACAGTTGTATTCAGCCTATTAATTCATTTACGGAAAAGTTGAAGACTCATCGTAATAAATGTTAATAAGTACCTGTCTCGTTATTTCTTCCTGACGTTTGCGTAACAACTCCTTCTCCTCCTGCAGTTTTTGCAAGGCAGTCTGTTGAGAATTGGACGAGATATTTGGGCGCTGCTGCGGAACGGACATCTGCATGGGTTGCGAGTGAACTGGCACAGCCTGAGAAGGTTGCTGGGCCCCCGGTGGAGGTTGCTGCTGGTTTGACGGGGCAGGACCATTGTTCTGCTGGGATCGGAGTTGTAATCGTTGCATGTGCATAGCTGTTTGGTAAACAAATAACTCATCAATAGAGAACCGATACTGAAACTTTGCACTGCATTAAAAAAAACAATCTTCTTTTTATTGTGATTTACCGTTTATCCCTTTACTCCATAGATACTCATTTTGAACTACAGACAGCTTTTGAAAACATGGTGGGAAAAGGAGAAATTGCTCGTAACGAGCAATTTCTCCTTTTCCCACAATGTTTTTCACTCAATCAGATAATTGTTTCCCATTTGTCCATGTTTTTGACATCATATGTTTATTTGCTGCTGAATCGGAAGAGCCTAAAATTGGCATATGAGGTAAAGGGTTATTTTAACATGCAATTCAGCACTATAAACACTGTGCAATGAAAGCATGGTAAAATCTATGTCAATCTATATAGAGTGACTTCATTCTATTTAGTGTCGTCATTCTGGGTAAAATAAGTAAATAAATTATTTCTGATAAATGAAAGATTTGAAAACGTTGTGGGAAAAGCAGTCACCTTTACCAATGACACATTTCAGACTTTTCCAAACTGAAGGAATATGCCGATGACAAATTAAATGTGGCACCAAATTTTGAGTTTTGTCATTTCAAAGGGTAGAAAACATTGATCAATTTGTGACAAGAACCTCACACGTTCTTTGTTTTGACCTTATTTGGTACAGGCTAATAAGGCTTCCATTCAAAACGAACAAAATTGTTACAATACTCACGTAATCTCGGATCGAACCAGCTCGTAGCCCTCTCTATATGATTAATGAAATATGTCTCCCCTTCTGGCGTAATGGCCTGCTCCCACCCCGGGGGCAGTGGCATATTCTGCAAGTTCTGCAGATTTTGTTGAATGGTATGAAGATTCTGTAGAGAGACATTAGGGGACAGCTGGGACTGAGGGGGTGTGGACTGCCCCATACTGTTATGGTTAAAGTTGGCTTTTCTTGGGTCCTGCCAAGTCGTTTTCTGTGTCACATGACTGGAAATAGAAATCAAAGTACTCTTTCCCAAAATGATGATAACTTTGATGGATCCAATGTGAAAGCACTTGTAGACAACCAAATTTCTATGGCACAAATGATGGGACTGGAGTTACATTTAGATAGTCTAGAAAACATTTTAGGAAAAGGAGAAAATGCTGGATGAAGCCATGCATGAAAGAGCAGTCTCAAAATACTGTTGAGAAATATAGTTAAATACCATAGAAGCAATTCAAGATGGTTTTGCAAAGTGTCACCAGTATAATTTCATTCAATGACATCATTAATAAAGATCAGGCTGCACAATCTGATCTTGAACAATACTACATGTACCTGCTAGTCCTTTTTTGAAAGAAACACACGAAAAAGGTTTGCTGTGGTAGAGCAAAGCACCTTTAGGGCAATAAGTGCATAAACGGTGGTACATTCCGCCACCACACAGTATGACTACTTCACTCTGTTAACCAATTTCTGGTGAATGATAATGTCGACACATCAAGTTTCAGGACAGTGTGGCAACATAATAAATGGCATGAGAAAAAGATGAGGGAGCGTATCTGTTATTGACCCATTCCGAAATCATTGACCCCTTGGACTTTTTCAATAAAATCAGCCTCGCATTAATTCAACTAACTTTGTTTGCGTACTACCACGAATAAACATGAAACAACAGTAGTTTGTTTAAAAATAAAAACGATTTCCAAGGATATGGAATGGTACTTACGCCACACTTCTTTACCAATTTGAGAAAAACAAAAGTTCTCAATGAAAAATGAATATGGAATGATTACGTCATGTGTTGTTGTTTCCGCAGGGAAAAGCGTGGTTTATGTTTATTAGTATTCTATTTATATCAAAACGTGCACCTGCTCCACCCATTAATGCCCAGTCTACCAGCATTCGGGACAATCAAAGAGTATATTCTTCCGACCCTCGTCATCCCAAAATATGAATTCGAGCCTGTCTGCATTCTATATACCATCTAGATTGACAGGACGCATGTGCTACCCACAAATAGTTTTAGTCCGTTGTAAATATAAGTCACGCACTACAAACGCTCTATATTTTATATTAGGAATATTAAGTGCTTTTATGACAATAAGTATGTGTACAGAGAAAGGGGTCGACAATCTAAACACTCCAGTGTTTTGTCCCTTTTTATCGAACCTCATCCCCAATTTTTGTTGTGAACTTAATTGCCAATTTTAGCAAATGAAAATAATAGTCTTATGTCCTGTAAAATGAAAAATTATGCATAAACAATGACTTAACTCTTTACCAAATGACAAAATTTTTGACTGGTCAAAATTGAAACGATTTGCAGACACCAAAATAAAAGTGACTTAAAAATTTAAATATGTTTTGGGAAGGGAAGAAAGCATTGTGGGAAAAGGAGAAAATGCTGGTTACCAGCATTTTCTCCTTTTCCCTCAATGTTTTCAGAAGGCTTCTTTTTCAGGGTCGTTAAAAGTCAGGATTGTGTGGTAAAGAGTTAAATGTATTCTGAAGTTGAATCGATGCTGAAACAATGTTAAGGCGCCGTCACACCATGAAGTTCTGGTCTACGTTCTCTGAGCGTTTCAATGGTTTGATTTTTTAGCGTTCTAGAATGAGGATTTCACTTCTGGCGTGTTATTAACGTGTGCCTAACGCATGACTAGCGTGTATCTAAAGTACGAGAAGCATGTAACAGCGACTAAGTAAGGATACCTCTGGTACCTCCATATGCATTGACATTCGGGAAACGCGCGAATGACGCTAAATGAACGCCAAAAGGACGTTTGTTTCACTTTAGTCACACGCTGCATCCGCTAGGAGACCGTTCAGCGGTCGTTGACAGGTCGCCAGTGAGTCGTTCACTGCAAAGCAAACGATTAGTAACAACCAAATAACGCTACAGTAACGACTGACTAGCGATAGCCGAACGCATGCAATGCTCGATGAACATTAGTAAAACGTCCCACAACGATCTTTAACGATCTTCAGCGTTTAAAATTAAACATTGAAGAACGTTGGTGTCAGTGAGAACTTTTGTGCATGTTCAAAACTTTTTTTCCGGACTAGCATTCTCCGTCGATTCCCGGCGATCACCCACGATCACTAGCGTTCACACAACGCTCTTCTGGCGCTATCCCAGCGACCATGGGTGACTAACAAAGTTTCCTCAACGTCAGAAAACGTTGACCAGAACGTCATGGTGTGACGGCTCCTTTAGGTACTCCCTAAATATTTGCACCGATAATTTTGGATGAAATTTTGTAAACAACGGAAACACTGGTTGAATTTTCAGAAGGATGGTATCTTAGTGACCCAAAGAGAGACGTCATGATATTAGTTATCTTTTTGTCATTTCATGTTAACAGCCAATAAGATTGTAAATGACAGATCCAAAGCAAAGTGTCGATAATTGAAAGAGATTGGTAATGCATGGCTTTACTCTAATATCTGATCATTTTTTTCTCCCATTAAATAAAAAAAATATCTTCCCCAATCCTTTCATGCTCTTGGGGTTAACCCTTTACCATAAACAATATTGATTTTTAATTGTCTTGGAAAGGAAGCCTTTTGAAAAGATTGTGGAGAAAAGGAGAAAATGATGGTAACCAGCATTTTCTCCTTTTTCCCACAATGTTTTCTACCCTTCCAAAAAACAAACTTCAATTTTTCAATCACATTTATTTTGTTGTCTGCAAATGCTTTCAATTTGTCATTTGGTAAAGAGTTAAATCGCAGTTTCCTGTTCAGATTAATCTTTTACTAAACAATCGCTTAACCTTTTACACAAAAAAAAAAACCCTAAAGAAGGCAAGTAAAAACATTTAGGACAAAGGAGAAAATGCTGATCACCAACATTTTGGCTGGACAGAGATCAGACAGGCTGTGCGAATGCTTTTAGTTTGGATAAGCAAACTACTGATGTCTGCTAACCCTTCACCACATGTCAAAATTTTAGACCTGTCCAAATTGAAATCATTTGCAGATAACCGTTTGAATGTGGCTCTTGTTAAATGATTTTTCTTTGATAGGATAGAAAACGTTGTGGGAAACGGGGAAAATGCTGGTTACCAGCATTTTCTCCTTTTCCCACAATGTTTTCTAAACCTTTCTCTTTCAGGGGCTTTAAAAGAAGTCATTGTGTGGTAAAGGGTTAAAAAATTATGACTACAAACTACTTATTACTCAAAACAAAATTCATTGAAAGGACAGAAAAACCTTCTGGGAAGAAAAAGAAAACCAACATGTTCTCCTTTTTCCACAGCCTTTTCAAAATCTTCCTTCGGTTTTATCAAAACTAAGGATTGTCGAAACTGAAAGCATGATTTGCAGACGACAACATAAATGTCAATCACAAATTGAAATTTGTTCTAGGAGGTACAGAAGACTTAGTCGGAAAACGATAAAATGCTAGTTACCAGCATTTTCTCCTTCTCCACCAATGTTTTCAAAAGATTAGTTTTTCAGGGTCATTGAAATTTTAGACTGTTTGGTAAACGGTTAACTATAATTTACCACCAAAATTTTGCTGTTTAACCCTTTACCAATTTCTCCTTTTCCCACCATGTTTTCTTCCCTAAACAAAGAAAATTGCATTATTTGGGGCTACACTGAAATTTTCATCTGCAAAGGCAAATCTGCAAATGCTTTCAATTTGGGCATGGCTAAAATTTTGTCTTCTGGTAACGGGTTGACACTGAATTTTAAAACAAGTCACCGTTTGTCAAGAGTAAAGGTACAAAAGGATTGCTATTATAATGCAAGAGGGATTAAACTTAAGTCAACTGTAACAAAAATGCATGAATAACTGCACCCATACATAACTTTACCCTAAACGGAAACAGTTCAACCAAAATTTACATTTTTTTTTGCATTTGGTGAATCATTGTCATTATGAACTACAGTTTGTTGGTATAGCGTTCCTTACATTATTTCTATTACACTGCCTCACACAACCTAAGCTGCGATTGCAGACAGTGTAGATTTGATCAAAATCAGACTGTACAGAACATGCAACCTGATCAGTGTAACCCTAAATTAAAGAAGCCTTGAAAACTCAGATTGCGTGAAGCTAAGGGTGGTAGAAAAACTCGTACGAGTTTTTCTACCACCCTTAGCTTCACACAATCTGATTTTGATCTACATTGCTCCTAAGGCAACCGAACTTGTGGAAGTGCTTTTATGGTTTGTATGGTAAATAGCCCCTTAATCCTTTACCACACAATAACAACTTTTGACGCCCCTGTGATGGAAGCCTTTTGAAAACATAGTGGAAAAAGGAGAAAATGCTGGTAACCTGCATTTTCTCCTTTTCCCACAATGCTTTCTACCCTTCTCAAATAAAAATTTGAATATTCTGTCACGTTTACTTTGTCGTATGCACATGCTTTCAATTTGGATCACTCTATAAATTTGTCGTTTAGTAAAGAGTTAATCATACAATGGACATTTTTATTTTGAAAAAAGTTGATGAGAAATTTGCGATACAAACTATCACCATATGAAAAAACTGTGACAACTGGATTGTCTGTTTATATGGCATATTACATAAATCTTCACATAATTTAATATCACCGAGAAATCTCAAGTTTTCATAATTGTGTTTTTGGTCTCAACAGTATGACATTGGTGCTCGGAAGTGCATGCCCACACAACGATCAAACCTAGGATTTCAAACTTAGCCTCTGAGCTAAGTAAGGTCATGTTAGATTGATTGATTGTATGGTGTTTTAACACTGTTTTCAACATTATTTCAGTTATATTGCAGAAGCCAGTGCACCTATCCATGCTTTCCTGGAGTTTCTGTTACCAGTACTCTGCATAATATTCTTTCTGAGCCACTGGCTGCTTTCCCACATAACCATCATCAAAACAACAATCATCGATGAGAGAGGAATGAATCCTATCACAATGACTATCATCAATCCTCGGAAAGAAATTGGCCTAGCTGGGGATTGAACTCATGGCCCCTGTTCTCAAGTCCTGTACGCTACCGACTGAGCTAGCAGGCCTCGGCAAAACATGTGTTGGCAAGAAAATCTCAATTTGCAATACACTGCTGTCACTTGTACAATTGACTGTGATCATGCAGAAAGGAACAAATGGAAAAAGATTGCATACAATTCCACAAGAGTTGTTTGGATGACCAATTCAAAACAAACCCCTGTTTGTCAAAGTAGAGTTATTACATTATACAACAGACTGCACAATGCAGGCCTTATATTTCAGTTGAGTGTTGTTCAGACACTTCAGCCTTTACCAAAACAATCCCTGTTTTTTATGATCCAGACAGAGAAACCTTTTGAAAATATTGTGGGAAAAGAAGAAAATGGTGATAACCAGCATTTTCTCCTTTTGCCACAATCTTTTCTACTCTTCTAAAGTCAACTTTCATTTTTTGAGTCACATTAATTTTGTTGTCGGCAAATGCCTTCAATTTGGACAAGTCTAAAATTTTGTTGTTCGGTAAAGAGTTAACCCTTTACTCCATAGATACTCATTTCTACACATTGCTTGTAGAAGCCTGTGGAAAACATTGTGGCAAAAGTGGCTCGTGACGAGCAATTTCACCTTTTGTCACAATGTTTTCTATGCTATCAAAAGGTGTCATTTACACATAAGAAACAGCTTCATCCTTGCTGTTATTTAGGGTCAATTAGAGATGCCATAGGACTGCCTTATGGGGTAAAGAGTTAAACAAATATGGCTTTGTAAGCCCCTGCAATTGAGTACTTTTCAGCAAAACATGACCCTGATACACAATGCTTTAAATACATTGTGGGTGAAGGAGAGAGTGATTGTATAAAACATCAGTTTCTTTCATTTTTTTTGTCCTTTTACGGACAAACATCATTAACTCTGAACTCTTCCGCTCAGTAATCCCCCTTCTGCTAGAGCAAGGTCCGAAAAATCCACTCGTCGGCTTGTTCTTACGAGTAAAAATTTGGTGAAGGCAAGTGGATTATCCTTCTTTGTCTAACTGCAGGCCGAGTGCAAAATCGAAAGGAGGACAAGTAAGTATTTTGAAATTTTTTTGACCCTGAAGGGGACACTGGTTCAATCCCTGGCTCGGCCAATTTCTTTCCAAGGATTGAGGATAGTCATTGCGACAGGATTCATTCCTCTGGCTCCCATCTAACCGTTGTTTTGATGATGGTCAATAATTGTGTGAAGTACTGGTAAAAAGCGACTCCAGGAAAGCATTGATGGGTGCACTGGACACTACGATGTAACTGAAATAATGTTAAAGATCATCGAGTCAATAAATCCGATACAAATTATCTATTTTTTGCAACATCTGAACATGTTGTTTGAAATTATTTTCAGTTTGGGCCAGTCTGAACTGTCAATGTGCATTATCCTTCACTAGACAAGAAAATTTAAGTCTTGTCCAAACTGGAAGTATTAGCAGATAGCAATTTCAATCTGGCCGAAATGATTTGTCTTTGATAAGGTAGAAAATATTGAGGGAAAAGGAGAAAATGCTGGTTACCAGCATTTTCTCCTTTTTCCACAATGTTTAAAAAAAAATTCTTCCCAGAGTTGTTTAATAGAGGGATTGTGTGGCAAAGGGTTATGACATACGGAATGTGTGATAGACTGATTGATGTGACACACCAACCCTAGAGGTTATCGAAAAAATGCAAATCAATTTGATTTTAATTGTTGAATTGTAGCAGACACATTTTTTCATACCCTCTAAAAAGACAGGGTTCAATAAATATTAGTTGAGGGTAAATTTTTTAAATCTATTTGAGACCTGCCAGGGCCAACATTTTGTTGTGTTTTTTATAAAATCAAAGGACTGAAAGTCCTGAAAGGTGTATTTTTTTTTTTGTGGAACAGCAGTAATTCATTACAATACAACAAAACTTTAGACTATACAACTTTGAAGGCATTAACAGACAACAAATTAAATGTAGCTCAAAAGATTATTCCTCTCTTTGATAGGGAAGAAACTAATGTGAGAATACGAGAAAATGTTACCAGCATTTTCTCCTTTTCCAACAATGTTTTTTTCCTCAGGACAGTTTAACCCATTACCACACAATCCCTACTTTAGACGACACTGAGAAAGAAGCCTACAGAAAACATTGTGTGAAAAGGAGAAAATGCTGGTAACCAGCATTTTCTACACTTCCCACAATGTTTTCTACCCTTCACAAAATGTTCAGTCATATTTTGTTGTCTGAAAATGCTTTTGTTTTCTTCTTTTCCCACAATGTTTTCAAAAGGCTTCTTTTCCAGGAGCGTAAAAAGTCGGAATTTTGCAGTAAAAAGGCAGAGCTCCAGATAAGAGGGAGTGATTGTATTTGAAATCCATTTTTTTCTTCCAAAATACTATGTTGTAGGTACTCATTGGAATCATACTCGTTGCAAGACGATTCTAATGAGTACCCACAACATAGGGTTTAGTTGTGAATAATTCATATTTTCAATTTTGAAATCAAAACTACTCCCTCTATCTTGAGTTCTGGATAAAGGTATAATATTTTCATCTCAATCTTTTTTTTTTCTGCAAATTATGACATCTTGACACCTGCATTTCATCTCTGTAAATCAATTGATTACATTTTAATTGGAAAGCACTGCAATAAACATCTTCTTTTGAATACTAATGCTCACAACTAATGACAGATTTTAAAATTCAACCCTTTGTCACATCTTCTAAGTTTTAATGACCCCAAAGAAAAAGCCTGTTCAAACATTATGGGAAAAGGAGACCATGCTGGTTACCTGCATTTTCTTCTCCCACTATGTTTTCAAATGGTGTCTTGTTCACAGACATTAACTCATTACCACACGAGAAAATTTTAGACTGGTCCAAATTGAAAGCATTTGCAGACGACAAAATTAAGGTGACTGAAAAAATGAAATGTGTTCTGGGAATGGCAGAAAACACTGTGGGAAAAGGAGAAAATGCTGGTTACCAGCATTTTCTCCTTTTCCCACAGTGTTTTCAAAAGGCTTCCTTCTCAGGGGCGTCAAAAGTAGGGATTGTGTGGTAATGGGTTAAAAGTCCAAGTTGTTTGGTTAAGGGTTCAACACCACACAAACAAACTAGAGGATAAGAATTTCATGTTATGAAACAGCTAATATTCTTTGAAATGTGTTATTTTGGTTTTTTTTGACCCTCAAAAGGCAAAAAAAAAGAAGTAGACTAAAAAATACATGTCCTGTCATGGCCAACTGTTTCAACTGATTTATCATTAACCCTTTACCGCACCAAGACGACTTTTGACCACCCTGAAAAAGAAGGCTTTAGAAAAAACATTGTGGGAAAAGGAGAAAATGCTGATAACCATTTGCCATTTTCTTCTTTTTCCACAACGTTTCTTTCTCAGAGTTGTGAAAACCAGGGATTATTTAGTAAAGGAGGAAGTAATGGTTTGTGCATCAAATAATGAAATATTTCGCATAGCAAATGAAAAGGAGTGACTGTAGATCTATAATTATGTAATTGAAACTTCGAAATTTACTATAAATGGTAAAAAAAAACCATAGACTGTACCAGTTTCACCATGCAATTTATCCGCCAATAAAATCTTTACCAGACGAAAAAAATTACAGACGTACTGTATCCATCTTTAAAGTACATGTATTTCCGGGCATGAAATCAAATGTTGTTCCAAATACCATCCTTAGAAAGAAGCCTTTAGAAAACATTGTAGGAAAAGGAGAAAATGTTGGTAACCAGCATTTTCTCCTTTTCCCACAATGTTTTCTACCCTTCACAAAACACATTTTAAATTTTCAGTCATTTTTATTTTGTCATCTGCAAATAGTTTCGATTTGGACAAGCCTAAAATATTGTCATTTGGTAATGAGTTAAAAGGTAGAAAACACTCAGGAAATGAAGAAAATGCTGGTTACCAGCATTTTTTCCATTAAAATAATCCCAATTTTTTTTCCCCCAAAAAAATCTTACCTTCAGGGTAGTTAAAACATGGGATTGTTTGGGAAATCTTAACTCTTTAGAAGACAATCCCAACTTTATAAACCTTGAAGAAAAGGCCTTTTGAAAACCATTGTGGGAAAGGGAGAAAATGCTGGTAAATCAGCATTTTCTCCTTTTCCCCACAATGTTTTTTACCCCTTAAAAGACAGAAATCGTCATTTGAGCCACAGTGAAAATGTCATTATGCAATTGCTTCCAATTTGGCCAAGACTAAAATTTTGTCTTGTGCTAAAGGATTGAATGACTTTTTCACTTCCTCTCAACATAGTGACATCACAAAAGATCATGAAATCTATACCACTACAACAATTTTTTTTTGGACTGGTCCAAAATTGAGAGCCTTTTCAGACAGCAAATATAATGTGGCTCTGAAGCTGAAATCTGCCTTTTGAAAGGTACCAAACAATGTGGAAACAGGAGAAAATGCTTGTTACCAGTATTTTCTCCTTTTCCCATGTTTTCAATAGCCTCCCTTGTCTAGGTTGTCGAAACTAAGAATATGGTGTGACAAAGAGTTACTTTGTATCAGATGCCACCTTGTAAGACTGGTCCAAACTGAGAGGATAAAGTAGAAGACCTGTTAACCCTTTAATAGACCACACAATTTTAGCCCCATCCAAATTGAAAGCATTCGCAGATGACAATTTCCATGTGGCTCAAATGGTGCAACTGCTAGGTGATAGGGTAGAAAACATTGTTGGAAAAGGAGAAAATGCTGCTTACCAGCATTTTCTCCTTTTCCCACAATGTTTGTGAAAGGCTTCTTTCCAAAGATCATAAGTCATCATTATGTGTGGTAAGGCAGAGCTCCTGATAAGAGGGAGTGATGGTATTCTAATTCCGTTATTTCTCTTCCAAACCCTATGTTGTGGGTACTCACATAGGGTTTAGTGGTGAATAGTTAATTAATAGACCACACAATTTTAGCCCCATCCAAATTGAAAGCATTCGCAGATGACAATTTCCATGTGGCTCAAATGGTGCAACTGCTAGGTGATAGGGTAGAAAACATTGTTGGAAAAGGAGAAAATGCTGGTTACCAGCATTTTCTCCTTTTCCCACAATGTTTACAAAAGGCTTCTTTCCAAAGATCATAAGTCATCATAATGTGTGGTAAAGGCAGAGCTCCTGATAAGAGGGAGTGATGCCAGGTGTTTTAATTCCGTTATTTCTCTTCCAAACCCTATGTTGTGGGTACTCACATAGGGTTTAGTGGTGAATAGTTAATATTTTCAGTCCTTAACTCTTTACCACACAATCCCTACTTTTAACGACCCTAACAAAAGAAGTCTTTTGGAAACATCATGGGAAAAGGAGAAAATGCTGGTAAACCAGCATTTTCTCCTTTTCCCACAATGTTTTCTAGCCTTCCCAAATCAGATTTCAATATTTGATTCATGTTTATTTTGTCGTCTGCAAATGCTTTCAATTTGGACTAGTCAAAAATTTTGTCGTTTGGTAAAGAGTTTTAACCCATTACCACACAATCCCTACTTTTGACGCCCCTGAGAAATTAGCCTTTTGAAAACCCTGTGGGAAAAGGAGAAAATGCTGGTAACCAGCATTTTCTCCTTTTCCTACAGTGTTTTCTACCCTTGCAAGAACAAATTTCAATTTTTCAGTCACATTTATTTTGTCGTCTGCAAATGCTTTCAATTTGGACTAGTCTAAAATTTTGTTGTTTGGTAAGGAGTTAAATCAAGATCACTCCCTCTGTCTGGAGCTCTGCAAAGGGATACATACAGCTTTATTTGTCAAAGGGTAGAAAACACTGTGAGTAAAGAAGAAAATGCTGGCTACAAGTATTTTCTCCTTTTCCCACACTGTTTTCAAGGGCCTTCTCATAGCAATTGAAACTGAGGGATAGCCCAATACCGGCATATCTTGTGTTCCTAACTTTCAATTCAAATGCTAATTCCCATTGCCTTTTTTGTACTTTACTTCAATCCACCCATGCTTCTGCAGCACCCTACCAAAGGCCATTCTCCCGAAACCATAGACAGAATCAAAACACGAACCTCTTGACAATGGATCCAACTCTACAACTACCAAAGAACGGAACATTTCTCAAAGGCTACATGTAAGACAAAAAATGTTTACGAGGAAAAAAAAGACGTAAAAGTGAGACCAAATGGTTCCATGCAGAGGTAAGAGTTCATTTGATCTATTTTTAGTTTGCTGATAAAATTCTTTCATCAATAAATTTAGACAGAATTTATATTTTGAATATGAAGCTTCTAAGAATAGATACTTTCAAGATGAAATCTTGCCTAACGCTTTCCCTCTTGAATTCCTAACCTACAGAATATCATTTTGTTTAACCTCTTTACAAAACAATCCCAAATTTTAATGACCCTGAGAAAGTAAGCTTTAGAAAACAATCTGGGAAAAGGAGAAAATGCTGGTAATCAGCATTTTCTCCCTTTCCCACAATGTTTTCTACCCTCCCCAAATCCAATTTCAATGTTTGATTCACATTTAAATTTTTGATTCACATTTGTTTTGTTGTTTTAATTTGGACCAGTCTACAATTTTGTTGTTTATACCATGATACAGAGTTAACTCTTTACAACACAATTTTAACTCTTTACCACACAATTCCCACTTTGAACAACCCTGAGAAAGTAAGCTTTAAAAACATTGTGGGAAAAGGAGAAAATACTGTTAACCAGCATTTTCTCCCTTTCCCACAATGTTTTCTACCCTCCCCAAATCAAATTTCAATTTTTGATTCACATTTATTTTGTCCTCTGCAAATGCTTTCAATTTGGACTAGTCCAAAATTTTATCGTTTGGTAAAGACTTAATGTTTACACCTGAAGCAAACAATTTCAGTGTCTTAACAATTATAAAGGCACTTAACTCTGTAAACACTACTGGAAAATGAGAGAAAGGCTGATTACCATGACTCTTTACTAGACAATCCCAGGTTTTCAAGACCCGAGAAAGTTACCTTCTGAAACATTGTGGGAAAAGGAGAAAATGCTGGTAAAAACAAGCATTTTCTCCTTTTCCAACAATGTTTGCTACCCTTTCAAAGCAATGTCTGCTACCCTTTCAAAACAAATCTTACTTTTTTGAGTCACATTTTGAGATACTATTCAATCAATCATCTGCAAATGGTATCCATGTTGATTTGAGTCGCATTTCGAGATACCATTCATAAATGGTTATCATCCATGTTGATTTGAGTTGCATTTCGAGATACCATTCATACATGGTATCCATGTTGATTTGAGTCGCATTTCGAGATACCATTCAATCAGTCATCTGCAAATGGTATCCATGTTGATTGAGTCCAAATTCAAAGCATTTGTAGACAACAATGTCAATGTGGTTCAAATGGTGCAACTTTTGTATGACAAAATAGAAAACATTGTTAGAGCAGAAGAAAATGCTGGTTACCAGCATTTTCTCCTTTTCCCACGATGTTTACAAAGGCCTTCTTTTCCAGAGGCATTAAAAGTTGGCATTGTTTGGGAAAGGGTTAATATTGCAGTGGAAATAATTTGTGGCCTTTGAGAAATTGTAATTCTATATATTATACAGTAATGAAAGAGTTAACCCATTACCACACAGTCCCTACTTTTGACAACCCTGAGAAAAAAGCCTTAAGAAAACATTGTGGGATAAGGAGAAAATGCTGGTAATCAGCATTTTCTCCTTGTCCCATGTTTTCTATCCTTTACAAAACAAATTTCAAATTTCCAGTCACTTTTATTATGTTGTCTGCAAATGCTTTCGATTTGGACAAACCTAAATATTGTCATTTGGTAATGAGTTAAACGCCACACAATCAACCAATCAATCACCCAGACTGTCTACAAAGCTGAAATTATTTTGAGAAAGGCTGCTGTGTGAAGGATTCAAGTGGGGATTTCAGCTTTCCTAGACATACAAAGAGGATCTAGAGACAGGATCTGCACAGGTATTAACCCCTCACCTGTCCACAAAGTGTTAACCTTGTCCAACTTCAAAGCATTTACAGACGAAAATTCCACTATGGCTCAAATAGTGCAATTATTCTTTCACTGGGTAGAAAATATTGTGGTAAAAGGAGAAAGTGCTGGTAACCAGCATTTTCTCCATTTCCCACAATGTTTTTAAAAAGGCTTCTTTCCCAGGATTGTTAAGAGTTGGCATTTTGGGATAAAGAGTTATCTCTAAGGAAGCCCAATAAACCTATCAGACATTGTCATCCCAGAAGTAGGACCTAAATGATTGAAATTTCATGGTTGTGAGGGAAAAAAAATTAGCACTCGCCCATGGAGACTAGAAAATCAGCTGGGCAGTCTGAGAATGCTCAAGTCAGGGGCCCAGGTGGCATCCCCAGAAATAAGACATTTTTAAAAATTTACTAAATTTTCAGACAGAATAATGACCAATGTAAAGTTTCTGCCCAGTTTATTATTCAAAACCGACAAGATTCGCGTATTTCTGAATCTAATATTGTATCATTTACGGTATTCCTTTTTACCGGATGTTTACTAGCTTTTGGCTGTTTCTCAATTACTGTGTGCCATCTCACAGAGAATTATGGACAACTCTCACAACGGTTAGAGGTCAACTCGCCCCAAACTAAACACAACTCACTTAAAAATAAAATCTGACTCGCCCATAAGTTGGGAAAACATCTTGCCCATAATTCAAATGACAACTTGCCCAAGTCCAGAAATCATCGAAATTCTCACCCCAAACATGTTGGGGCGAACTGTCGTGCACTCCTTGCCGATACCATGAAGCCAGGAAAAATTTCAAAATGCTTTTTTTCTTTCAGGTAATGGGTTGATTTATTCATCGACTGAATCAGAATGCTGCTTAACGCCATTTAACCCATTACCAAACGACAATATTTTAGGCTTGTCCAAATCGAAAACATTTGCAGACGACAAAATGAAAGTGACTGAAAACTTGAAACTGGTTTTGTGAAGGGTAGAAAACATTGTGGGAAAAGGAGAAAATGCTGGTTACCAGCATTTTCTCCTTTTCCCACAATGTTTTCAAAAGGCTTCTTTTCCAAGGGCATCAAAAGTAGGGATTGTGTGGTAATGGGTTTAATTTATTTCAATTATATCACTATGGCTCACATATTCATGTATTTCCTGGGTTTCACCAGTACAAGGCTATGGCTCTGTAGTGTCTTGCCAAAGGGCATTGCCATGAAAATCCCAGTGGATCTTGTGAGGCTCTATCCTAGAGTCTTCTAGTCACAATTCCTACACTTCATCATGCAGAACTCCAGATAATGGGTAGAACAAAGGAGTATTTATATTAACAACATTTAATGATTTATCCAGACATGTCTGCGGTTATATAGAAACCTGGTGCATGCATCATAATATTAACTGCCATCTCAAAAAAAATAAACTTGAAACTCTAAAAACAATCAATTCATCCAAATGCTTAATATTTAACTCATTACCAGACGACAAAATTTAAGACTTGTCCAAATCTAAAGCATTTGCAGACGACAAAATAAAAGTGACGGCAAATTTGAAATATATTCTGTGAAGGGTAGAAAACATTGTGGGAAAGGGAGAAGATGCTGGTTACCAAAGGCTTCTTTCTCAGGGGTGCCTAAAGTAAGAAATGTGTGGTAATGGGTTAATCCCTATATAAGACAGTCCCGACTTTCAACAACCTGGAGAAAGCTTTTGAAAACATTGTGAGAAAAGGAGAAAATGCTGGTAACCAGCATTTTCTCCTTTTCCAACAATGATTTCAGCCATTCCCAAATCAAAATTCAGTTATAGTTTATACATGTATTTGTCATCTGCAGATGCTTTCAATTTGGACTTGTCCATGGCCTAATTTCACCAACCATTTAAGAATGTTCTTAAAACTTATTTGTCAAGATTATACAATTTTTTTAAAGCTGAAAGTTAAACAACTTCAGATTGGCTTAACCAAATGGTTTAGCCAATCAAAAGTTGCGTTACTTTCAAATTTAGAAAATTCTGAAGAATAAGCTTGAAAACGTTCTAAACAACTTCTGATTAGCTAAACCAGATGGTTAACCCATTACCACACAATCCCGAGTTTTGACCACCCCAAGTAAGAAGTCTGTTGAAAACATTGTAGGAAAAGGAAAAAATGCTGGTAACTAGCATTTTCTCCTTTTCTCACAATGTTTTCTACCCTTCACAAAACAAATTTCAAATTTCCAGTCACTTTTATTTTGTCATCTGCAAATGCATTCGATTTGGATGAACCTAAAATATTGTCGTTTGGTAATGAGTTAACCCTTTACTCCATAGATACTCATTTTAACACATTGCTTGTAGGAGCCTTTGGAAAAAATTGTGGCAAAAGGTGAAATTGCTCGTGAGGAGCAATTTCACCTTTTGTCACAATGTTTACTATGCTATCAAAAGCTGTCATTTGCACATAAGAAATGGCTTCATCCTTGCAGTTATTTAGGGTCAATTAGAGATGCTATAGAAATGCCTTATGGGGTAAAGGGTTAAGCCAATCAGGAGCTGTGTTACTTTCAAATTTAAAATGGCTCGTGAATACCAACCCTGTATTGGTAAACTTTTCTACCATATTTTGAAACCTTCAGGTATAGTAAGTCCTACCTTATTTTTTCTCTTTGTTTACTGACCTAATTTTCCAACCATTCCACAACAGAGTTCTATAAACAAAAGCTTCTGAAGTCCTTAATCCTCTTTTACTCTCAACCACGCAATCCCAAATTTTAATGACCTTGAGGAAGAAGCCTTTTGAAAACAATGTAGGAAAAGGAGAAAATGCTGGTAACCAGCATTTTCTCCTTTTCCCACATTGTTTTCTACCATACTAAAGGCTAAGTTCATCATTTGGGTCACATCTAAATTGTCGTCTGCAAATGCTTTCAGTTTCAACATTAACGTAAGTCTACAATTTTCTCATGTGGTAACAAGTTAACTCTTCACCAAACAACAACATTTCAGAACTGTCCAAATTCAAAGCAGTTGCAGCTGACAAAAATAAATTTGGCTGAAAAATTTCAATTTGTTTCAGGAAGGCTTAGAAACAAGACTGTGTGGTCAATGGTTATCTCATTACCAACCAACAAAATTTTAGGACGGTCCAAATCAAATGCATTTGCAGACGACAAAATAAAAGTGACTGAAAAATTTCAATTTGTTTCAGGAAGGCTAGAAAACATTGTGGAAAAAGGAGAAATGTTGGTAACTAGCACTTTCTCCTTTTCCCACTATGTTTTCAGGGTCATTTAAAGCCGGGACTATGTAGTGAATGCTTAAAACAATCCAGCGTCTAAATGACCCACAATGTTGGCTACCTTCTCAAAGACAAACAGAGCTGATGACTTCAAATGCTTTTGATCCAAGTACAAAATATAGTAACATGGAAGGGTAAACACTTTACAAAACAACAAATCTTAGACTTGTCCAAACTGAAAGCATTTGAAGATCACAAAATTGGAATTTACTATGGGAAAGGAAGACAAAATAGCGGAAAAACTGGTAACCAACAGTATGAGAAAAGGGAAAAATGTTTAATTCTTTACAACACAATCCCGACTTTTGACACACTTAACATACTGTTTGCTTTCAATTTGGATGAATTAAAATGTGGAAATTAGTTAACTTTACCACACACAACCCCTGGTTTTATATAACTCTGAAATAGAAGCCTTTTCAAAATATTTTGGGAAAAGGAGAAAATGCTGGTAACCAGCATTTTCTCCTTTTCCCACAATGTTTTCTACCCTGTTAGAAACAAATTTCAATTTTTGAGTTATCATTTATTTTGTTGTCTGCAAATGCTTTCAATTTGGACTAGTCTAAAATTTTGTTGTTTGGTAAAGAGTTAAGGGATCTTGTAAGAACAGAGGAGATGAGTCTGACAGGGAGGAAACATCAAGGTCAATGTTGTGAACTCAAGTATCTAAGCTTTCCTTAGAAGCTAGATAAAACACACAGGTGCATCGAAGCTGTCTGTTTCTCTATTAGGCAGGGTTCTAAATTCCCACATACTTGCAAAATGCAAGTCAACATTGGAAAATGCAAGTTGAAATTTTAAGCACTTGATAAAAAATGAGAGCGCAAATTATTGAAGAACAGTTACCAAATTTTACCAAAATGTACTAAATTTCATAATTATGTGAATACAAATAAGGCAATTCTTTTTGTTCTGGATAAACATCGGTTATGTTGCACCGAGAATACTCTCTGGCTGCTGTTGATAATTTTACATTTCGCTACTGAAGCCTCCGAGTTGTCGTTCCTTATCAGGGATCTCCTTTGACCCGGGACCTCGGGTTTTGACGCTTGAAAATCGTTAGTGACCCCGATTTGACGCTCGAAAAAAATACCATAAACGTCAAATTGACGCACACGAATTCTGGCCTAAGCGTCAACCATATAAGCCGTAGGCGTGATTAAAACGTAATCAGATAATATGGCCGACCGTCAATTTCTTATCAGTGTTGCATATTGAACACTTCCGAAACTGTGAAATCGGCCTACGCCAACTTGATTGTGATATATCGGGTATCCTAAGCTGTTAACCCTTGCATCTCCCTTAACTATCCGATAGATGAAGATCCGATAACCATGGCGCATTGGCCAGTTACCGGGTACGCCTGTTCTATTAATAGAATACATTCATGAACAATCGCAATTTTTTGGACACTGTGGTGCAGAACGAATTACATGTTTACAAGCGAAGTTTTACTTTCGTTTATCAAGTAAATTTGACAGCATCAAACGCGATTTCTTTTTTTGAAATAGCTCTACTTGACCTTTTAAGTTTAAGTGGCCTTACAGAATTCTTTTCTCATAAATTTCTTTTTCTTATGAAGAATACTAAGGTCTATATTTCGCCAATTTTTTTATGGGAGCTAGACAAAGTTATTGCCTGATAATTTTCGGAAATCGGCATCTTCAAGAAAGGTTAAGTGTGAAACGATATTTCTTAGATCATTTGAAAGACAAAACAGATATTTTGCGATGAATTTAATCAAAATCGTGTCACAAATATCTCTTGTAATGCATGAATTAATGACTTGTATACAGAAATTGAAATAGGTGTTGAGCAGACGGCACCTTTTCAGATTTGAGTAGATTGAAAGAATTTGCAGACAATTTAATTGTTGCCTATGAGAAGGTGTTTAGCCTTTTCAAAGGTAGAAAACACTGTTAGAAAAAGAAAAAAAATGCTGGTTTCCACTATTTTCACCTCTTTCGCCACTAATAATGGCCCTTTTTCTCAGGATTGTTCAAACTGGGGATAGTGTGGTCCGAGATCTTACATAAGATCCCTGGTGTTGTGAAAGGTTAAGCCTGATTAATTTTTTTTTTTATTGAACCTTTAGATCATTCACTAGCCTGCAAGCACAGGAATTTGAAGCTGACTTTCAATACTTGGCTCTCTAATGGATGTAATGAAACCATCAAAAACTTACAAATTATATCAGTGATGCAAAGCTGTAGATCTAGATCTATATTGATCATACAGGACTCACAGTCATGAAATACTTAGAAAATGACACCAAGACCAAGTGACAGTGACTGGGCTCATTGACTGATCCTGGGTTTTGACGGATCAACCTTTTGGCTACTAAAACTTTTTGCCTGGCACCAACCTAGCTCTTGAATTGAAAATTTTGACTCTTGAAAATTTCAATTTGACTCTTGGATTTTGTGGCCCAAGAGTCAATGACTCTTGAGTTTCAGATGCTAGGGAGATCCCTGCCTTATACATGTAGATCTGAGTTTTGTGAGCTAAGTATGTTCGTCTGCACTGTAACTGAGGTTTTGTGTTTTTCACACAAAAAATTCAATCTCTGATTATAAAACAAAAACATTAATTTGTCAATCTTTCATGAAAAGATAATTATTATACACAATATAGCAACGAGAAGCAAGTTGGACATGATGGACTCTATAATCCAGTTATCGGACACTCGGATATTCTGATGTGATATGTCTGTAAATCATTTACAAAATTGTCCACCATTATAAATCATAAAGAAATTTAACTCGGTTTGAGAACAGAAATTCAACTAGAGTTAAACTGATAGTTATTTGAGAGTTTTAATATTAATTAACATTAATTGTCAACAGGTTACGCAACAGAATAGAACTGAACAATTTGTACCTGAGTTTATTGTTCTTTACCATTGGTAGGCAAGCCGAGCATGAAGAAAACATGTGAGTCCAATTTTAATTTTACAACTGGGAAAAAAAGCTACTAGCTAAAATTTGCAAGTGGATAAAAAATAAAATTCGAACCCTGAGTAGGCATCAAAATAAAGTTGTTTCTTCAATCATTTCATAGGGGTCCCGCATAACTCGGTGGTAAAGCGTGGGACTCGTAATCTGGAGATACAGGCTTTGGGCCCCACCTGATCTACCTGGCTTTTGTGCGAGTGTCCTTAGGCAAGACAATTCAGAGCCCTAGCCTAGTACTAATGAAACCCTGGACATGTATAAATATGTGAGCTGTCGCCTAGATGTGACTGAAATAATGTTGAAAGTGGCGTAAAACACCATCAATCAGTTCACACATCAATCTTGTTTTTCATTTACTGCATGATCGCATGGTGTTTAACACATTACCAAACAACAATATTTTAGGCTTGTCCAAATGGAAAGCATACGCAGATAACAAAATAAAAGTGATTGAAAATTTGAAAATTGTTTTGTGAAAGGTAGAAAACATTGTGGGAAAAGGAGAAAATGCTGGTTACCAGCATTTTCTCCTTTTTACACCATGTTTACAAAGGCTTTCTTTCTCAGGTCGTCAAAAGTAGGGATAGTGTGGTAATGGTTTAATACTGTATTTAACATTATTTCAGTTCAAATATTGCTGTAGCCAGTGTGAACCAGAGAATCCTGGAGTTTCTTTTACCAGTACTAAGCACAATATACATGTACCTCCCAAACCATTGGCTGATTTCCCCCATAATCAAATTGGAGACAATGAATCAGAAGCTGAAGAGGAACAAAAAACAAATTTTTTTCGCACTTATATTAGTTATTTGACTTAATTGTAGAAAAAAATGGGGGTATATCGTGTTTCTGTGGTATTTTGGTGATTCATTGGACCCCAGTGAAGAACTGGATGAAGTCTTTACCAAATGACAAGATTTTAGACCTGTTCAGATTGGAATCATTTGCAATTTCAATGTGGCTCAATTGATGGAATTTATCAGGGATAGGCTTTAAAACATTGTGGAAAAAGGAAAAAAATGTTGATAACCAGCATTTTCTCCTTTTTGGCACGATGTTTTCAATGGCTTTCTTCCTCAGGGTCGTTAAAAGTCTGGATTTTGTGGTAAAGAGTTAAAATAACTACCATCCTTCTATGGTTGTTGCCCATATGGGCACCTGTGGCATTGAATAAACACAGAACAAACCCTAACTCAAATAAATCAACAAGCAGCCAATCTACAAGTCCTTTCTTTACAAAACTTAATTTTTAACAAGAATCTGTCTGTCGTACTGTGCGGCCTCTACCTAACCTGTTCCCAAACTGAATGGCACAAAGATAATCCATGTTCTTCTGAAAGGTTATTTATCGATGAAGTCGCCCTTGTATATACTTTACCTTTGTGGAAAGCTAGCTGTACACAGTACCCCACACAGAGCTCCAGACAGGAGGAGTTAATTTGATTTCAAAATTGAAAATCAATTATTGCCCCCAAAACCCTATGTTGTGGGTACTCATTAGAATCGTCTCATCGAGACGATTCTCATGAGTACTCACAACATAGGGTTTCAAACAGAAATAATAGACTTTAGAATACTATGGCTCCCTCTTACCTGGAGCTCTGCTACAATCTCACGAAATCTACTTCGAACGACCTTGTCAGAGAAGACTTGAAAACATTGTGGATCAAGGAAAAAATGCAGGTTTACTGCACACACTCATTATCCAACAATGTTTTCAAAAGGCTTCTTCACAGCTTGTCATCCTCAGGATCACTGAACAAGAAGAATGTGTGGTAAAGGGTTGGTGAACTTAGTCAGTAGTATAGTGATAATCTGTTGTGTGGATGTAAAATGGTCAGTGTAATCCTGTTTAGAGGGCTCACCCTATCAATGGAGATCCCAGGTTTGAGTCTAGTTCCTGCTATATTTCTCTTGAATCTCCCATATTTTGTTTAACTCTTTACCACACAACAGATTTTTAGACAGGTCGAAACTGAAAGCACTTGCAGATGACAAAATAAATGTATTTCAAAATTTGAAAATTGTTTCCAGCAGGGTGAAAAACATTGTGGGAAAAGGAGAAAATGCTGGTTACCAGATGAAATGAAAAAATTTTAGACTGTTTTCAATTTGAAAGCATTTGCAAACAACAACTCCAACGTACAATTGAATGGGCAAGATTTGTATGTAATAGGATAGGAAACCCCAATCAAACAGCAGATTTAATCTAATTAGAAAGCTAACAATAATATAATGTTATTAATCAAGTGATTTCGTACAGTATAGGCCCAGTTACAGGTCCGGGGTCAGCCGTATTGGCCCGAGGCCGAAGGCCAATAGGGCTGACCGAGGATCTGTAACTGGGCCAATACTAAATCACTTGATTGATGACAATTTTATTAACTAACCCTTTACCAAACAATCCGTGGTTTTAACGACCCTGAAAAAGAAGCCTTCTGAAAACATTGTGAGAAAAGGAAAAAATGCTGGTAACCAGTATTTTCTTTTTCCACAATGTTTTCTACCCTGCTGGAAACAAATATCAATTTTGGGGTTACATTTACTTTGCCGTCTCCTTGAACGTGATTGGCTAAAAGTAAGCAGACGCTCATGCGACTGTACTTTTGACCAATCACGTTCAAGGATTTCTGTATTGGTTGCGGGTCATCAATATTGATACTAGGTCAACTGTATTCATCAGAGGTCAAGTCGTATTAAGCCGGGGTCACGACCTGTATTGTATAAGAAGTCAGAAATGTGACAAGTATCGTGAGGACCACTTTCCATGTGTATTTTCTATGTATCCAATAGTTAATTAATAATTTCATGTATTGACTATCGAAACTATCTGTTGTTTAACAAAATATCTGAGATTGTTATCAATGTCTGATATAGCGATCGGTGCATCGCTATCGGGACAGTCACAATCGCAATACATTGATGCATAAATGTATCATTACACCTCTACTCAGTGGTTAGAGCACTTGCCCAGTAAGTGAGGAGTCCCAAAGTCTGCAGTCCAGTATGTGTACCTACAACACTTTTATGCCTTGTGTGCAAAGCCTAACTCAAGGACCTCTTGTGAACAGTGTAGATTAAGACCAAATGCACAGAACCCACAGTCTGATCTTGGATCTACACTGTCCGATAAGGAGATACTTTTCCCTCGAAAATAATTTTGGAATAGCAATATTGTAATTGCATTTTTGCCATCAACCCGAAAGTTTCCTTCTAGTTATATACAGCAAGTAACATGTTAACCTAGTATTTTTGAGAATATAACTTATACCTACTTTAGGAAATATATTTGTCCCTGTGGTGTTTTGGCCATTTCCCATCCAGGTGGCAGGGGCTGTTCTTCTAAGATATGATCACAAGATCTCTGTCGAGTGTGTTGGGGTGGGGGTAAAGTACTTAAGGGAGTTTGTTGCAACATTGCAGGTGACGAATGAGTCCGTCCGTGTATCGGACCACTGTGGTTTATCGGAGGATTGTACCCGGTCGAGTCGGTGCTCCCTTCCCGACTGTGTACCTGTTTCTGCGGTTCTGGCGGAGTGAAAAACGAAGCTGGTAAGTTTCTCATACGTAATGGAATGCCTGCTGAGTCGTTTGGATTCAGAGCTGCCTTAAACATGGCCTCAAGTTCGTGATCGCTATTTTCCCGGACGTGCACAACTTGTGTGCCCTTTCGCTCCGTTCTGTCAGTCATTGTGGCTGACATTTTACACCTTTTCACTTCCTCGAAATCTGAAAGTCTTTCTTGTACACTTTACCCCCACCTGAGAACACAGCTTATGCACAAAATTCCGAAAAATATCCTGAGTAATTGGTTGGTTTCATAGGACACCATTAAAACTTTTTGCGAAAATTGGGTATTCTTGGCCTGTTTACCGATTAGCAAGTACTTTATCAAACCGCAAGTAGAAGTAGTGCATAATAAACAGCACTCAATCATTAAATTAGTGACTTGAATTATAATCATCAAAAATTTTTCACCAATTTTTGAGTATTTCTTAACTTACAAACCAATTTCAATTTTATAAAATATTAGATAGATATCGAGATAACGATTTATGAATGTGCCTGTTTATATCAATCCGCGTGCTGTGACGTCTCAATTTGACCTTTATTCTAAGTACGTCCCGTACAAATATAAACACATTTATAAATCGACTGCGTTATCGACCTTTGCAGGGACAAAAACCGTTGTTTACAGTTTGTAACATTTGTATAAGTACAGTTTAGTAGCAAACACGATTTATTGCCTATGTTTGATGCATCTATTGCCACTAATTAAACCCGTTAATTAGGTGAGTAGAGTAGGTCAATCGGAAAGTTCATTCGTGAAACGAACACGCCCATTTTTACTCCGTCGATCCTCAGAGTTCCAAATATGGACTTTTCCGACAGACCTCGTAAACATTGCAAACACGTCGCTGAAAATGACAGCTATCAATCAGCTTCAAAACTGTCTTCGAATTGCATGAACGTGAAATGTCGCGACAGTTGGAGTAAATCAGGAAATAATAAAATAAAATAGATAGAAAAAAATATGAACTTTTGTATTCAACTTCTTCAAACCCAAACCAGAATCGAGAGTGAGTAGCATAAGTTGTTAGAACTTGTTTCTCAATCGATGTAAAATAAATATGCGACAATATCTTAGGCTTGTTCAAATCGAAAGCACTTGCAGACGACAAAATATAAGTGACTGAAAATTCTTTCTTAGGGTCGTCAAAAGTAGGGATTGTGTGGTAATGGGTTAAACTAATCCAAACCAAAGTGTAGGAGTATACCATTTGTATAATAACCCTACGCCTTGCTAAGTAGACAGTATAACTAAAGATTAGCCTGCTTAATTGTGATCTTTGACCTATACCGTCCCTGCGTTGAAGTATTGCAAGTAACTCCTGTTGTTTGTGCTGTTCGAGGTTGTGGGTAGAGCCGTAACCATAAGATCCCGAGTTCGATACTCGGGAGCGCATGTCCGTTTCTTAGAGCACAGATCAAGATGAAAATATACTATTTTTTTTTTGTTGGTCTTGATGTATACAGGCCGAACATTGTGACAAAAATAAAATATTATTGCACCCAAGCGTTATTTTCGTAAATGTGTTATATCTAATTTATTCAATGTCAGCTATTGTTACATGTATGTACATCCTATTCTTATATTTGTATTAAGCTTCGTAATGACGATGAACATAGTTCGATCAAGTCATTTGGAATAAAATCCTGTTATGTTACAAGACGTTTGGCCTCCAAGACATGAGTACTATTGTACTACTTTAACCGAGCCGCTTTTCCGTTTTCAGAATTATCATTTATAAATCTAAAACCACTATATTCTTATTACAAAAAGGAGATAATAATTACCCCCATTTTCTGAAAACTAACAAGTATCAACAAATAAATTAAAGACAGACATCAAAGGCATTTCTGATCGGTTAAAAATGTGCAAAAGTATTATATCTGTATAAATCCATATTTATGAACTATCAAGAAATTTCATTCCATGTTGCACTAGAGGTCTACTACCTTAATCTGCATTTCTCCTTTTCCAGTAATGTTACTAAAGTATACACCAACAATTCTTAAGAACATTCTTTGTCCCATCCTCCAGAAATTTCTATATTTGTAAGTAACACAACTTCTGATTGGCTAAACCAAATGGTTTAGCTAATCAGAAGTTGTATTACTTTCAAACTTTGAATATCATAGCGAATAACACTAAGAATATTCTCAAGAATGGTTGGTGAATATAGACCCTGGCAGATTTTGAATCTGTCATGCCAGTTTTCTGAGGTATTCTAGACAAGATAGCACTGGCCGTTCGATGGTAAGGCGTAAAATTGACAGTTAAATGTTTGTCTCATCAGTTACTGCATATTGACTGATTCTCATCCTTTCCATATTTCAGATTAGGAGCACAAGGTCTACTGTAACGATGCTCTTGCTCAGTAGAATGACTCAAACTTTGATAGAATGACATGTGTTGTCGAAGGACAAGTTAAGTCTGATTTTTGCCAGTTCGAAAAAGTAGGTCAAAACCAGTACATTTAGAAAAAAAAATTCGACGAGGGGACACTTAATATAAGATCTTCTCAAAGCACACTTAGAAATACTATTAGAAGTTAAGGTTTGTAGGTATTACAGCAAAAGTTCGAAGAGAGTTCCGCCCTATTTTGCATTTCATTGGTCAGTTCTTTGTCCAATCAGAGAGGTCAAGTTTTTACCTCCTTGTATTCACTTTAAAAGCCGTTTTCCTGCTTCTTAATAAGTTTGACTCTCTAGTTAAAAAAAAAACGCTTTGCTACAGCACTCAAATCAAAGCACTGAAAGCACCGGTGAGTCGAGTCAAACGCGAAGAATTAAGATTTTGCAGATGATATTTTAAATGTGGCTCAAATGGTGTGATGAAAATTTTAAGCGGGTATAAGTATTGAGAGAAAAATGAGAAAATGCTGGTTAAAAGCATTTTTGCCATTTTTCACGATGATTCAAAAAGGAATGTTGCTTTCTCAGGGTCGGTAAACCCGAGAAACGCAGATTGATTGCTACAGGGATCATCGTCTATGGATTCCTAGCTCTTTTATTGGCACAGCCTTGTAACAACTGACTGTGAAAGTAACATAACTTTTGATTGGCTGTTTAGCCAATCAGAAGTTCTGTTACTTTCACATTGATGAAATTCTAAAAAATAAGACTAAGAATGTTCTTCAGAATGATTGTTGAATACGGACCCAGATAAAATCAGCCCATTCAAACGGTAAGAGTATTGGAATAAGGGTGAAGTTTGGAGTTACAGCTGCTGGGTTACAGTATGCAGTTGTTGCGATAAATACAGTTGCAGCCACAGTCTTTCGAGAAAGGGGGAATCCAGTTTGCAACTAAAAAAACAGAAACAACGGTCTTTAAACATACAGTAAACCTTCTAGCAAATGACAAAAATGTTACGCAGGCCCGTCGGAAGGAAATTTCATTTGGTCCGGCCAGTATGGCGAGCGACGAAGTCGTCAAGCCATGCTTGGGGGGTTCGGGGGCATGCTCCCCCGTAAAATATTACGCATTTAACCCATTACCACACAATCCCTACTTTTGATGCCCCTGAGAAAGAAGCCTTTAGGAAACATTGTGGGAAAAGGAGAAAATGCTTGTAACCAGCATTTTCTCCTTTTCCCACAATGTTTTCTACCCTTCACAAAACAAATTTCAGATTTTCAGTCACTTTTATTTTGTCGTCTGCAAATGCTTACAAATTGAACCAGTCTAAAATATTGTCGTTTGGTAATGGGTTAAGTCATGAAAATAAGACGCTGTCTGGCGCATTCTGGCGCATTTTTTGAGGTTTATATTGCGCATTTTTTTTTTTCGAAAATTGGTCTGGCCATTTTTCATTTTCGGCCGAAAATTTGGTCCGCCCATGGCCGCACCGGCCGGACCGCTTCCGACGGCCTTGTTACACCTTATTGAAATTGAAAGCACTTGCAAAGAACGAGCAAAATAGATTAAGTGGAACCCAAATCACGAAATTTCTCATTTAAAATTATGCAATTGGTTTAAAAAAAAAATTCTGGGAAAAGGAGAAAATGCTTGTCAGCAGCATTTTCTCCTTTTCCCAAGATGTTTTCAAAAGGCTTCTCTCAGGGTTGCTCTTAGTCGGGATTGTGTGCTAAAGGGCTGTAAAATGAAATGAACACTTTTCTCAAGTGATGATCTTATATCATCTCCTCAAACTTGAAAGAACCACTTACGTGGTAGTAATTCACTTAACAGCAAACATTCACACAGGCCTGCTTATTTTCGTCAATAGATCGACTCTGAAATAAACATAACACTTGATTTTTATGTAACTAGCATTTTCTCACTTTCCTGCAATATTTTCCATCGCTTGTTTCAGTCAGGCTCCACCATTTAAGTAATGTTTAATTTGGTTGATTGATTGAATTTGCGCTTATTTATCGTCGCCACCGGATGCCTATATGACTGACACCCCTCCCCCTTAAGGCTGTTAGTATTGTTACGGGGGATAGTGCAGATACAGGACGAAACCCATCTTAAGTTACGCCTGGTTCTTTTACGTGCTCGGTGTATAGCACCGTCACATTGGACCTCGGTTTAAAGTCTCATCCGAAAGACTGTTAGTAATTTTAGATGGCCAGCCGTGGGGATCGAATCCACGTTTGATTTTCGTCTCCATACGCTTTCAAATTGGACAAATCAAATATTGCCTCATAAAAAAAAGTACAGTAAACATATCCTATACGTTTTTTTTTTTTTTTTTAATACATATGAACTTTGCTCTGGCAAAAGGAGGCTTGATGCATCCTAGCGATGTTAAATACCAACCAAGCTATCATATACTTATGGATCCATAACAGCAGCATTTTTTTAAATAACCGACTCAATCTTGAGGTAGTCTGGTCATTGGACACACAAAAAATGACAAATCGCGAAAAGTTTCTGTGCAGGCTGACCTGGTCGATACTTTGGCAGATGCATTAAAGGTGGGTATTTAGAATGTTCACATCACACCAAATTTAAAAAAATATATATTATTGAAATTTATATGAAAAAAACAATACAAATTATCAATAATTAAGAATCATAAAATTACAACAACAACAACAAAAAAAGTTTTGATGGTATTCCCTTAAAAGGCTACGTAGCCTCTTAAGCTATTTTTAGATTTCGCGCCAAAAATCAATAAAGCATTATGGGAATGTTAAGTGACTGGCACGTGACTAATAACGCTTAAATTCCATTACATAACAAACATGTAATAATCATTTACCAAAATGTCTTCTTCGGACAGATAGTTGAAGCTTTGTCTGTGTTTTCCTGTATTTAAATGAGAGAATTGATAACTAAAAATAGAACGTGTCTCCTGTTGGTGTCAACCTGGTCCGTAGTAAATCTCTTATTTCTCGTGTTATCGGGTGGTTTTCGACTGCTGGGGTTTTATCAACGCAAATTAAAAGGCTATGGGAGTATAAGAACGATTTTTTTTGCATTTTTGTAAAATTTTCGTCCCAAATTCTGAAGTGCCACCTTTAAGGCCCCCTTTCACAGAGCAAGGCTCATTTATAAACGATGACTGGTGAGTAGGTTATACTAGCTAACCATAGCGTGTATCGTATGTGATGGCTTGCTTGTTATTTTACATCACTAGCAAAAGCTAATGTATTTAAAAAAACAAAACTTAAAGAGTTGGAAATATGTATACTCTTTTTTACGAGACAATGTTTTTTTTGTAGATTTTCTAATTTTCCAAGACAAATTCCATCATTTGAAATGCCGTCTGCAAATGCTTTCAATATCGACCTGTTTACAATTTTGTTTTTTGGTAAGCCGTCAAGAGGATTCAAGATGTATTGACGATCGTCTCTACAGATTGGACGATGACAGTAATACTTCAGTAATACTTCAACAAAAGTGACGTTGATAGATAAGATTTTCATCGCATGGAAGTTAAGTGTCATTTCCCGCTTCTCTTTAACTCTTGACGAAATGACAAAACTTTGGACTGAACCAAACTGAGACCTTCTTCACGACGGATTGGGTGCAGCCTAAATGGTGATTTCTGTATGTGATAGAACAACCCATAGGCTTCTGAAACTCCACTGGTCTGGGAAGAGATAGAGAAATTTTCATTATCGGACACTGTTACTATAAATAGCACACGGGGGGGGGGAAATACCCTTTCTGTTGTATATTATTAAATACAATACAGAGGGAATCACCAATGTACTATTTATAGTAACAGTGTTAATGAAAGTCTGTAAATATATTCAGTGATACGCAGGCGATGCACCAATGTGCTATGAATGTTCAAAGATCGACAAAGGACAATTTTAGTCTTCCGTGATAGACCAAGAGAGCTTAAAAGGCCCTTCAACAACCCTAGCGTAGTTCTTAAGAATTGCCCTTCATTTCCTTTATTTAACTTCATTCCTACTACATATTCTTTATAACCGTATACCAGACAACAAAATGTAAAGGTGGGTATTTAGATTTTTCACATCTCACCAAATTAAAAAAAAAACATATATATGTCGTAGGCCAGATTGGAATCTAGGCAGATCCAGAATCTGCCTAGACCAAATTAGAATTCAAATTTTGTGTAGACCAAAATGCATCGTTTTCTAATATTTTTTTTAAATATATTGATTTAATTATGTTTACATTTGAGAGGTATTTTCATTTAAAGCATTTGATATGATTTTTTTCACAATCGCTCTTTTTTTCCACCTTTTTTATTAGTACACAACATTAAAAATTTATATTTACTCTGAATTTCTGACTAAAACTTCTTTTATTTTGGAGTTTACGTTTAAAAGTAAGATGATTCATATGTAGACGCCCTATATTCAACGAGAAATTATTAAAATTTGGTTTAGGCAGATTGTAGAGCTGCAAAGCTAAACTGGAATCCAGATTTGTTACAGACAAATTCCAGTTTGGTCTAGGCAGATTCCGGATCTGCCTGGATTCCAGTTTGGACTACGACATATATATCTATATTGCAAAAAGAAGAATAATACCGGAACAAGAAAAAATATATAATAAAAGAGAAATGACACTACAAATAGTTTTTAACGTGCCAACCGGTTTCGCTTTCGCTCATCAGGGCTGGTGGAAAAAGTAGAAAATCTTATCATCACTATGGCACGACTTTTAACACCCTCAACCCTATAAGATAAGAGTTTTGAAAACATTTCATAAATGAAAACATAACCAGCATTTTCTCTTTCTCACAATGTTTCATAGCCCATTCTAGACAAGTTTGCGAAGGATTGCGACCACTTCAGCACTTGAGAGAGAGAGAGAGAGAGAGAGAGAGAGAGAGAAAGACACGTTTTATTTATGCCATCTTATCATCATCAGTAGCATTTAAGTAGTTGATACTGTGGAGATAAGAATCCCGGATACAAATCCAAACGAATAAACCAAAGTTTGAAAAAGCCCAGGACGAAGAAGCATTTTTTTTTTTTTTTTTTTATTTACAAGGGAAATAACTCGTATGGACAGTTGTTAACGACTGACTTGAGTATCCTCCCTTACAAAAGTTATGAATCGAACATCACTGAAAAGCCCTTCAGCAGAGTAATCGTATTTTATGAATAACTGCTAATTTTTTCTCATAGATTTAGAAGAAATATAATTTTCTGAATTAATACATAGGTACAAGTTAAACGGAATTAATTTTAGTAATAGAGAAAAAAAATCAACCGTGAAAATGAAACACAAGAACAATCTTTTCACTTCAAGTCAGAATTCCATTCCGAAATTAAAACAGAATCGTCTAATTATTGCTTCCGGTCAAACACAGAGCGGGAAGAGGTCTATTTTCAGAAAGAGCGTCTTATTTCTTTGTTGAAACCCATGTTGTAGTCTCTCTAAACTGACCAATAGAAAATCAAAATGAGTTCAGCGAGCAAGGTAACATTCTATACTCATTTCAGGTTGTAAACTGATGTTCGTAGACTTGAGACAATGGTGGTTCGTTATTGATGTTTGTTCAAGAATGGAGTGGATCAGGGATCGTATATAGGATCCCTGAGTGGAGCAATAATGTAATACTACGAGCAACACCTTCCACCTGAATTTGGTTACCAGAAAATGTTTCATCGGTTTAACCCTTTACTCCATAGATACTCATTTCTACACATTGCTTGTAGGAGCCTTTGGAAAACATTGCGGCAAAAGGTGAAATTGCTCGTCACGAGCAATTTCACTTTGTGTCACAATGTTTTTTCTATGCTATCATTTACACATATGAAATGGCTTCATCCTTGCTGTGATTTAGGGTCAGTTAGAGATACCATAGAAATGCCTTAACTGGGTAAAAGGTTAATCTGTATTGCAGCAAAATGCAGCTAACCTTTAGTAACAAGTATGATCAACAAATCATTAAACTTTTCATTACTTAAAAGCCTGTAGAAGTCAGGATGACTTTCTGGTTCAACTGGTTTAATTGTTTTCTTAAAATTCTGAGAAAGTGGCATGACTTACTTTAATTAATTGATTGAATCACTACAGATGCATTTCAAAGTAGGTTATGCAGGTACAAAGATAATTACTTAACCTGACTTTTTACAACCTTGATAAAGAAGCCTTTTAAAAACATTGTAGGAAAAGGAGAAAATGCTGGTAACCAGCATTTTCTCCTTTTCCTACAATGTTTTCTATCCTTCCCAAATCAAATTTCAGTTTTTGAGTCACATATATTTTGTTGTCTGCAAATGCTTATGAATTGGACCAGTCTAAAATCTGACTGTTTGGTAAAGAGTTAAACAACTTGGTTAGTTTTGGGCATGAACAGTAAGTCGTTTGATCAAAAATGACTATGTAGATATTTCTATTTTTAGTATCAGTGTATGGTGTGCTGGTAAACAGCATTTTCTCCGTTTCTGACCATGTTCAACAAAAAAATCTAAATTATTGAATTGTATTTGTTTTGTTGTTTGCAATTTCTTCTAATTTGGACAGGTCAAAATATTTGTTTCTTTTTTTGTATAGAGTTAATCCAGAACACTTAAGATGAACGACAAGAGTGATATTCTATTTTCAGGTGGGTGAAATATTTACTGCAGCAGGACAGGCTTTCAGTAAACTTGGAGAACTTACAATGCAGCTTCATCCATCTGCTGAACCCAGTCCTGCAAGGTTTGTCTGAAAAGTTCGACTTTTTTTTAACTTTATATTTCTGTACAAAGATTTTATGATATAATTGATAAAACCTACCCTTTTTGTTTAAATTAACTTTATGCCAGATATAAAAATTTCAAACTGGTCTATATTGAAAAAACTTGCAGCTTGCAGATGTGACACTTATTTCTGAAACATGAGAGGAGGAAAAATCTTATCAACCAGCATTTCTTCGCTTCCCCAAAATCTTTTAGTAAAAGTTGTTTACCTTAACTCTTTACCAACAACAACATTTTAGACTAGTCCAACTCCAAAGCTTGTACTAATGGCAACATACTCATGATTAAAGAATTGAAAATCATTTTGGGAAGGGTAGAAAACATTGTGAGTAAAGGAGAAAATAATGATAACCAGCATTTTCTCCTTTTCCCACAATGTTTTTCGAAGGGCTTCTTTTTTGGGATCGTGAAAAGTTGGGATTGTGTTGTAAAGGGTTAAAGTACTTGAAAACAGGTTTGTTTGGTAAGAAGTAAAAGGATGGCTGCGTCAGATCACCTTTTCTGATAAAATATGCCCTTAATTTCTTGTCTCATATAGCACATAAGTGTTGGAAGATACTCCTAATGGGTTAGTTTCACTCAATTGCTATGTCTGAAAATTCTCTTAAATCAGCTTTCAATGAAATGGTCTAGTACTCATTAACACAAAGGGTTGAAATTTCTTTGACCTGTCCATAAAATTTCCATTTCCAAAGGATGCAATTGTATATTAAATGAAGTTATTGCATGAATTATTGATATTTTTGTTGTTTATTTTATTATTTTTAAAACTTTAATCTTTTCAAAGGAAAAACAAAGAGAAATACTACATATAGTACTGTTGTCTGCGATTAAACTACTTACTAAAACACCTTTTTCAAAATTTGTTTCTGTCAAATGTTAAAAGAAAAACAGGACTAGTTTGCCTAAGGAAGTAGAAATGTTGAACCTTTTTTTTTTATCTATTTTTTTTCATAGTGGAAAATGGACAGATCAAGAAATTGAAGCCCTGAGAACTGCCGTTAAAAGATTTGGAGACGATCTCAATAAAATAAGCGATGTGATTAAAAACAGAACAATGTGAGTAGCGAAATAAAACTGAACATTTCAGGGATAGTGAGTTAGGGAGTCGGCACTTTGTCAAACAATCCTGAGTTTTAACTCTTTACCATACAATAAAATTTTAGACTGGTTCAAATTGACTGCATTTGCAGACTACAAAGTAAAGGTGACTGAAAAATTGAAATTTGATCTGGGAAGGGTAGAAAACACTGTGGGAAAAGGAGAAAATGCTGGTTACCAGCATTTTCTCCTTTTCCTACAGTGTTTTCAAAAGGCTTTTTTCTCGGGGGCGTCAGAAGTAGGGATTGTATGGTAATGGGTTAATGATCCTTCAAATGGTGTTTTGGAAAACATTGTGGTAAAAGAAGAAAATGGTGGTCACCAGCATTTTCTCCTTTTTGCACATTGTTTTCTACCCTTTATTACATAAATTTCTTTCTTCAAAGTCTTAGACCCTAAGAAAAACATTTATTTCCACTACAATAATATCCTACAGTACGAAATTTGATATGATTGAAAATGAGTACTAGTGCGCTCCTTAAACCAAGCTACTTATTCCTTTTTTTTCCCTTCCAAATTATCATTTATAAATCTAAAACCAATATATTCTCATTACAAAGGGAGATAATAATTAACCCCCTTTTCAGGGAACTAATGAACATATCAACAAATAATTTCATGATACAGTAGATATCAAAGGAATTTCTGGACTGTTTAAAATGTCCAAAAGTATTTTATCAGCAAAATCTGTAGTTTTTCAACTAACAAGAAGTTTAGGGCACATTCAACCTGTCTCTAAATGCCTTTCTTTTGGCCATGCCTAAAATTTTGTCAAAGTGAGCTCTTATTAGGTGACAAAACTGAAAGCATTTACATGTATTTTGCTAACAGAAAATTGAATACACATTTACCTCAGATGATACGTTCTTGCATTCTAAAATATAGAAAACATTGAGGAGAAAGGAAGAAAATGCTGCTTCCTTTCCTCAAAATGTTTTCAAAAGTCTATTCACGTTTTGCAGATGCCTTTCGATCAGTTTTCTCATAAACAAAATGTAGTTCAATTATTCAGTGTGATTTTGGCCCTTTACCACACAATAACGACTCTTAACACCCCTGAGGAAGAAGCTTTCTGAAAACATTGTGGGAAAAGGAGAAAATGCAGGTAACCAGCATTTTCTCCTTTTCTCACAAAGTTTTCTAACCTATCAAAGCAAAATTGCACCATTTTGAGACACTTTGAAATAGTCGTCTTCAAATGCATTCAATATGGATAGGTTTAAAAATTTGCTGTGTGGTAACAGGTCAATGTTCCCTTCCATGAAATAATGTTGAACAAAAGGAGGTAAAATTTTTGACATTTTGTTTATGTTCCAAGTTCTCAGATCCGAACCCAGCTGAAGCGAAAAGCATATGAAGATGCAGGGCTCCCCCCACCTGCAGAACCATCCCCTAAAAAACAGAGCGCCCAACAGAAACAACAGCATGTCCAGAAACAGGCCCAACAACAACAACAGACAATTGTAGAGCAACAACAACAACCAACTAAAAAACAAATAAGAGGTTGAATGAAGATTTGACTCCTATATTTTTAAGATGTTTGACCCCATTTTCAACAATATGTCAGTTATTCTATAGCAACCAGTACACCTATCAATACTTAGCTCTTTACCACACAGTCCTGAATTTTTACGTCCCTGAGAAAGAAGGCTTTTGAAAACATTTAGGGGAAAGGAGGAAATGCTGGTAACCAGCATTTTATCCTTTTCCTAAAATGTTTTCTATGTACGCTTACTTGTAGAAATTTTAGTTTTTAAATCACATACATGTAATGTTGTTGTCTGCAAATGCTTTGAATTTAGACAAGTCTAGAAATTTTGTCGTTCGGTCAAGAGTTAACCCATAACCACACAATCCGTACTTTTGACGCCCCAGAGAAAGAAGCCTTTTGAAAACACTGTGGGAAAAGGAGAAAATGCTGGTAACCAGCATTTTCTCCTTTTCCCACAGTGTTTTCTACCCTTCTCAGAACAAATTTCAATTTTTCAGTCACCTTTATTTTGTCGTCTGCAAATGCTTTCAATTTGGACCAGTCTAAAATTTTCTCGTGTGATAAAGAGTTAATGGGAGGTTTTTTTTATCTATATTTGACACAACAGTATTTCCAAGCCATTGACTGCTTTTCAACATAAATGTCAGCCCAAAACGAGAGGAATTATCAAACTTGTGATAGGTAAGAAAGCATTGTGGCAAAAATACTGGGTACCAGCATTTTCTCCTTTCACAATGTTTTCAAGGGCTATCATTCTCTGGGTAATAAATGCCAGGATTGTATAATAAAGAGTTCGAACAGTTTCAAAAACTCTAGATGATAAACTAGGGGGTTATATGAATAATATTAGAATATCATGGCTGAAGGATAAGTTATCTGTAATCATGATTTTTTCCTATCCCAGAAGGGTTGTATTATGTTATGGCCCTGGTCGTCCATCTGTCCATCCGACTGTCTATCTGTTAGTAATTTCATGTGTGCTCAACTCCTCCTACAGATTTCATCTTAGTAAGTTCAAACTTACCACAATGAATGCAGGGGTTCAAGAATTTAACCCATTTCGTTGACAACCCCCTTGGCATATATGACCCGCTTTGCGAAGCTCTTGTTTACAACATTTTCAAATGTTGTCAACTGTGGCACAAAACAAAATGACTACAGAGTTTTACAACTTAAAGGATTAAAATTGAAATTTTCAAATTCTTATGATTTAGAATTATACCCCTGGTTTGTTTCTATTGTAGAAGTGACACTTAGCGCACTGAATGCACCAGAGAGTGATGTTGATATTGAAGGGCTTGGGGAAGGATCAGCATCTAAAAAGCTAGAATTTGATTCAGGTACATGTATAAACACGAAATGTTTATGTCTTTCTTATTCACCATTTGTTCTAAGATTCAGTTCTAATTCTTAATTGCAAGACATCAGCATAGTGAAGGCAGAATGGAATTTCAACCCTTTGGCTGCTAAGCTCGACTCACTGACCTTTTGCGGACAGTGTAGATCAGAACGTGCAGTCTGATCTTTGATCTGGACTGTCCGTTAAAGGTGGCCCTTCAGATTTTGGGATGAAAATTTTACAAAAGTGCAAAAAGATCATCCTTATATTCTCAAAGCCTTTTAATTTTTATTCATAAAACCCCAGTATTCGAAAACCATGCGACAACACGAGAAATTAGAGATTTACTACGGCCCAGGTTGACACCAACGGGAGACACATTCTATTTTTTGATGATCAATTTGCTCATTTACTTACAGGAATACACAGAAGAAGCTTCAAACATAGCGTCCGAAGAAGACATTATGGAAAATAATTATTACATGTTTGTTATGATAGGGAATTTAAGCATTATGAGTCATGTGCCAGTCACTTGACATTCCCACAATGCTTTATTGATTTTTGGTGCGAAATCTAAAAATAGCTTAAGAGGCCACATAGCCTTTTAAGGGAATACCATCAAAAAAAATGTTTTTTTGTAATTTTATGATCTTAATTATTGATGATTTGTATTATTTTTTTCATATGAATTTCAGTGATATATATATTTTTAGCTCACCTGAGCACGAAGTGCTCATGGTGAGCTATTGTGATCGTGCTGTGTCCGGCGTCCGTCGTGCGTCGTGCGTCGTCCGTCGTCAACTTTTTACCTTGTGTACGCTCTAGAGGCCACAGTTTTAGTCGGATACTCATGAAAATTGGTCAGGATGTTTGTCTCGATGAAATCTCGGACGAGTTCGAAAATGGGTCATGTGGGGTCAAAAACTAGGTCACTAGGTCAAATCTTAGAAAAACCTTGTGTACGCTCTAGAGGCCACATTTTGAGTCGGATACTCATGAAAGTTGGTCAGGATGTTTGTCTCGATGATATCTCGGACGAGTTCGAAAATGGGTCACGTGGGGTCAAAAACTAGGTCACCAGGTCAAATCTTAGAAAAACCTTGTGTACGCTCTAGAGGCCACATTTTCAGTCGGATACTCATGAAAGTTGGTCAGGATGTTTGTCTGGATGATATCTCGGACGAGTTCGAAAATGGGTCACGTGGGGTCAAAAACTAGGTCACCAGGTCAAATCTTAGAAAAACCTTTTGTACGCTCTAGAGGCCACATTTTGAGTCGGATACTCATGAAAGTTGGTCAGGATGTTTGTCTGGATGATATCTCGGACGAGTTCGAAAATGGGTCACGTGGGGTCAAAAACTAGGTCACCAGGTCAAATCTTAGAAAAACCTTTTGTACGCTCTAGAGGCCACATTTTCAGTCGGATACTCATGAAAGTTGGTCAGGATGTTTGTCTGGATGATATCTCGGACGAGTTCGAAAATGGGTCACGTGGGGTCAAAAACTAGGTCACCAGGTCAAATCTTAGAAAAACCTTTTGTATGCTCTAGAGGCCACATTTCCAGATGGATACTCATGAAAGTTGGTCAGGATGTTTGTCTGGATGATATCTCGGACGAGTTCGAAAATGGGTCACGTGGGGTCAAAAACTAGGTCACTAGGTCAAATCTTAGAAAAACCTTTTGTACGCTCTAGAGGCCACATTTCCAGTTGGATACTCATGAAAGTTGGTCAGGATATTTGTCTGGAATTATATCTCGGACAAGATCGAAAATGGGTCACGTGGGGTCAAAAACTAGGTCACTAGGTCAAATGTTAGAAAAACCTTTTGTAGGCTCTAAAGGCCACATTTTCAGTCCGAAACTCTTGTAAGTTGGTCAGAATGTTTGTCTTGATGATATCTCAGACAGGTTTGAAAATGGGTCATTGGGGGTTAAAAACTAGGTCACCAGGTCAAATCTTAGAAAAACCTTGTATATGCTCTGGATGCCACATTTTCAGTCCAACACTCTTGAAAATTAGTCAGAATGTTTGCCTTTATAATATCTTGGATGAGTTTGAAAATGGGTCATGTTGGGTCAAAAACTGGGTCAATAGGTCAAATGTTATAAACACCTTTTGTATGCTCTGGAGGACACATTTTCAGTCTGATACTCCTAAAACTTGTTCATAATATTTGTCCTGGTGATACCTTGAATGAGATTGAAAATGGGTCATGTGGAGTCAAAAACTAGGTCAATGGGTCAAATATTAGAAAAACCTTGTGTACACTCTAGAGGCTACATTTTCTGCCTGATATTCTTCAGACTTGGTCAGAATGTTTGTTTTGGTGATGTCTCAAAAGAGTTTGATAATGGGTAATTGTCGGGTCCAAAACTACGTCACTTGATGAAATCTTAGAAAAACCTTTTGTACACTGTAGAGGCCACATTTTCAGTCCAATACTCATGAAACTTGGCCAGAATGTTTGTCTTATTGATATCTCAAAAGTGTTTGATGATGGGTAATGTCTGATAAAAAACTAGGTCACTGGGAAACTAGATGGTGCATGTTTGGTCAATAAACTCAGGTGAGCGATTTCAGGGCCATCATGGCCCTCTTGTTTAATTTGGTGAGATGTAAAAGTTCTAAATACCCACCTTTAAGGTGATATTATTCCCAAAAAACTTTGAAACAGCATTATTTGGGTTATCAATATTGAATTGAAAATTTGATATTAGTTATATAGCAGGATATGGGTCAACTTTCCATCTGTGTGTGTTTTTTCATATAAAAGGGCAATGATCTGAGAAAGGGAAGTCTAATGCATCTGGAAAAAGCACTGACACATGTCAGCCTGCCAGGACTCTGCAGGCTGACATGGGTCAAAACGTTTTGGTTTTTGTGAGGCTTTTGCATGTTCAAGGACCATTTTAGCTCATAATTAAGTTGTTTGTTTTATAAAATGGATCATATCTGTTTATCTCTGTACAAAATGGCAACATTTTGGACTCCAACCACTTTGAAAGCATTAACATATTTGTTAAGCATTAACAGATTATAAAATAAATCTATATCTGAAGATGATTTATGACTATGAAAGGCTTGAAAAACATTGTGTGGAAAAGAGAAAATGCTGGTAACCAGCATTTTCTCCTTTTCACACTATGTTTTCAAAATCCTTTTTCTTCTTGGTTGTAAACACTTGGGATTGTGTTGTAAAGGGTTAGAGAGAGGACAGAGTGAATGTACAAAACTTTAAGGGATGCTTATTTTTTTTGCAGATCTGGATTCAAGTTTGTTGTGACATTGTTATAAGGACATTTCAAGTGATAGTTATAAGAGATGGAATGAAGAGGACAGATTTTGCAACAGTGTATGCCCAGTAACAAGGACGGGAAAAAGACACAGTAGAATGTAGGGCCATAGTGAAGACCAGTAGAACATTTCTTCTCAATAAATTATGACTTGTTATTGAGTGCAATTTTGTATACATGTGTATATATTGCTGTATATAGGTATATTTTTAACAGTGAATTGTGTGAATTAGTGAAACAGTGTCCAATGTTGTTTTTCTGTCAGTATTGAGGGGCTTTGTGTAGCTCAGGGGTGAAATGCAGGAGTTGCAAGCCCAAGGTCCAAGGATTGATCCGCCCGCTCGGATGGCTCAGTGGTGAGCAGTTTGGACTCATGATCTGGTGGTCGTGAGTTCGATACCCAGTTGAGGCGGACTTTCTTTCCCGCATATTTTCGCCTCTCACCTCTGATGAAGCATGTGAGAAAAGTAGTCGGTGGCTTTGGAAAGAAAGTTGTCTTAGTACCTGTGTGAGAAAGCCAGGAAACACATGTGCGTCACCAACCGCCATGATATGACCTTAGCTGTTAAAGTGGCATTAAACCCCAATACAACCAACCAACCAACCAAGGATTGATCCTCACTTGGCTCTGGGTTTTTGTTAGAAAATGTGGTGAAATGTAGAATTTACTGTCCTAGGATTGATAATTATTAACTCTTTACCACACGAGAAAATTTTAGACTGGTCCAAATTGAAAGCATTTGCAGATGGCAAAGTAAAGGTGACTGAAAAATTGAAATTTGTTCTGGTAAGGGTAGAAAACACTGGGAAAAGGAGAAAATGCTGGTTACCAGCATTTTCTCCTTTTCTCACAGTGTTTTCAAAAGGCTTCTTTTTCAGGGGCGTCAAAAGTAGGGATTGTGTGGTAATGGGTTAAGCACTAATCAAACAAGTACTGAATTTATGGCAGTAAGATTTCATTACCTCTGTACCAGACTACAACACAGTACTTTTTTCCAAACTGAAAGCATTTGCATAGAATGAGGTAAAAATCATTGCCAATTATCCCCTGTCGAAGGCGGAAAGGTGGAGGGACTTAGTTTTAGCGTTGTCTGTCCTTCCATTTGTCATTTCAGGTGTTTGTCTGGGACAGTATCTCCAATACCATTGGACGGAATTTCATGATACTTTATACATGTGTCCACGACCTATTCTGCCAATGCAATATTTTCTTTTTTATTTGATTCAATGCAAAATTGCAGACTGGGAGCGATTTTGAGTTAAAGTTTTTAAAAGGTCTTTTTCGGTGGGGGATATCATTTCAAAAAAAATTCTTGGTTTTCTTTAACCCATTACCACAAAATCCCTACTTTTAACGACCCTGAGAAAGAAGCCTTTAGAAAACACTGTGGGAAAAGGAGAAAATGCTGGTAACCAGCATTTTCTCCTTTTCCCAGTGTTTTCTACCCTTCCCAGAACAAATTTCTATTTTTCAGTCACCTTTATTTTGTCATCTGCAAATGCTTTCAGTTTGGACCAGTCTAAAATTTTCTCGTGTGGTGAAGAGTTAAGAAAACAAAAATGCATTATGGTAATGGAGAAAATGCTGACTACCAGCATTAATGCTGGTTACCAGCATTTTTTCCTTTTCTTACAGTGTCGGGGCATTCTTAAGTAGAGTTTTACAAACATGTTATTTTGTTGTTCAAGGTTTAGAAACTAACTTTAGCAGTAAAATTTGTAAAATTAATAATTTATTCTCAATTTCTCTTTTCCTCCAAGTTGTCATGTTCACTGGCCAACATTCTGATAATGTAATGTATTCTGAAACTTTAACTCTTTACCAAACGACAAAATTTGGCCTTGACCAAATTAACCCTTTCCTAAACAATCCCTGGTTTTTACGGGCCTGGAATTGTACCCTTTTGAAAACATTGTGGGAAAAGGAGAAAATGCTGGTAAGCAGCATTTTCTCCTTTTCCCACAATGTTTTCTACCCTATCATAGACAGAAGTCATCTTTTCAGCAAGAGTTGAATTGTTGTCTGCGAATTCTTTCAATTTGGTCTAGTCCAAAAGTTTGTCTTTAGGGAAAGGGTTAAGGTAGTGGATCCGTAATAGAAAACAGCTATACCATAATATTATTCTAAAAATTTGCTGTGATTAAAAATGAGTATTATTTCACTACTCTAAGCTAGACACTGTTTTCTTTTTTTCCTTCTTAGAATTGTCATTTATAATTCTAAAACCACTATACGTGGGGTGATCAAAAAGATCGTGGACTACCTCAATATTTTGAAAACTAATACACGTAGAATTACAAAATTTTGCACAGATGAGCATCAATTATCTGATAACTGACTCAAGCTTTCAAATGTTGTAATATTCAAATAGGTAAAGTATGACATCATTTCAATGACTTCATATCTTTTATTAGTGGTTTAAAATATCGGACATTTTATTTGAGCTGAGACAAGGGTAACAACCTACGTCACAGGAAGTGATATCGGACCTGCGCATTTTCATAACTTATGTCCGCCATATTGAAAAGTAAGTGCGAGATGAAGACAGAATGAGGCTAGCTTGGGTGGATACAAACGGACTACAAAGACTCTCATGTATTTATCAAAGACATTAGATGAATACATCTAATATTCTGATGTTTTAGACAGGAAGCAGATGTCTATATGCACAAACACTTACACCAAATATCAAAAAGTGATTGGGTTTTAACAGTTGGTCGAAGTCTATTCCATTAGTATTTATAGTAGTTAACAAAAGCTTTGACAAAAAACGAAGTCCCTAGGCATTGTACGCTTTGGAGGTTTAAAGGCTTTTGCAAATCATTTAAAGGAACGATTACAAAAAATAAAAACAGTCTTTACCAAACACGCACACTGACTTTATAACACGGGTCCGATATCACTACCTGTGACGTCACAGTGACGTACGCTGTGAGGGGTGTGAGAGTAATCATAAAGTTTTTTGTCAAACTCGGAAAGTATTTATAAAGTATTTTAGAACCAGTTAAAGGGGACTCTGCACTCAAGTAATCTGGTATTTGTACATGGATCGGACTGGTTTAGACAAGGGTGCGATACTGTTAAATATGACTCTAAATCTGGCCGTCTATCAGCATCAGTCACAGACAAAGTCATAAGGGCTGTGGAGCAGCACGTAAAATAAGATCGCCGAGATACTGCCAGGAAAATAGCTTTTACATTTGACCTTTCATATAAAAGTGCCCTGGAGATTTTGACACAGAATCTTGCAATATCGCGTAATTGCTCAATCTAGGTACCTTGGTAACTGACGCCTGAGAAAATTTGGGTTACGATCGAAATCTTTAAAGAAATTTCTGAATGCATTAGGGTAGATTGGTCAAACTTTACTGATTCTATTGTAACATACTATGAAAGATAGGCACACTTTAACGAAACTGAATCTAAACAACAAAGCAGTGTTTTGAAACATTCAACATCGCCTTCCGCAGGTATAGACTAGTTAACCTGTCTAAGTCACTTGGCAAAGCTATCTACATCAAGTATTTCTTTTCCCCTGATTTTCTTCTATATCAAATTCTGTGCATACTACAGTCAGTACTGATTTTCTTCTAAATCAAATTCTATCTGTGCATACAGTCAGTACTGTGTTTTATGCCCACATTATTAAAATTAATTTCACATACACGATACGAAAAAAAAAGCCAAAAGTCCTGCAGAGTGACGTCACTTGACACCAAAATAACGCCCTAGGTCACAGAACCACACTTGTACTGGAAACTTTGCAAAAACTAAATATGGAAACGCTTGCCAACGTTCCGTATAATTTAGTCCTGACTCCATGTGTCCTCTGACTAGTTCCTGTTTGAAAAGATTCTCTATGTGGCATGCACTAACAGAGCAGAAAGGAGCTAACCCTCGCTATAACCAGGTCCTTGATAGTAACGTCACGTGACGCGCTCCCACAAGTGCTTTGCTCATAGAAATCAAGAATGGAAAAGTGCACAGAACTCAGATGAGGTTACTTTAAAAAATAATGAACACTCCAAGTTACTCTTTATAACAATATTCCAATACCGGCACTGGACCACGTTCTTTCTGATCACCCCTCGTATTCTCATTACAAAGGAAGACGATAATTACCTCCCTTTTCTGGAAACTTACTGAAGTATCAAAAAAAAAAATTCAAGATAAACATCAAAGGAATTTTTGGTCTGTTAACAATGTGCAAAAATATTATATCTGTATAAATTCGTATTTGTCAACTATCAAAGTTTTTTATTCCATGTGGAACTTGACTACCTTTAACCCATTACCACACGAGAAAAATTTAGACTGGTCCAAATTGAAAGCATTTGCAGACGACAAAATAAAACTGACTGAAAGTTTGAAATTTATTTTGTGAGGGGTAGAAAACATTGTGGGAAAAGGAGAAAATGCTGGTTCCAGCATTTTCTCCTTTTCCCACAATGTTTTCCAAAGGCTTCTTTCTCAGGGTTGTCAAAAGTAGGTATTGTGTGGTAATGGGTTAAAGCATATATCATGGAATATACTTTTTTTTCAAAAAACGCTTCACCCATCGTCTATATACCTACCAGCCGATATAGCTCAGTAGGTAGAGCATAGGACTTGTGAACATGTCCTACAGGTTGTGGGTTCGGATCCCCGGCTGGCCAACTAAAATTACTAATAGTCTTTCGGATGCGACATTAAACCGAGGTCCCGTGTGACGGTGCTATACGCCGAGCACTTTAAAGAACCAGGCGAAGCTCTCGGTAGTTTCGACCTGTATCCTTGCACTATCCCCCCGTAACAACTAGCCGTCTTCTGGGGGCGTTGCTCAGATGGGCAACCGGCATCCTCGGATACCGCGGGGTCTCCCTATTTGCTACGCTACATCGACCCTGGGACAATTGACTGATAAAACTTTGAATCAGTCGCCGAAAATCGATACGAAACGTCATAGCGTACAGTACACTCGCCCATCACAAAATGATGATGGAACCAATGAAAAGCCAGCATTCGGCCAGCGGTAAAGCGAGGGAAATACAACTAATTGTCCCAGGGGTCGATGTAGCGTAGCAAATAGGGAGATCCCGGGGTATCCGAGGATGGGCAACCGGTAGCGACGATAAATAAATGGAAATAATCAATCAAACTTTATATACCTGAGAAAAGTAGGGCCTATATCGAAGCTAATAGCCTATTACCCAAGCATGTAGGGGCTGTTTTAAGAAATGGTCAGTGCATAGGTTCCATGCTAGCTGGTCACAGCTGAATGAATGGCAGTGGGTAGAATTTTATGGAGCAAATATTTATTTCATTCAAAATTCAAAGCAACGGTTGTTTTGAAAATTACTTAGCGCCTGTACACAGGCCATGATAGCCCTGAAGTCACTCACACAAGTTTTTTGACCAAGCATGACCTACCTTTAACCTAAAGATATTATGTCAAATATTTTACCAAGCTTTCGTAACCATTGGACTAAAAATTTGGTCTCTAGCTTGTAGACTAGCTTTTTTCTAGAAGTTCTCTCACGACCTACTTTTCAGCTAAACATAGCCCTATTTCAATTGTAGATATTATCAAGATAAAGATTCAGACTGTCTTTCATAAGTCTTGGGCAGAAAATGTATCCTCTAATGTGTTTTTCCAAGATTTGACATGGTGACCCAGTTTTTTAGCTCCACTGGCCGAAGGCCAGCGGGCTTATGTCATGGCCCGTTGTCCGTCGTGCGTCCGTCCGTCCGTGCGTCCGTCCGTCCGTCCGTCCGTGCGTCCGTCCGTCCGTCCGTCCGTGCGTTAACTTTTTCTTTAAACATCTTCTTCTCTGAAACTACCCATCCAATTTTGATGAAACTTCACAGAAATGATCCTGCCATGGTCCTCTTCAAAATTTCTTGAAAGAATTTAATTCCTTCAAAAACTCTGGTTGCCATGGCAACAAAACTGAAAAATTTTGAAAATCTTTGAAAATCTTCTTGTCTGAAACCGTAAGGCCTAGAGCTACCAAATTTGGCATGTAGCTTTATCTAGTGGACCTCTACCAAGTTTCTTCAAATTATAGCCCTGGGGTCAAAATTGGCCCTGCCCCGGGGGTCACAAGTTTTACATGGGCTTATTTAGGGAGAACTTTAAAACTCCTCTTCTACCTAGGCATAGGGCCTAGAGCTACCAAATTTGGGATGTTGTTTCATTTAGTGGACCTCTACCAAGAGTGTGTAAATTATAGCCCTGGGGTCAAAATTGGCCCCGCCCCGGGGGTAACAAGTTTTACATTGGTTTATATAGGGAGAACTTCAAAATTCTTCTTCCACCTTGCCATAGGGCCTAGGGCTACCAAATTTGGCATGTAGCTTTATCTAGTGGACCTCTACCAAGGGTTTCCAACTTATAGCCCAGGAGTCAAATTTGGCTCTGCCCCACGGGGTAACAAATTTTACATGGGCTTATATAGGGAAAACTTTCAAAATCTTGTCGCACCTAGCTATAAGGACTAGGGCTATCAAATTTCGCTCGTGGCTTTATCTAGGGGGTCTCTACCAAGGGTGCCCAAAAGTATAGCCCTGGGGTCAAATTTAGCCCCCATCACAGGGGATCACAAGTTTTGCATTGGCTTATATAGGGAAACTTTAATAATCTACTTGTACATAGCTATAAGGCCTAGGGCTACCAAAATTTGCATGTAGCTTTATCTAATGGGCTTCTACCGAGAGGGCCAAAATTTTTACTTTGGGGGGTCAAGTTTGACCCCATCCCAGGGGTCACAAGTTTTACATTGGCTTTACAAACCTGTCTCATGGGTCACATATTTTACAGGGCCTTTCATTGAGCAAACTTGTTGTACAGGGCTTTTTTTATGGCAAGATTCAAAAATCTTCGTGTTTATAACCACACATTCTAGTTTCATATTGTAGGTCTGGGGTCAAAATTGGCTCCATCCAGGGATCACAAGTTTAACATGGCCTCACTTTAATTTATACATTAATCAAGGGAAATAACTCTTTTTTATGAAAGATAAAGTTTGGTACTATTTACCTCCCTTGATTATCAAACTGCATTGATACATGATTGGTGCTAGACTTTAAGTTTTTTGATAGAAAATACTCTGTTTTCAAGTGTTATTCATTTTTTAGATGCTAATAGTTATGCTCACATGAGGTGAATAATAAATTCAGAGTAAGGTTTCTATCATTCAGCTTATTTTTCCAAGGATTTTACCTTTCATGCTAATGAAAATGACCTGCTTGTACTGCCTGACAGCCTTCATTGTTTTTGAAGGTCCTCTTTTTCATGGTCATGAATACTTCAATTTGTGTGGTAAAGGGTTAAAAAGCCAGTGGAGCGATACAGGGCCATCATGGCCCTCTTGTTATCCAATGTGACCCATAAACAATTCCATCACACTAATCATCACGACAAATACTATTCTAATTTTCATTAGCATTGGGCGGAAAATGATGACTCTAAAGCTTCACAAGGTATATGAAAGATTTGACCTCGTGACCTGGTTTTGATCCTGTGTGACCCATTTTCAAACCCATTCAAGATGTCATTACCCTGTTTATTCATTACCTTCCGCTCGATGGCATTCTACAAATACAGATCTATTTAATTTGGGTATCCTGGGTTCAGAACCGGACTGCTTTTTTCTACGCGGCAACCGTTACTTTGAATTTCAAACTAAAACAAGAGATGTTTGTAAAACATGTATGCCCCCCTAATGGCATCCAATGTGATTAAAAACTCTTACGTTCAAAGTGTAAAAACGAACAAAGGGTAATTACTCAAAAATTATTAATGATAAATTAACAATTCTTGGGCACTGTACTTCCCATTTATGTGAACTATCAACTTTTAAAGTTTCATGATTTTACCTCACATACTTTTTGAGTTATGCTCCGGAAAAAAAATAAGTACCAAAATCAACAAAGGGCAGTAATTGCAAAAATATAATGGGCAGAGTTATGGTTCTTGTGCAATACACTTCCCCTGAATAAGATCTATCCACATATAAAGTTTCAAGATGATGCCTGAAAAACCTTTTGAGATATGCTCTGGACAAAAATTAAGTATGAAAATCAACAAAGGGCAAAAGCTCCAAAAATATAATGGGCAGAGTTATGGTTCTTGTGCACTGCACTTCTCCTTAATAAGGTTAATCCACCTATGAGGTTTCAAGGTGATACCTGAAATACTTTTTGAGTTATGCTCCAGACAAAAATTAACTATGAAAATCAACAAAGGGCAATAACTCCAAAAATATGATGGGCAGAGTTATGGTACTTGTGCACTGCACTTCTCCTTAGTAAGATCTATCCACCTATGAGGTTTTAAGATAATACCTGAAATACTTTTAGAGTTACGCTCTAGACAAAAATTAAGTATGAAAATCAACAAAGGGCAATAACTCCATAAATATGATGGACAGAGTTGTTGTTCTTGTGCACTGCACTTCTCCTTAATGAGATCTATCCACCTATGTACTTTCAAGATGATACCTGAAATACTTTTTGAGTTATGCTCCGGACAAAAATAAAGTCTAAAAATAAACAAAGAGCAATAACTCCAAAATATAATAGGCAGAGTTATGGTTCTTGTGCACTGCACATCTCCTTAATAAGATCTTTTCAAATATAAAGTTTCAAGGTGATACCTGAAATACTTTTAGAGTTATGCTACGGACAAAAATTAAGTCTGAAAATCAACAAAGAGCAATAACTCCAAAAATATGGTAGGCAGAGTTATGGTTCTTGTGCACTGCACTTCTCCTTAATGAGATCTATTCACCTATGAAGTTTCAAGGTGATACCTAAAATACTTTTTGAGTTATGCTCTGGACAAAAATTAAGTATGAAAATCAACAAAGGGCAATAACTCCAAAAATATGATGGGCAGGTTATGGTTCTTGTACACTGCACTTCTCCTTAATGAGATCTATCCACCTATGTAGTTTCAAGATGATACCTGAAATAGTTTTTGAGTTATGCTCCGGACAAAAATTAAGTATGAAAATCAACAAAGGGCAATAACTCCAAAAATATGATGGGCAGAGTTGTTGTTCTTGTGCACTGCACTTTTCCTTAATGAGATATATCCACCTATGAAGTTTCAAGATGATACCTGAAATAGTTTTTGAGTTATGCTCCGGACAAAAATTAAGTATGAAAATCAACAAAGGGCAATAACTCCAAAAATATGATGGGCAGAGTTGTTGTTCTTGTGCACTGCACTTCTCCTTAATGAGATCTATCCACCTATGAAGTTTCAAGATGATACCTGAAATAGTTTTTGAGTTATGCTCTGGACAAACTTGGTCTACGGACCGACCGACCGAGAGACCGACCGACGGACCGACGGACCGACAGACCGACGGACCGACCGACAAGTGCAAAGCAATATACCCCCATTTCTTCGAAAGGGGGGCATAATAAACGATTACTCTCTAAAACGCTACCTGGTGCGATTCATTCATCTTTGATCTGCAGTTTAGAGAAATCTGGAGCTAAAACAGGCCTGATTTCTATTCGAACGTATTGTTAAAAGCCAATTTCACCATTGCCACCTTATAGCGCGTTATTGCTACTATCCCCCCAATATTGGAGGGATTGATGCGTCATATATGAAGATCGAATCTTCGAAGAATATGACAATGCTGTTTATTAAAAACCTTTTAGCATACAATCCCGGGTTTTTAAAACTATGCGGGAATAATAAACACCTTTTTCAACTTTACAAAAAAAATGTTGCAAGAAATGGAGAAATGCTGGTAACTAGTCTAGCACTTTTTCCTATTTTCCAAAAACAAACTTGCATCACAATTTGAAGTTTTGTCATCTGGAAGGGTGTGCATTGGGCACGTTCATTATAAATGCAGTTTGTGCTTTTAAAAGAGACAAAGTAAGGTGGGTTAGAAATGTTTTGCACATTGACTATCATATTTCCTGTAGAGGGTACGTGAAGAAGATGCTCACATCCCGGATGAAAGCGCCAAATTTTACATACACGTCGTTTATCATACGGTTTGCAACACGCGAAAAGGGGCATTCGGACATTTGCGTAAAGTGTCGTCTCGGATCAGCCTACGTAGTTCGGGCCACAGGTGCCTGACATGTCTGGTATCATACCACCCCTCTATATAGATATAATAAAGACTTTATTATATCTATATAGAGGGGTGGTATGATACCAGACACGTCAGGCACCTGTGGTTCGGGCAGGCTAATCCAAGACGGCACTTTACGACTAAATTAAATCTAGATTTTTTTAGTACAATACACTCTAGCGCAAAGCATGAAATTGCATAAAAACGAAGGGTCGTTTCGGACTGGCCTAAATGGACTGTGCAGGCTGTTCCGAGAACCTGTAGTAAATACCCAAATAATGCTACTGTAAACTTATTTTTGGAGAGTAGGCCCTATCCCCGTATTAACTGGTTAGATCCAAGATCAGACTGCACGTTCTGTGTAGTCTGATCTTGCTCTACACTGTCACCTAGGATCAGTGAGCCGCACTTAGCATCCGAAAGGTTAAGAACCACGTGATCCTGCCTCGTACACGAAATTATCGGTAAATTCCGAGATGCTATTTTTAGTATCAAAAGTTCAAATACATATATCGGATGTTGGCAAATAACCCTTAACTAGAGCGCCGGATAAACCCATTTCAATCATATTATAAGACGTATATAACTATAGTTTCATGTTTGAGCTTGTCTGTTGATTTTAAGCGGACAGCGTAGATCAAAGATCAGACTGTATAGTGCAGTCTGATCTTAATATATGCTGGCCGAAGAGGCCACTTTATTCATGAAATGCGCTATAATCATACGAGACCTTGTGTAATGCATCATTTTCGTTGAAGCGAATTATATTTGCAATGATGATTTTAACGACTACAACGGGAAGGTTTTTTGACATTGTCTCAAATTAATTCAGTGCTTGTTATCGGCGTGTTTTCTTTTCCTCTTACAATGTTTGTACTTTTCACGGCCAGATCTCACACTTAAAATTAGGCTTTATAATGATCTTGCCTGCGATTGCTTTCTATTTCGTGAAGTCCAGCTTTGTCTCGATCTGCAAAGAGTTAAAGTTGAAAATGACTTGCGTTTAGGTATTTCACGGAGTTACACGTTGTTCTCTTTATGGATTAAAACTTAAACTTGTGCTGTACACATGCGTATCGACCGAAAGGCTGGAATTTTATATCTAGAACGAAAGGAGTTTTTTCTGAAACTGTGTATTACCCCTTTACCAAACGACAAAATTTTAGACCAGTCTAAATTGAAAGCACTTACAGACGACAAAATTAACGTAACTCAAAAATTGAATTTTGTTTCCAGCAGGGTAGAAAACATTGAGGGAAAAGGAGAAAATGCTGGTTTCCAGCATTTTCTCATTTCCTCACTGTTTTTTTTCAAAAGGCTTCTGTGTCAAGGTTGTAATAACCAGGGATTGTTTGGTAAAGGGTTTACGCTTAAGTGGAAAAAAGGAGATGTGTTTATGTAGATGAAATGATGGCGGCCTCGGAACACACGCATAGTGAATCTACAAATTTTGACGATTTTCTTGATGATCTTTTTGTTAAACATCTTAATTTTTCACAATCGAATCTCGAAGTTCAGGTAGTGCAACAACTTGTTCATGAAATGGTAAACAATATTGCGGAAGAATCTTTTTTGCCCGACTCGGGCTTGACAGTGAGTGAGGTCCTACCAGTTGGAAGTATGGCGGAAGGCACGAGAATTATGCAACCAAATGAATTTGATTTCATGATAGTGGTGGAAAAAAAAGATGCGAATGATATAACGACGATATTTTCAACTACAAAGGGGACAACATTGGATTTGAAAATTGGATGCGAAAGAGAGAACTGTATTTACTCGTATGCTTTTCCGAACTTTCCCCTTGATGTTCTTTATACTGATCAAATCGGTGATTGCGGCTGCAAATTTCCAAGGCTTGATGAAGGAATGAGACGGATGAGTTTGCTAGAGGAAACGGTGAAAAAAATTGCTGGAGATGGGCGGTCTTGTTCAGTGGAATCTTTCCCTGGAAAACTGCGAATAATGGAAAACAGCATTTGTCTAAATGGACCAGCCGTGAAACTCCAATTTCTATGGGATAACTACAGCGTTGAAGAGGAGCCGGAAACAATGAAAATATCTGTAGACATTGTTTTAGTCACAGAAGTCGGGATCAATGCATTTTTTCTTGACAAATTAGATGTTTTCCACCAGTATTTTTACAATAGACTAAAGGCCAACAAAAAAGTTCACATCGTGAATCGAGATATGTTGCTACTTCGTGACTCACGGGTTTCATTTGCTTTAACTGAAGTACAACTGCTTCGGGATGCAAGTGAAACGCATAAGAAGTGTTACAAGCTCCTGAAATACATTTACCGAACCAATGAGGGGCCTGGGTATATCGACATTAGCTCATTTGCTCTGAAAAACCTCGTTCTGCAGCATGCTGTATATTGTGAGGGTGGCGGACTGGGATCATGTCTTTTGAAGATTTTGGGTGACCTTAGAGATAAGTTTGTTGGCATTTGTACCGAAGTACCATTTATACCGCATATATTCTGTACCGAACAAAATCTACTAGGCAAAATCACGTCACTTGAGTACTTAAAAACTCGTAAGCACTTGTTAATTCGTCACATAAAGGAATTTGCGCAGTTCGTTGAGGATTTAGAGAAGTTCCGAGATGGGTCACCGATTTCAAGATCATTACAGTTGTTGATATCTAATGAAAAACATATCATCTGATGTTCTGGTAGAAATATTGGCACCGAAATCACAAAACTTTACCAAACGACAAAATTTTAGATTTGTCCAAATTGAAAGCATTTGAGAAATTGCAGTTGACAAAATAAAGGTTACTCAAAAATTGAAAATTGTTTCCAGCAGGGCAGAAAACATTGTGGGAAAATGAGAAAATGCTGGTTACCAGCATTTTCTCCTTTTCCCACAGTGTTTTCAAGAGGCTTCAATTTCATGGTTGTAAAAACCAGGGATTGTTTGGTAAAGGGTTAAACGCTATTTTGATACAATCGATGCAGTTTAAATTTATTTTCAACAAATAATTCGGGATTTACATAAAGCACTATGAAAGCTGACAAGGGTCAAAATGAAGGTAAAATTTTCTTAGCAAAAACACATTATAACGTGAATTCAAAACACGACCCTAGTGTGTTGTTCGTCGTCAACTTTTATCTTGTGTACGTTCTAGAGGCCACATTTTCAGTCCGAAACTCATGAAACTTGTTCAGAATGTTTGCCTTGATGATACTCGAATGAGGTCGAAAAATGGTCATGTTGGGTCAAAAACTAGGCCACAAGGTCAAATCTTAGAAAAATCTTGTATACGCCCAAGAGGCCACATTTTCAGTCCAGTACTCTTGTAAGGACAGAATGTTTGTATTGATAATATCTGGGATGAAGACGAAATTGGATCATAAACTAGGTCAGATCTGAAAGACGAATACGTACGCTCTAGAGGCTACATTTTAAGTCCAATACTCTTGAAATATGCTCAGAATAATTGTCTTTATGTTATCTCGGATGAATTTGGAAATGGGTCATGTGGGGTGAAAAACTAGGTCACATCTTAGACAAACTTTGTGTACGCTTTAGATGCCACATTTTCAGTCCAATTGTCTTGAAAGTTTGTCAGAAAAATTGTCATGAATATATCTTGGACGAGTTTGAAAATTGTTCAAGTCTGGTCAAAAACTAGGTCACATCTTAAAAAACCTTACACTCCAGACTAAGAGGCCACATTTTAATACTAATGAAAATCAGTCGGAAGGTTTGCCTTGAGGATACTTTAAATGAGTTAAGAAATGAATCGTGTCAGGTTAAAAAGTTAAAACTAGATCACTTAGTCAAATCTTAGAAAAATCCAAGAAAAAAGTTTGGAGGCCACATGCTTAGTCTAATACTCATGAAACTTAAATTGGTCAGAATATATGTTTTGATAATGTCTTGGACAAGTTTGAAAACTGGTCATGCTGGGTCAAAAACTAGGTCACTAGGTCAAAGCTTAGAAAAACCTTGTGTACGCTCTAGAGGCAACATTTTCAGTCCAATACTCTTTAAAGTTGGTCAGAATGTTTGTTTTGATGTTATCTTATACAAGTTCGTAAATGAGTCTGGTGAATAACTAGGTCACTAGGTCAATTCTTAGAAAAATCTTGTGTACACTCTAAAGGCCATAATTTAAATTCAGAAAAAAAAAATGATAAAAATGTTTGTCTTGATGACATCTTGGGTGAGTATAGGTATGAGTAATGTGTACAAGCGAGAGCCCATATCTTTAGTCCAATAACTATGAAACCTTGCTAGAATATTTGTCATAATATCTCAGATGATTTCCAGTCCAAAGAACACTTTTAGGCTAGTCCAAATTGAAAGCGTTTGCAGACAACAAAATAAATGTGACTCAAAAAATGAAACTTGACATTAGAAGAGTAAAACAAACATTGTAGGAAAGGAGAAAAAGCTGGTTACCGGCATTTTCTCATTGTCCCACAATGTTTTCAGACATCTTCTTTCTCTGGGTCGTAAAAACCAGGGAATGTTTCTTAAAGGCTTAAATAATGATAAGGCATGCAGAGCTCCAGATAAGAGGGAGTGATTGTCATTATTTCTATTCAAAACCCCATGTTATGGGTACTCATTAGAATCGTCTCAATGAGACAATTCTAATGAGTACTCACTACATAAGAGTTTAGTGGAGAATGATTAATATTTTCGATTTTGAAATCAAGATCACTCCCTGTATCTGGAGCTGTGCACATGTGTAGAACTTCTATACATCCAATTTTAGATATTATAATGATGTTACCATGCATATTGTAATGAAATGTGAATTAAATGTGAAACCAGCTTTATTTCTGTTCTTTGAGAATGTGAAACCAAATTTGTCTCTTCTTTGTGAATGTGAAACCAAATTTCTGTTCTTTATTAATGTGAAATCAACTTCGTTTCTGTCCTTTGTGAATGGAAACCAACTTTGTTTCTGTCCTTTGTGAATGTCAAACCAAATTTGTTTCTGTCCTTTGTGAATGTGAAACCAAATTTATTTCTGTTCTTTGTGAATGTGAAACCAAATTTATTTGTTCTTTGTGAATGTGAAACCAAATTTGTTTCTGTTCTTTTATTAAGCGAGCCTTCAGCAAGATTAATAACATTTTTTTTGGTGAACGAGTTTAATAAATTTTTTACCTCAAAACCCAGAGTGTCATATTCTTTTTATCTCATTATTGTATAACAAGAATTATAGTCCAAAATGTGTTAAACCAGAAGCATAGATGTATCATGTGTAGTGAAACTTTGATTTACATGAAGCCTGTGCGCCTACTTTGGCAGATATTAGTAATACATAACCATCGAAAAATAGTTCTGAAGAAATTTGTCAAAATTGATTTTGTTTCGAGACTAAAAGTGATTAAATTAACAACTTTATCATGGTTAAGAATTTTGACCACTTATTTCCATCAGGAACCTAGGTCAGCAATGTTTTAGAAATGAAGCGTATAACTATAGTGTTGACCAAATACTGAACCATTTTCTTATCTCACACATGTGTGAGACAAGAAAATTCATAATGGCTATATTATATTGAAAACAAAGAGAGTTCATTATCTCCATCTAGATGGCATTCTATAAATACTCATCTAATTTGGGCATCCTGGGTACAGAAGCGAACCACTTTCCTATGCGACAACCGTTACTTTGAATTTCAAACTAAAATAAAGGTTTACTCAATAAAACACTACCCTGTGCAATTCACTCAGCTATGATCAGCAGTTTAGAGAAATCTGGAGCTAAAACACGTCTCATTTCTCCTCAAACGTATTGATAAAAGCTATTTTCTACATTGCTACTTTATAGAGCGTAATACTAGAGTTTCCCGATATAAGGGCTAGTGATGCGTCATATAAGACAGGTTGAATCTTCGAAGAATATGACATGCGCAGACAACAAGGAGAGTTATGTGATACAACTCTTTACCGTAGTGACAAAATTTTTAGACAGGTCCAAATTGAAAGCAGTGGCAGACAACAAAATGTGCATGGCTCAAATGATGAAATATTTGTTTCAAAGAATGGAAAGTACTGAGGGAAAAGTTTTCTAACTACTTCTTTAAACCTTTACCACACAATGCCTACTTTTTACGCTCCTGGAAAAGAAGCCTTTTGAAAACATGGTGGGAATAGAAGAAAATGCTGGTAACGAGCATTTTCTCCTTTTCCCATTATGTTTTCTAGTCTATTAAAGAAAAATTACACCATTTGGGCCACAATGAAATTAACGTCTGCAAAAGCTTTCAATTTGGACAAGACTAAAATTTTGTCGTCTGGTCAACCCATTACCAAACAACAATATTTTAGACTGGTCCAAAATGAAAGCATTTGCAGACGACAAAATAAAAGTGACTGAAAATTTAAAATCTGTTTTTTTGAAGGGTAGAAAACATTGTGGGAAAAGGAGAAAATGCTGGTTACCAGCATTTTCTCCTTTTCCCGCAATGTTTTCTAAAGGCTTCTTTCTCAGGGGCGTCAAAAAAGGGATTGTGTGGTAATGGGTTAAGGGTTAAAGTTTGTAAAACTCAGAACTGTGTGGTTGTAAAACTCAGGACTGTGTGGTAAAGGATTAACCTGTTGTAGAGAGTACCAGTAGCAAGCAACCCCCTGCCTAACCCTTTACTGCACAATCCAGACTTTTTGGCAATCCAGAGACAGAGGCCTTTTGAAAAAAAAAAAATGTCGGGAAAGAAGGAAATGCTGATAATCAACATTGTCTGCTTTTCCCATAAACTTTTTTACCCTTTTACTGACAAGTTTATCATTCAGCTGCATGTAATTTGTGGACTGTAAATCCATCCATCCTTTATATTTGGACCAGTCTAAAACTTGACATCTTGTGAAGAGTCAAATTACTGTTTGGTTAACTCTTTACCAAACAACAAATTTATAGAGTGGTCCAAATTGAAAGCATTTTTCAAGTGTCTACTTTTCTCACTAGCATCAGTGGTGAGAGGTGAAAATTTGCCGTAAAGAAAGTTTACCTTCACTGGGTATTGAATTCACAACCACCAGGTCACAAGTTTAGATATTCTAACCACTGTGCTACCCCAGGTGGGCAATTACGCAAGATAAAAATTTGATTCATTATTAGAAAGATAAAAGTATTTCCTGAAAATACCAAATGTTATTTCATGCTTTCCGGTAGGATATAGAGAAATAGCAGTAAAAATATTTTTTGATATTCCATGGGTAAACCAGTGAAAATACTGATTTTTATATTCGAGTTACCCAGGTAAATTGCGCGTGACTCTTATCTAGATGGAAATACAATGTCATTTAGTTTACATTTCTTGTGCTTTACATTATATTGTAATGCATTGCTATGCAGAATGGTACAGAATAATGGAAAAGAACTGTACTGGGTTTTGATCAAGCTCCTCCAAGAAAGGGTTAAAAACATGAAATAAATAGAATACTTGTTTTTTTTCAGTGACATATCAAAATTTATTTCATCTCGTGAACACCACCGATAATATTTTCACTCATGGCTACATGACTCATGAAAATATTACCAATGATGTTCACTCGAAATAAATTTCGATCTTTCACCAAAACAAATATCTTACATATATTACAACAACAGATAGATTCAACAGCCAGTAGATTTGATTTTTCTTTTTATTATATATATTTTTCTCAATTACTTTTTTGAAAAATACTGCCAGTTGTATACAATAACATAATTAACATTCCCTTATGGCAAAAACAAACAAAGTGGAAACAAAATTATATGAAATATTGGAATTTTTCTAAGAATAGATTAGTTGGATAATATCAAGAAGCCGTTATACAATAAATGCAACTGAACAGCTGCAGGGTGCTGGAAGGTGTGTTTATTTGTAATAGTATGATAAGAACACATCTAGCAATTGGGCCTTATGACAACTTTTTACAACAAAATCCTACAGTCTTCTCTACAACCTTGAGGAGAAAAGGATTTTGAAAACATTGTGGGAAAAGGAGAAAATGCTGGTAACCAGCATTTTCTCCTTTTCCCATAGTGCTTTCTATTCTTTCAAAGACAGATCACAATAACAATAACCATATTTGTCACCCGAAAATTATTCCAACATACAAAATGTAGTCTACAATTTCATCGGCTATTAAAGGTTTACTTGAAGACTGAAACTAAATTTGCTTTTGCAGGCAAGATTCAAAATCAGTCTGCACAAAATTTGCAGTCTGATCCACGATCTACACTATTTTTTTATACATTGGTGAGATAAAATGCCAAAAGCCTTCTTGTAACTTCGACTATTTAACCGAATACAAACTTATAATAAGACTCCTTGTAATTTAACCCTTTCCCAAACAATCCCTGGTTTTTACAGGTCAGGAATAGAAGCCTTTTGAAAACATTGTGGGAAAAGGAGAAAATGCTGGTAACCAGCATTTTCTCCTTTTCCCACAATGTTTTCTACCCTATCATATAGAAAAATCATCTTTTTAGCGACTGTTAAGTTGTCTTCTGCAAAATGCTTTGAATTTGGACTGGTCCAAAATTTGCCGTTTGGGAAAGGGTTAAAAGACCTTGCCATTGACAAATTTACACTGGCTAAATATAATGAAATTTGTCTTCTGAAAGAATAGAAAACATTGTAGGACAAGGAGAAGGTGCATGTAGCCAGCATATTCTCTTTTTTTTTTCTACATTATTAATTTTTTTTTATTAAAAGTCTCTTTTCACACTGTTTCTAACTCAAAAGCTTCAGATTTTTTTCTTTTTTTTTACAAGTTTTTTTTCTAAATACAGCTGAAATTCATAAATAAGACTTTTGCAATAAGGAACCAAGAAGTAGACTATGGATCTTATCTCATGGCTATCTGATCTTGATCTATATGTCTGATCTTGATCTACATCATCAGCCTGAAGCTGCTTAACTCATTACCACACAAGGAAATTTAGACCAGTCCAAATTCAAAGCATTTGCAGAGGACAAATTAAACATGCCTGAAATGGATTAATTTGTTTCTGAAAAGATAGAAAACATTGTGGGAAAAGGAGAAAATGCTGGTTACCAGCATTTTCTCCTTTTCCCACAATGTTTTCAAAAGACTTCTTCCTTGTGCTCATTAAACTCCAGATTGTGTGGTAAGTAGTTAATCCTTTACCACACAATGACAACTTTTGCTGACCCAGAGGAAGAAAACACTTTTGAAAACATTGTGAGAAAAGGAGTAAATGCTTGTAACTAGCATTTTCTCCTTCCCCTCTGATGTTTTTTACTCTATAAAAGAAAAGTTGCACCTTTCGAGCCACACTGAAATTGTAGTCTGCAAATGCTTTCATTTTAGACAAGGCTGAAATTTTGTCGTCTGGTAAAGGGTTAAGTGACCCATGGCAGTGCAAAGAATAAAAGTTCCAGTATTCCACACAGTTTACTCATTTATACCAATCAACAGACTAACCTAGTCTTCTTTTATAATACAAACAAGAAAAAAGTTAACACCACTAGCCCTAAGTTTACATACAGATATACATGTATATATATATATAGAACAATATACATTAGTATTTAGTATAGAGATAAGCATTCATATATAACCTAACAATATGGCATAAGTTAAAGGGAGGTAATTCAAGACAAAAAAAATTGTTCGGTTCAACTAACCCTGATTGTGAAACCAACTCTACTCCTTACCACAGAAGAAAATGTTTGACTCATTCATATTGAAGGAATTCACAGGTGGAAATTCAAATGACTACATGTTCTTTAACAGTAAGAATACATTTTGGGCAAAGGAGAAAAATGCTGGTTTTATAAAGATGTAAGGATTCTTACACTGAGCAGCGAGAGTTCATTACTGAAACTTTGCTCACATATGATTTTGGATTTAAGAGATAGAAAAAATCCCTTTGAGCAAAAAAACATTTAATTGTATCCAGGATGAAATAATTTTTTTATTTCTGTTTGATTCAAAATACCAAAAGACTAGGATTTCTTGTATATTTGTTTTTCTTTAACTTTTGATGAAAGGACAAAATCACACAGACTGTCCCATACTGAACACATTTGTAGATGTCAAATTAATTGTCTTAACTCTGTACCACAAAATCCCGACTTTTAACCGCCCTTAGTAAGAAGCCTTTTGAAAACATTTTGCGAAAAGGAGAAAAAGCTGGTAAACTACATTTTCTTCTTTTCCCATAATACAAATTTCAATTTTTCAGTCACATTAATTTCATTGTCTGCAAATGCTTTCAATTTGGACCAGTATGTAATTTTGTCATTTGGTCAAGAGCTAACTGACAGAATCTTTAAAAGGATAGAAAACATTGTGGGAAAAGGGAGAAAATATGGTAGGGAAAGGGTAAACATTGTGGAAAACGGAGAAAACTTTGTGGGGGGAAAGGGTAGAAAACATTATGGCAAAAAGGGAGAAAATGCTGGTAACCACCATTTTCTTCCTTTTCCCACAATATTTTCAAAGGGATTGCAACACTTTAGACTTGCTCAGATTAAAAGCACTTGTAGACATAATCTAGTGTAGCTCAAATGACAACAAGAGGGCCATGATGGCCCTGTATCGCTCCAATGGTTAATTCGTAAAAACACTACAAGCCAAACATTACATTACATGTATTTGGCCAACTGGTTTCAAACTTGAGGGCATACAATTTTTTTCCATAAAAACCAACAAAAAAGTTGTGACCCCTGGGCAAATCCAGTTTTGACCACTAAGCTATAATTACTTGAATCCTGGTGGAGGTCTACAGGATAAAGCCCCATACCAAATAATACAGGTCTAGAATGTGTGGTTATAAACAAGAAGATTTTCAAAGTTTTCTCAATAAAAGGCCCTGTAAAACATAAAATCCATGAGATAGGGCTAAATTTAGTGGCCCTAGTCTTTATTACAGTTAGTAACAAGATGACTTAGAAAGTCTTCATCACAAAAGCCCATGTAAAACTTGTGACCCCTGGTGTGGGGACAAACTTGACCCTAAGGCTATAATTTGGGCCCTCCTGGTAGAGACCCACTAGATAAAGCTACATGCAAAATTTGGTAGCCCTAGGCCTTATAGCTAGGTACAAGTAGATTTTTAAAAAAATCCCAATATGAGCCCATGTAAAACTTGTGACCCACAGGACAGGGCCAAATTTGACCCCAGGGCTACAATTTGGGCACCTTTGGTAGACAACCACTTGATAAAGCTACATGCAAAATTGAGTAGCCCTAGGCCTTATGGCTTGGTACGAAAAGATTTTTAAAGTTTTCACTATATAAGCCCATATAAAACTTGTGACCCCCGGGGCCGGGCCAAATTTGACCTCTGGACTATCATTTGGGCACTCTGGGTAACGGTCTACTAGATAAAGCTACATGCCAAATTTGGTAGCCCTAGGCCCTATGGCTAGGTTCCAGAAGGATTTTAAAGTTTTCCCTATATAAGCCCATGTGAAACTTGTGACCCCCAGGGTGGGGCCAATTTTGACCCCAGGGCTAATATTTGAAGGAACTTGGTAGAGGTCCACTAGATAAAGCTACATGCCAAATTTGGTAGCCCTAGGCCTTATGGTTTCAGAGAAGAAGATTTTTAAAAATTTTCAATATTTTTCAGTTTTGTTGCCATGTTTTTGAAGGAATAAAATTCTTTCAAGGAATTCTGAAGAGGACCATGGCAGGATCATTTCTGTGAAGTTTCATCAAAATTGGATGGGTAGTTTCAGAGAAGAAGATGTTTGAAATAAAAGTAAACGCACGCATGGACGGACGGACGGACGCACGCACGGACGGACGGACGGACGCACGACGGACACGGGCCATGACATAAGCCCGCTGGCCTTCGGCCAGTGGAGCTAAAAATTTGTTTGTGAAAGGGCGGAACACTCTGCAGGAAAGAGAGAAGATGCCATTAACCCATTACCACACAATCCCTACTTTTGACGCCCCTGAGAAAGAAGCCTTTTGAAAACACTGTGGGAAAAGGAGAAAATGCTGGTAACCAGCATTTTCTCCTTTTCCCACAGTGTTTTCTACCCTTCCCAGAACAAATTTCAATTTTTCAGTCACCTTTATTTCGTTGTCTGCAAATGCTTTCAATTTGGACCAGTCTAAAATTTTCTTGTGTGGAAAAGAGTTAACTTGCATTTTCTCCTTTATTTTCTTTGTATAGTTAAAATGTAATTGTTAGGCAAAAGTAAAGGTACACAAACACTACTTCAAAGTTGAAAACAAAATGTCGTTCTGAAAATTTCGAATGCTAAAGGAATTTATTCAGAGCATAAAGTATGGCACTAAAGAAAGTGTGTATATCTTAAACTTTTCAATATATTTTAGCAATGTATGATTTTGGGTATTCAGTATTAAAATAAGTTTGGACACACGACATCAACTAGTCAACTACCAGTTACCCCTCCCTATTATTCAACACATCGAAAAAAAAAAAAAAAGAAAGCCTAACAAAGGCTATAGCACTTAAGACATCATATGCACCAAACAATGCTTACGTGTTGAAACAGAATATCGAAACCAATTAAATTACAATCCACCTAATAACCAACCAAAAATGTAAAAACACTGTAAAAACAACATTGAGAGCCATGATGGCCCTGTATCGCTCCACTGTCTAACATGTGCATAATAAATTTCAAATTGAAATAGGTTGGTAGAGGTCCACTAGATACATCTATATGCAAAATTTGGTAGTTCAACACCTCCACCCAAGGAGCAAAGACAAATTTTTAGTTTTCACTATATAAGCCCACATAAAACAGGGTGGGGCCAATTCTGACCCCAGGGCTAAAATTTGAACAGCATCCAGTTTTTAACTCATTATCAAACAGCAAAATTTTAGGTTTGTCCAAATCGAAAGCACTCGCAGACGACAAAATAAAAGTGACTAAAAATTTGAAATTTGTTTTGTGAAGGGTAGAAAACATTGTGGGAAAAGGAGAAAATGCTGGTCACCAGCATTTTCTCCTTTTCCCACAATGTTTTCTGAAGGCTTCTTTCTCAGGGTTGTCAAAAGTAGAGATTGTGTGATAATGGGTTAAGTATGGTCAAAGTTGGATGCATAGTTTCCAAGACAGAGGAGTTTGAAATAAAAGTGAAATGCACAGGCAAAGGATCATGACGTAAGCTTGCAGGTCTTTGGCCAGTGGAGCCAAAAAAACACCAAGCATTGTGCCTTATCAGCTTACATTAATGACTTTAAACCTTGGGGTCTGGTTCTTTTCCCCAGGTTAACAAATTACTTATCAAGGTTTGTTGATCATCACAGAACCAGAATTTTATAATCTTGTCAAAACTTTTTGGTTTTGTTGCCATGGCAACAAGACTTCTTAATTCAATCACATTTTTTGAAGGAATTCAAAAGAAGACTATATGGGGCTCACTTCCTAAAATTATATTTAAATTGTGGTGTCCTGGTTCTGAGGTAGAGCATCTGCCTTGTGACCAAAAGGTCCTGCGTCCGATTCCTTGAGAGCGGGTGTCAACTTTGGGATTTTTCATTGGCCCAAACATTTGGTGCGAGCACTGGTGTAGTTCCCATCCCAGGAAGCAGAATCAAGAGATTAGTATGAGTTGTCAGAACTTGTTTCTCAATTGATGTAAAATAAATTTGTTAAAACTAACTTGTAAGATTGGTATTTCCACAGAAGATGTTTTAACTCTTTACCACTCAACAATATTTGGACTTGTCCAAATTGAAAGCATTTGCAGACGACAAAATAAATGTGTATCAAAAATTGAAAATTGATTTGGAAAGGGTAGAAAACATTGTGGGAAAAGGAGAAAATGCTGGTTACCAACATTTTCTCCTTTTCCCACAATGTTTTCAAAGGCCTCCTTTCTCAGGGTTGTTAAATGTCGGGATTGTGTGGTAAAGAGTTAAAGAACAGACAATATACATACACATGTACAATGGACACAGGGTCCTACTCTTAGCTTTCTGGCCTATGGCCTGAGGGGCATAAAAATGGGATCGTGTATTACAACATTTCTAATTTAAGAGGGAGTACAGATAATTAAAACCATCATCCTTAAATAGGTGGATACAAGATCTGGTTACACATCGATAGATAATCTTGGAATATTATGCACATTAAATTATATAAACACAAGTTCTAGAACATACTAGCAAAACAACAAACAATGCAAACAAAAGTGACTTGATACTCTCGGACCACCATGCATTCTTATCTCTTTACCAAACGACAAAAGTATAGACTGGTCCAAATCGAAAGCATTTGCAGATGACAAAATAAATGTGATTGAATAAATTGAAATTTGGTTTAGGAAGTGTAGAAAACCTTGTGGGGAAGGAAGAAAATGCTGGTTACAAGCATTTTCTTCTTTTCCCACAATATTTTCAAAAGCTTTCTTTCTTAGGATCATTAAAAGTAAGGATTGTTTGGCAAAGAGTTAAGAACTTTCTTTATCTTATTTCCCAGGATTTTCTAAATAATATAGCAACATAAACTCTGATTGGCCAAAGCAGTTACGTTAAATCACACATATGTTAAAAAATCCTTAGTTAAAGGGCGTAAGATTTGATTTTACTTTGTGATGCATGCTTCAAAAGCATGTAATGCATGACTATTATTCCCTCTAAATATTTTAATTCAGTTACAAAAACAAAAATGGATTGATTGGTTGATTAAATAAATAGTGCTTAATGCCACTTTATATATTCTACTTCAGTTACAAAAGCAAAAATGGATGGATTGGTTGATTGAATGAATAGTGTTTAATGCCGCTTTCAACATTATTTCAGTCACATATCATGGGGAAAGCTCCAATATTTATTTATGGCCAGGGTAGGGCCAGAAAAATGGAAGAAAGGGTACAGTAATACCTTGACATTTTATTAAAAAATGTTTCAGGTACCTATATTACTTTGTCTCATGAGCTGTTTGTACAGAAAACTTAATTGAAAAATAATCAGAAATAACAATCAATTGCGAAATTAAACACACCTGCAGTCAGAGGGATATAGCAGGAAATATCAGATAATATCCGGAAATACAGATTATTGAATGAAAAAAAAAAAATCACGACCAAGCACACCCTTTTCCACAGATTTGTATAAAATCTTCCTTGATTTATAAAGTAATATTACAGTTAAATCCTTTAGCACTCAAACCATTGTTTAAGGGAAGCCAAAGTAAAAGTCTTGAAAACATTGTGGGAAAAGGAGAAAATGCCGGTCACCAGCATTTTCTCCATTTGCTACAATGTTTTCTACCCTTGCTCAGACAACTTTCCCTTTGGAGCTACATTTACTTTGTCGCCTGCAAACACTTTAAATTTGGACAAGTCAAAAGTTTAGTTGTTCAGAAGACAATTACAGATAAAACAACTGACAAAGGAAAATAACTCTTAAACTACAGAGCTCACAGTCACACTAATAATTTTAAAATTTTAAAATCATTCTTGCTGATAAGCCAGTAACAGAATATCTAACAGTAACATCATTACCTATATATGAAAAACAAAATATTTCAAACAAGTAACATACCTTAGCCAATAGAATGGTATCATTAACATTCATTATATATTAACAAATTTGTTCATTACATTAGTTAACTCATTGCCAAACGACAATATCTTAGGCTGGTCCAAATCGAAAGCATTTGCAGACAATAAAATAAAAGTGACTGAAAATCTGAAATTTGTTTTGTGAAGGTAGAAAACATTGTGGGAAAAGGAGAAGACGCTGGTTATCAGTATTTTCTCCTTTTCCCACACAGTTTTCTAAAAGCTTCTTTCTCAGGGTCGTCAAAAGTAAGGATTGTGTGGTAACCGGTCAACAATATGCTTTATAAAATTACAAAGTACTTTGGTTTTAAATAACCCTGTTCAACTGGCATCTTTAACCCTATGCAGACTTTTAATGACCATGGGAAAGAAGCCGTTTGAAAACGTTGTGGGAAAAGGAGAAAATGTTGGTTACCAGCATTTTCTCCTATTCCCTCTATGTTTTCAAAGCGCTTTTCTTTCAGGGTCATTAAAAGTCAGGATTGTGTGGCACGGCCTTAAACAAGTGTCTTCTTCTGGACAATGCTCATGGAAAAACTGCCTCAAAATGGCAGACTACAATAACCTACTAATAAATAAATGAGCCATACTCTGTGAAAAGGGGGCCTCATGCATCTGTAATAAAGTATCGACCAATGTCAGCCAGCCCAGTCTGCACAGACTGACATTGGGTTGAAACTTTTTGCAATATGTGTATTTTCTGCATGTCCAAGGACCACTCTTCCTTCAGATTCAGTCACTCAATACGTTGAATCGATTTTAACCCATTACCACACTATCCCTACTTTTGACGCTCCTGAGAAAGAAGCCTTTGGAAAACTTTGTGGGAAAAGGAGAAAATGCTGGTAACCAGCATTTTCTCCTATTCCCACAATGTTTTCTACCCTTCACTAAACAAATTTCAAATTTTCAGTCACTTTTACTTTGTCGCCTGCAAATGCTTTCAATTTAGACCAGGTCACAATTTTGTTGTTTGGTAATGGGTTAAGGATCCCTTAGCCTGTGATGACTTGCTCTGAATCTTGCATTGTGACGCTGCATTAAGTCTTTACCACATAACTTGTCCAAATTAAAAGCACTAGCGGATGACAAATGTGGCTAAAAAATCAAAATTTGTTTTGGGAAGGGTAGAAGATATTGTGGGAAAAGAAGAAAATGCTGGTAACCAGCATTTTCTTCTTTTCCCACAATTTCTTTCGAAAGACTTCTTTCGTTTAAAGTCGGAATTGTGAAGTAAAGAGTTAAAAGCCCCCTTTTGCCAGAGCATGCTTCAAATGATTGTTTCACGGAAAGAGGTAGTTATACAGATTTAAACGCTTTGTCGAACAATCCTGTAAAAGTAGCGAACAATTAGGATCATACAATAAAAGGTTAATCGAAGAAGCTGAAACCTTGTGGCAAAAAGTAGATATTCCATATCGTAGGGAATTTCTCCAGTAACCTCTCGCCTTCGGCTCGGGGCTACATGATTAACCACAGCTGTGAACAAGTTTCCGAGTCCCCTACCACCTGACAGTACAACTGATATTGTGCAGTCAGATCTTAATGTACACTGCTTGCACAGCCAAGTATAATCAGGAATAGTGATCTAAAGGTTAATTTTGTGTCTTATCTTATCATTCCTAGCATTATACTGGAATATTGTGTCCAAAATGGAAGACGGAAATGAAAACTTATTGTGTCTTCTTCTAAAGTTAAACCCACTTGAATCTGCACACAAAACCTTTAATATTTAACCCTTTACCACACAATCCCTACTTTTGACGCCCCTGAGAAAGAAGCCTTTTGAAAACACTGTAGGAAAAGGAGAAAATGCTGGTAACCAGCATTTTCTCCTTTTCCCACTATGTTTTCTACCCTTCTCAAAAGAAATTTCAAATTTTCAGTCACTGTAATGTTGTCGTCTGCAAATGCTTTCAATTTGGGCCAGTCTAAAATATTGTTGTTTGGTAATGGGTTAAAAAAGATGAAAAAAGAAATAACATAATTACCATCCATTTCATTTAACCTGATCCTTAACTATATGCTGAATTTAAAAGTAGGCATATAAATAGAACTGTGACTATTACCCGAGAAGTTATATACTGTATATAAAATCAACAGAAGGTATTGGCAAACAATTTAACTGCCCTTGCTGTACAAAATTTTTCCATGACCATTTAGAACATATGCCTAAGCCCTGTACAATGCCGCAAGTAAAAATAGAATTTTAAGTTATGTAAATGTTACTGAAATTGGTCAGGTTAAATGAAATAGGTAATATTATATATTTGTGTAAATGTTTTCTGGACTTTAATTTTCTTGAACTACTTGTTCATGCACATCTTTTTTGCTCTATCATTTACTTGGAAAAGGCTTTTATTTTCGTTGCCTTGGGAACCAGTGAAGACCAAGATCAGACTGTACAGAACATGCAGCTTGATCTCAGCTGACCAACAGTATATTCTTTTCCTACAATGTTTTCTACCCTTTAAATGCCAAATTTTATTAAATGAGACACATCTAATTCATTGTCTGAAATACTTTTAATTTGGGGCCAGTGTGACATTTTGTCATATAGTATCAAGTTGAAATAAAAATGTCATTTACTGTAACATGTAACTTTTTTCTGTAACATGTAACTATTGTCATTTACAGTAACACTTGACCAGTGTCACTGTAACATGAGACTATTGTCATTAACTGTAACAATGGACCATTGTCACTTACTGTAACATGCAACTATTGTCATTTATTGTAACAATTGACCATTGTCAGTTACTGTAACATGCAGCTATTGTCATTTACTGTAACATGCAACTAACTACATGTATAATTGTCACTTACTGTAACATACTACAGAATTTGTGTATTTGAGTGTATGGCAGGAAAATACACACAAGTCTTGCTCTGTGAAAAGGGGGTCAAACACATTCCCTAAAATGTATCGAATCATACCAGTCCACGCATTAGAAATAGGCTGATCTGGTTTGAATCTTTTAGGTTTCTGTAAAGTAGGCACAGGCCAATCTAGATCAAAACTTTTTGCTTTTAGTACATTTTTGTCACGTTTAAAGACTATCATACCTTTGGATTCTGCCAGTTATTATACAAAATGGATTTCATAATCAACTCATTAGCAGACTAAGAAATTTTAGACTGTTCCAATTTGAAAGCATTTGCAGATGACAAAATAAATGTGACTGAAAAATTGAAATTTGATTTGGGAAGATCAGAAAACATTGTGGGGAAAAGGACAAAATGCTGGTTACCACCATTTTCTTCTTTTTCCACAAGGTTTTCAAAAAGCTTCTACCACAAGGTCGTCAAAAATCGTGGTGTAGTAAAGGGTTAACCAATTACCACACAATCCCCACTTTTGATGACCCTGAGAGAGAGGCCTTTAGAAAACATTTTGGTAAAAGGAGAAAATGCTGGTAATCAGCATTTTCTCCTTGTCCAAAAATGTTTTCTACCCTTCACACAACAATTTTCAAATTTTCAGTCACTTTTGTCATCTGCAAATGCTTTCGATTTGGACAAACCTAAAATTTTGTTGTTTGGTCAAGAGTTAAAGGTGATCAGCAACAACACGTCACATGTTGCTTTGTTAGAACATGATGGGTGTCACTGACAAAATTTCAAGAAGGGATAAATTTCTTGTTTTCCAGACTTCTCTTTCAGGGTCGTTAAAAGTTGGATTGTGTGGTAAAGTATTAAGTGTTTGCCTTTGTTTTCCGAAGTCTTCTCTTTCAGGGTCTTTAAAAGTTGGATTGTGTGGTAAAGAGAAAAAAAAATTTGACTTCCTTGGCGTTATGTTTCATGGGGATGCATTAAACCCACTTTTAACAGAAGGCAGCTTGTTAATATTTAAGACAGGTTCATTTAAAGCTATTATAACCCTCTCTACAGACTAAACAATCATTCTTTTATTTCTTCTTTGAAGAAACGGTAATTTTCATCCCGCTACTTTTAACAGCCTGTTTTGCAGGCTGTGTTGTTGGTTTAACTGGTTGTAGAATTGGTTTCACAGGCTGTGACATTGGTTTCACAGGCTGTGATGCTGATTTCACAGGCTGTGGTGCTGGTTCCTCTGTCGGTGGGGGTTCTGTTGGCGACTGAGGGGACATACTAGCCTCTATCTTTCGTTGAATATTTTCATACGCATCTTGTCCCAGATAGTCAATACAACCTAATAAACAAAATAAGAAATCATTCAGTAAGAATACTTTACCCAACCATAACTGGAGCTATCACTGAACATGATAATACCTCCCCCCACCCCAGCTTCTTGTCACAAAAAAAAGGTCATTGTCACTGAATGCAGAATGGTTTAGAACAAAAGTAAGAGCTGAAACAAGTTCAAGGGAAGATAACTCAGTAAGAAATCACAGCAGGGTCATGAAAATTGCACATGCACAACTTTATACATGTTCTGCGCAAAGGGGGACTCGGGACAATTCCGGAATTGTCCTGCGCAAAGTACGAATTCTCACTTTGTCGGGCGAAGTAAGAATTCCTACCTAGCACAGTTCAATTCCGGAACTGTCCTTGCGCAAAGTAGGAATCGGGACAAAGTGAGAATCTTTTGTTTCCCTTCGCGAAGAAGGAATAGCAGACAAAGTTTGTTTTTTTTTCATCATTTTCTTATCGGTATTATTGATGTTTGTCCATTAGTACAGAAGACTATTGGTTGACAGGGTCTAATATTCATGATATTTTGAAATAAGTCCAAACTGAAATACCGTTGAAAGGCACCATAACATGCAAAAGCTGGAATAGCTACGTTAATAATAAACCATGTGCCTAGCATTGTATTTTTGAATTTTGGTGCCGAGCCCAAAAACTCAGTCGGTAGCGTGCAGGACTTGAGAACTGGGAATTGATGGTTCGATTTCCGGATCGGCCAATTACTTTCCGAGGACTGGTGATAGTCATTGCGACAGGATTCAATCCTTTCTTACCGCTGATCATTGTGTCGACGATAGTTACATGTATGTGGGAAAGCAGCCTGTGATGTGGAAATAATATTATACGGTGTAATGATAAAGATACACCCAGAAAAGCATGGATAGGTGCACTGGCTGCCATGATATAACTGAACTGATATTATGAAGGGCGTTAAACATCGTATAATCAGTCAATAAATTTTGGCCGACAGGATATAACAAATAAGATTATTGTATATCGTGAAAACCTCTGTCCTTTGAATACCAAATAAACGAAGTTCATAGAATAATAGAGTTATCAAAAAATCTATGTAAAGTATAGGCATCAGTTTAAGATGTAAGAAACAACGAACAGAGAATCATGATTACCAGAATCTGAAACATTTGCAACATATCTAGACTACTATCACTTTGCTTTAAGCGTTGAATTCTTACTTTGTCCACGCCTATTCCTACTTTGCGCACAGACCATATCTGACCACAATACGATAGATCTCCCTTGCACAATTCTAGAATTGTCCGGTACAATTCCGGAATCGGCGGACAAAGTAGGAATTCCTACTTTGCGCAGGACAATTCCAGAATTGTCCCGATTCTTACACTGCGCAGAACATACATATTGCAACCCCGTGTGTAAATTCAAGTTCAGTATGTGAAAAACTGTAGGAGTATTGCTTGGACAAATTTGTGTCTACAGACAGACGGATGGACAGACAGCAATGGTGATTCCAGTATACCCTCCTCCACTACGTTATTGGAGGTATAAGTAGGGTCGGCACAGTGTGGACCAGTGTCGGAACTGTGTGGATCAGTGGTAAAGTATGGAACTTGTGATCTGAAGGCCCCAGGTTCAAGCTGCACTGGATCCACACAGGGCAAGTCACTTCCAGATCCCGACTTGAGTACTAGTGAAACCCATGAAAACATAAATATGAATTGTTGCCGCAATACGACTAATATAATGTTGAAAGCTGAACAAAATCTTAGTCAAGTCCAACCTGAAAGCATTTGCAAATTACAATTTAACTCTTTACCAAATGACAAAATTTCAGAGAGGTCCAAATTGAAAGCACTTGCAGATGACAAAATAAATATAACTCAAAAAGTGAAATTAGTTTCCAGTAGGGTAGCAAACATTGTGGGAAAAGGAGAAAATGATGGTTTCTACCATTTTCTCCTTTTCCCACAATGTTTTTTTAAAAGCCATTTATCTCAGGGTCATAAAACCAGAGATTGTTTGGTAAAGGGTTAAATGCTGCTCAAAATGATGGATGTGGTCTTTGATAGGGCAGAAAAGATTGTTGGAAAAGGAGAAAATGCTGGTTACCAACATTTTCTCTTTTACCAACAATGTTTTCAAAAGGTTTATATCTTAGGTTGTATATTTTCATTTTTCCCAATGTAAGAAAGTTTACCTTTTTCCCAGTTAAGTTTCCTCTCCTGATCCGACAGTATAATGGGTGATTGTCCGCCAATTCCGGATATAGATAAGCCGCCCATCTGCGAGACCAGACCAACCTATAACACAACAAACAATATCCACACTGTAAACATTATACAAGCAATACGGCCAATAGATTTCAAGAATTAAAAACTTCTTTCATTAAGAATAATGTACCGAACATTTCATATTTTCTCCATACCATTAGTCTTACAGACAACATGGATCAGTTAACTCTTTACCACATCATCCCGACTTTTAACGATCCCCTCAAGGAAGCAGCCTTTTAAAAAATTGTAGGAAAAGGAGAAAATGCTAGTAACCAGCATTTTCTCCTATACCCAGAGTGTTTTCCACCCTACCAAAGACAGAAATCATCATTTGGGTTACATTCAATTTGTTGTCTGCAAATGCTTTCAATTTGGACCAGTCTAAAATTTTGTCGTCTGGTAAAGAATTAAAGTATATTTTTCTTGTATATATACATCTCATACTTTGCAATGGTCTTTGATTGTCATAATCAAAGGGAGGTTTCAATCAATTTTCCCAAGAAATGTCAAAAATATTTGTGAAAATGCGTGTACATTTACATCCTTTTAACAAATAATTGTCCTTTTTGTCACAGAATTTTAAATAGCCTTTGTTTCAGGTTGTAGAGTTTAAATAGCCTTTGTTTCAGGTTGTAGAGTTTAAGTAGTCTTTGTTTCAGGTTGTAGAGTTTAAAAAGCCTTTGTTTCAGGTTGTAGAGTTTAAATAGCCTTTGTTTCAGGTTGCAGAGTTTAAATAGCCTTTGTTTCAGGTTGTCTGTCTAGTCTACTTGAGTGATGATCCCATTCAGTATGCAAGAGTTTGATAGTCTCCCTTTTCTCATCCCACATCAGCATTATATTAATCTTGAGATCAATTGTTAATAAGTGAAAAGAAATCTAGCTAGTCTACAGTTTCAATCTCTCTACAACAATGTTTAGAAGGAGAAAACCTAGAACTAACCTAAAGGAACATGTATATAATATATTGATATATCTCAGCTGTTAATTGATAACTTGTAAACAAATCAATATTGAACAACATTTTATGAAAAGCATGCACAGTAAGTAACAACATTTTGTGATGTAAAGTTAGCAGAAACTGTAGTGAAACATTCAATGAACTGGTTTTTTTGTCTATGTTCAACTCTTTTACCAGTAATACTTGCAGTGCCAATTAAAACACAAGTTTGATGGTAAAGTACAAAAAGATCAGAGTGGATTTGACCATACTGCAGAGTAATCTTGAATTACATCTAAGAAATACCATAGAGATGATCTAAGAGACAATACAAGTATCTGAAACAGTCTCGCAATGACACAAAAATTGTACTCATAGGACAGATATCCGAAATCTCAATGTGTAAGTGCCAGTCTCATACTATATACCTCTACAACCACTGAACGACTTTGCCCAGGCTGTCTAATTTGCATATACATTTAAAGGGAGGCACTCAATTTAGTAACAAAAACTGGTTCTGTATTATATATTTTTCAAAACATTCCGATATGCAAGATATGTTCCAACAACGAAAACGTTGAAATTCTAATCAGTTTCCAGCCAGTTCTACTCGCTATTACAATAAATGACCCAGTTTTGTCTTCATGCAAAGTTTAATTTTTTATAGAAAATCTATGTTTTTACCTGTAGTTCTAAATGGGGTTGAGGGGAGGCAAGTGCAAAAAGCAAGTGGGGTGTGCTGTGAAGATATGATTTCAATTTTGGTTTATAGAACAAAACCTAACAAGATCTATTACACCTTTAATATATGATAAATAGGGTTATAGGACAGGCTACAATACAGTCTTATTCATATTCAGTAGATAAATTTAAATAGACAGGTAAGTTCACCTGACCGCTAAGATAATTTAATGTTTATTGGAAGGTACTGAAAACTTTTTCCAACCAATCTTCATTTCTAAAAAAACCCAGAAAGCTTTTAATTCTTTACCAAACAACAAAATTTTAGACTTGTTCAAATTCAAAGCATTTGCAGACGACAAATGAATGTAAGTCGAAATTTGTTTTTTTTAGCAGCGAAGGCAACATTGTGGTAAAAGGAGAAAAGGCTTCTATTTTGAGGTCGTAAAAAGCGAGGATTGTTTGGTAAAGGATTAAAGATAGTGGAAAGAAGAGCAAATACTGATAACAGCATTTTTTCCTTTCAACCACAGTTTCCATAATCCATTACACACTTTCAAATATATCCAATCTGGCCAATTGTATATCGGTACTTTAATGAAGAGTATAAGTAACATATCCAAGCACCACCCCGCATACCATACAGAGAACTCCTGTTACCAAATGGCTCATATAAATGTGCACTAATGAAATTAACAAATGTTACCATTTCTTTACCCTTCAATTTGTAATGACAGTTGATAAAAAACATGCTACATACAAAAATAATCAAAACTCTTGGCCTTCTTTTAAAATCCACAAAAGATGTAACTCTGGATAGTCTCATCAGCAAGAAAAAGAACAACACCCAGTCACCATTTACTCATGACACCAAATGCATTTCAACACCATGTTAACCCTTTCCCACACCGTCTCCACAGGCTTTTGAAAACATTGTTTGAACAGGTAAAACTGTTAGTTCCCAAACTGTTTTCCTTACTTCCAGAAAAAAAATCTCAATCTCTGAGTCATATCTAGTGGTCTACAAAAGCTAAAATTTTGTCCTTTGCTACAGAGTTCAAGGAGTTAGGATGGCCCCCACATGCAAATGGTCAAAGTCAATGGCTTGTAATACCTCAAAACAAGATCTTAATTTCCTTTCCCCTGCATGTGAGAAATGTCAGTCAAAGGATGATTGCTATTTTTGATCCAAGGAACAGGACTTGACCAAATCTGGTAGAAGGACTCCCAAAATGATGCTTTAAGCAAAATATCAAAGTGAGCATGAGCCTGATAAAACAATTAGTGTTGTCCATTTTTTTTGGTTATTGCAACTCTACAGAATACAGTTTCACAACTCACAATCAGGTTGTCATTTATTCCCATACTGATATTCTATAGAACCTTTTTTTCTTTTGAAATTATCGGGAGTGACATGAAAACATTACTTCATAAAAAATACAAGACGTTTTTGAAATTAATGAGAATGAAAGTGAGAAATCTTCAGACCTTCAACAAGACAATGATGACAATTGACTTAAATGTTCCAATTCCTTCAGCTGTATAAATGTTTTTATATCATCTGATCTGAATTAAGATCTAGAGATCATAAAACACAGGCTTATGTTTTAAAACAGACAGATGACATGGTGAACATGATACTGAAGCAGTTAAAGAATACCAAAGTAGTTCTTCCACTGGCAGAACAATTACAAAGTCCCTGTCTGGAGCATTACTCATATTTCATTTGTTACACCAGTAAACAAAACCACAGAAACTATTTTCTCAATTACAACCAACATCAGCACTTGCCTTGCTCACACCAACATTTTTATTTCAAACATGTATCTGATTAACAGCTAATGTCCACAGACAGATTCATTCTGTACTTACAAAAGAACAGTTATACCTACATTGGTTATACAAGTATTTTATGCACCCTAAAAATTTCATATCTTTCTTGATTGAAAATAAACTTTAGATGTGTGAAAAATTTACTGATGTTCAGAGAAAGAAATATGTATAGCTAAAAAATCACTACTTTTTCAAAAGAGTATCTATGTTGACCATGGGGACATAGTCTGTTTTATAATAGATATACATGTATTCCATTTCTTTGCTGCAAGAAATCTCCATATGTTGTTTAAAATTAGTAAAAATTCTCATATATACGAAATCTTTCAATAGTGTATTAGACAGGATCATTTTGTTCCTTAGAACTTTGCAAATTGTGAATTATTTCCACAAATATGTGTTGATCAAAGTGTGTATCATTCAGATAATTCTATCATTTTTACAAGTCTCATGTAGAATATATAACATGGGAGTAACTCCTTTTAACCTCTGTGTTGTGTATATCATGGGAACTTATCTATGATATAAATGACAATCTACGTTACTAGCCGATATTTTTGTAGTATAAGATTGCCTACCTCTGAGTCTGCATTGAAATTGTCTTCCTGTTTGATGACAACAGGAATAGAAATTGAACTATCATCAACTTCCTTTTTTATGGCAGTTTCGAAACACTCAACATTTTTTTCAACAGTTTCAGCTTTAGGTTCACTAGGGGCAGATCCTTTTTCAACCATTTCATAAATGTTTTCATCTTTTTCTAATACTGCATGGCTTTTTTCATCTTTATCAAACACTTTATGACTTTTTTCCCATCCTTTTGTAATCCATGTAGCATCATACATAGCTTTACTTGGTTCCTCTGGATCAATATGTGATAAAGGTTCCTCTGCGTAATAATTTTCTAACTCTGTATAACTTCTTGGAATAACTTCAATATCCACAATGTTCAATTTGGAATCTTCACTTGTATCATAAAACACTTTGGTTACTTCTGGGTTTTTGTATGGATAAACAACCTTCATAACACTTGGGCCTGTGAGCCCACCAACACTTTCCTCTGAGTTTGTGTTAGTATTATCTTGTTCCATTTCTTCCATTACAATGCTCTGAAATTTGGGCAAAAAGACAAAAGATGGCCACTGCACTTTCTACAAAGGTTACAATGGTGAAATCATCAAAGCTTGTGAAAAGTTAATATTTCTCATTGTAATTCTCAGACCATCTCAACCTCAGTGTGTAATTATTTTTTCAGAGAGAAAAGTTATTTATGAAATCCAACATATAAAGCCTTTTTTTCCACAAGAGATACCAATTAAACACAAGGTGAAGGCTTTACAATAATGACAGATTAATTGCGTAACATAGGCGATTTCTCCCTTTGTCATATTATTTTGTTAATTTTTTAACATTAAAAGCGTCAGTTACGGTTGTTGGTTTTCATCTTCTCTAACAAAGCAGCTTCAAATCAGAGTATGGGAGAGACAAGTAGACAGTGTACTGTGTAATTGTTTTTTTCTTATGGAAGATTGTACTTATTTTCAAAGGCGAATCTTTGCAATTAAGTATAACAACTTCGTGAGAATAAGATATAAGAAACATGCCAATCTTTTGGTGCATCTATTTTCACAGCTAAAAAAAAGGAAATAAATATGAGTCACATAAAAGAGCCTTGAAGGTTCTGAAACTCATGTATCTAATTTTCAACATCTGTAATTTCATGAGAAATCATAACATTAGGCTATGTTGGACTCTACAGCAGTAATTTGGACAATAAACATAGGCTACATATAGTAGGACAATACTACAAAATCAAAATCTTAAAATAACAGGTAAAGCCTTGTGTTTGATGTGTCTGACAACTTTTGTATTACAGTCCTGGAGTCAAAGCATTCTTAATAAAACTCTGTGATACTAGAATTTGGGGCATCAAAAAGTTCTTTGACAACTGTACAAATAATTTAGTAACCAGGCAATTTGTCTTTTGCATGGCTTTCATTTGTCTGTATTGCAGTTTAATGCCGTTTTGACAGCTGTGGTCATACTACTGCTATGAGCGCGCCTACCTATGCATCTGTTCCCTGGCTTTCTCACACCAGTCATTCATTATTTTCAATGATGAACTAAAGTAAAATTGCCACAAAAAATCATCTGCTATCCTGCCAATACAAAAATGGCCTCCTATGGATCTGGGCCACTTTTACCACTGATTTACGGTAAACTGTATCAACAACCCTTACCTCTATTTTAATGTTGTGAGAACAGACAGATAATTTAGTTCTTGAAATTTGTCCTCAAACATTTGAAAGCTACATTTAATCCAAACAGAAATATATTTTTTCCACACAACTGACCAAACAACTATTGTAATGTCATGTTTGCCTTATCAAAATGACACATTGCATATCTGGGAGAAAATAGGTAAAAATTAACAGCAACTATGGCCCCAAAAAAACCACTTTCAACATTATACATGTATATTATATTACAAAACTTGAAGAAGTTAACCTCCATTCAGGCAAAAGGGGCCAAGGCCCTTTATCGCTCCACTGCTTTATCAATAATTGAACCATGCACATCAATAAGTATATAAAGACACATCTATCTGTCCATGACTTTGTTACAATAACAATTGAAAGGGAGTAAAAGCAAAGCCACCAAAACTTCCTATTTCTTTAACATGCTAATATAATGTCAATGACTATAAGAAGAACATGTACAAGGATCATGTACACCAAATAATAAACTCAGAAAAACTCTTAAAAAATATTTTTTGTCAAGAAAATTTCCAAAAAATCAGTTGAAAAAAACATCCGTTCTTTGGAAAGAATAGTTTAGTTTTGGTAAAAATAAAAATTATTTGGTAAAACCTTGCTTCATGTTTTATATTCCACATATTAATCATAACACAACACTTAATCAAACAACCCCTACAACTTTTCACCAAAGATGAACATATATTATCCAGAAATTTGGATAAATGATACAATTTTTCTTTACTGACAGTATAACAATCAAGTGAGATGAATATGAACAAATATGTCATGGAAAAACAGGAGCTATTTCAGCTGAACATAATCAGCTTTACTATGGCTTAAACTGTACTAAAAATAAATCCAGCCTTGAACTGCAGTTTTGAGAGGAAGACTTTTTAAAGGTTTGCAATATTTCTCAACTTTGTTGCAAAGACAAACCAATTCTATATGGAAATTTAATGTTTCAAGAAATTTTGATGAAATTATATGAAGACATCTGAATAAGCTTTAACTCTTTACCAAACGACAAAATTTTAGACTGGTTCAAATTGAAAGCATTTGCAGACGACAAAATAAAGGTGACTGAAAAATTGAAATTTGATCTGGGAAGGGTAGAAAACACTGTGGGAAAAGGGGAAAATGCTGGTTTCCAGCATTTTCTCCTTTTCCTACAGTGTTTTCAAAAGGCTTCTTTCTCAGGGGCATCAAAAGTAGGGATTGTGTGGTAATGGGTTAATGCCAGAATTATCTTTGCCATGTTGTAGAGAATTCCTACATGCCCCTTTGAAGGAGAAGATTTTCAAAGACTTTTCAAATTTTTCACTTTTGTTGCCATAACAATCAAGAGTTGTGGATGGAATCAAACATTTTGCAGATATTCTGAAGAGGACAACAGGATAATTTCTGTGAAGTTTTCCCACAAGTTTTTCAGTAGCTTCTGAATGTTTGAAATGAAATCTAGCACACATATGGACAGACATAATTATGGATAGACAGACATACCCATGCAAGCATACACACAAGATGGACACAGAGTCATGACATGAGGGCCACTGGCCTACAGCCAGTGGTGCTAAAAGCACTGGAAATTTGCAAAGTTAAAGCTGGGAATGTTAGCAGCTCATACCCGGTTACTGTATCAGCTTCATTTCAATATTCTGTGTTCAGTCTTTAGAAAGCCATTCAAACTTTTTTAGCATGCTGCAGAAAAGCAGTTTGTCATTTAGCCACATTCTGTTTATAAGATGTATCAGCCATAGAAAATGTACATAAAGCAGTTGAAACTAGAGCTGTCAATGAATGTGACTTTATACCCCCGCCAGCGCTTTGACAGTATTTTGTACACTGACGGACATGTGAACGGACACATGGAAAGACACAGATGGAAACACGGACAAACAGGCTGATTCCAGTATACCCCCCTCCCCCCACTCCCTCGAAAACATTCATTTTATGGGGGTATAAAAAGTTCCCTTTCTCCCCCTTGGTTCTCACATGGCACAATAACTTGATACCATGCTACAAGACTTATATACTTGTTGATAATTGTCTGAAGCATGTGCAGACAATGAATAAAATGTGATTCTTACAATGAAAATTATTGGGGAAGAATAGGATAGTATTGTGAGAAGAGTAGAAATATTTGTAAAAGCATTTGTTCATTCTTTTTCCTACATATTTTTTTTTTTACAATTTTTCTTTTAGGGGTTCTTTACCCTTAACAAAATCCCGTCAAGTAATGATCACAGAGAAGGCATTTGAAGACAGGGCCACAAAAAAAGTGACATATACATGTACCAGGGAATGATAAATATTTCACATTTGTTCTTGTCCCTGGAAATGATCATTATCAACTCTCTAGCTATTAATTTTGACCCTTTCCCAAACAACCCCTAGTTTTTACGTGTCTGCAGTAAACGTCTTTTGAAAACACTGTGGGAAAAGGAGAAATTGCTCGTACCCTTTCTGAAATCTTTCTGCCATTTTCTCCAAATCTAAAATTGTCGTCTGCAAACTCTTTTGGTTTGGAATGGTCCGAATTTTGTCGTTTGGGAAAGGGTTAACCCTTTACCAAAAAATCTCAACTTATAACAACACTGAGGAAAAAGGCTTTTGAAAACATAGTAAGAAATGGAGAAAATGCTGGTAGACATATTCCTTCATTTCAATCAGATTTAATTTTCTTACAAACATGAAAATTCGCAACAAATGCACATCTGAAATACAAACTGTATCTGGCTGGATTTGAACCCATTCAGACAAAATTAATATTCTCCTTTTTGGTGTTTTTTATGGCCAGTACCATAACCACTGAGATATCTCCCTAACGCAGTTGTTAGGTATTGTATTTAATTCAGGACGAAGCCATGCACGAAGGAGTCATGGTCTCCTGTGACAATTCATAGTCAGCAAATGCTTGCAAAAATTCGGATTAGTCCAAAAGCTTGTCATCTGCTAAATCTTATGTTTGAACCAACCACAAGAAGATGGATTTGAAATATTAGAAAATGCAGCAAAACTACTGCTTTATCGTTTCCAAATAATCTTTCCAAGCTTTCAAATACAAATCTCTACATTTGTCCAGATCGAAAGCATTTGCAGATGACAAAGTAAAAGTGACTGACAATTTGAAATTTGTTTTGTGAAGAGTAGAAAACATTGTTGGAAAAGGAGAAAATGCTGGATACCAGCATTTTCTCCTTTTCCAATAATGTTTTCTAAAGGCTTCTTTCTCAGGGGCGTCAAAAGTACGGATTGTGTGGTAATGGGTTAATATGTTTCTGCAAAAAGCTCCAATTTGATCAAGTCCAAAATTTTGTTTTCGGGTCTAGAGTTTACCTTAACCCTTTATTCCACAGATACTCATTTTGATGTATCAAAAAACAGACTGCTTTTGAAAATATTGTGGGAAAAGGAGAAATTGCTTGTAACGAGCAATTTCTCCTTTTCTCACAATGTTTTCCACTCAATCAGATATATGTATCCTCATTTATCCTTATTTTTGACATCATATCTTTATTTGCTGCTGAAATGGAATAGCCTCAAATTGGCATATCCGGTAAAGGGTTAAAGCCAAAGAATTTCCACATTTCTATCACTATCATTTCAAAATATGAAGATCCACCAACCCTGCAAAATATTCTACAAACAGACAGTTCTAGCCTAGTCCAATCTAAACACATCTGAAAAGAGAGGTTCTAGCACAGAAGAACAGACAAAAAGAATCATGTAAAAGCCAAAGGCACACATGGGTGAGGCATGGTCTATATTTCTCCTATTAAAAGCACCCTCCCTAAGAGTAGCCCCCCCCCCACCCCCTCAAAAAAAAAGAAGAAAAAAAAAAAGGGCCATGATGGCCCTGTATCGCTCCACTGGATAATACTACATCCCAAACATTACAATATTTGGCCTATTGGTACATACAATTTTTTTTTTTTATAAAATCCTACAAGAAAGTTGTGAAAAGTAAATTTTTAAAAAAAATCCCAATATGAGCACATGTAAAACTTGGGACCCCCAGGACAGGGCCAAATTATATCCCAGGGCTATAATTTGGACTTTTTGCTTTGCAAATTGGGTACAAAATAACAGTCTCTTATCTCTGTTCTGTATAGCTCCTAGGAGCTTTTTTTAGGAGAACTATGGTATTACCAGTCAAATACTATACTTTAGAACAACCATAACTATTTACCAAACAACAAAATTTTAGACCAGTCCAATTGAAACCATTTTTCAGACAACAAAATGATAGTGATTGAAAAAAATGAAATTTGCTATGGGAAGGGTAGAAAACATTGTGGGAAAAGGAGAAAATGCTGGTTACCAGCATTTTCTCCTTTTCCCACAATGTTTTCTGAAGGCTTCACTCTTAGGGTCGTTGAAAGTAGGGATTGGTGGTAAAGAGTTAAGAAAAAAGCATCAGAAAATAAAGGGCCATATTATGTTGGAAATACTGGTAAACAGCAATCACGCTTTTTCCCTACAATATTGTCTACCATTTCAGAAACAAGTCACATTAAGTATGCCACATGTTGTATGCCCCATGCAATGCTCTCATTTATTCCACAGGAGTGTTATAGGAAGTTGGATGTTTTTAAGCCGAGCTGGTTTTTATTACAGAAATATTTACATAAAACTTGGACTAGTTGTTAACTATCGAAAAGGGAAGCCATATAATAAGGGCAATTAATCATCAAAGGTTTTTTGATACAATTTTGCCCCCTTTTTTGGCTTGGAATTTTCACTAAAAATCAAGCAACTGCAGTTGAGTGTTGGTACCGGCATCTGGTGCTCTTGTACGACTAGGGATCAGAGGATCACTAGACTAGTACCATTGACAGTTACCCAGTTAAATCCCAGCAGCCATGGCATGTTACTACATGCAAAATTTGGTAGTCTTTAACCTTATGGCTAGGTACAAGAGGATTTTGAAGCCCATGTAAAACATGTTGCCCCTGTGGCAGGACCAAACTTGACCCCAGGGTTATCATTTGTAGAAACTTAGCAGAAGCCGACTAGATAAAACTATATCTAATATTTGATGGGTTACACCTTATGGCTAGGTGCAGGAAGATTTCTGAAGTTTTCACAGTATAAGCCTATGTAAACCTCGTGACTCCCATGGGATGCAGCCAATTTTGACCCATGGGCTGTAATTTGAAGAAACTAGGTCTATTAGATAAAGCTACGCACCAAATTTGGTAGCCCTATGTCATATGGTTTTAGACAAGAAGATTTCAAAGCTTTTCAATATTTTTCAGTCTTATTGCCATGGCATCCATGGTTTCTGAAGAAATCAACTCTTTCAAGAAATTTTGAAGAGGATCATGGCAGGATCATTTCTTTGAGGTTACACCAAAATTAGATGGGTTGTTTCAGAGATGATGTTTGAAGTAAAAGTTAATGCACACACTGATGGACACACAGACTGACATACCACGGAGGAGCTAAAAATGATAGCAAACCATGTGTAAATAAGACAAAGAAATCTAAAATATAATTATGCTCGTATGTTTTCGTATAATTGTCTTCCCCCTTGGTCTCCTGTTTAACTCTTTACCACAAGAGAACACACTGATGGATGCATAGACTGACACACACCACGGAGGAGCTAAAAATGATAGCAAACCATGTGTAAAGAAGACAAAGAAATCTACAATATAATTATGCTCATTTGTTTTCATATTCTGAGAAGGTATATTCTTCCATATTGACATTGTCTTCCCCCTAGGTCTCCTTTTGAACTCTTTACCACAAGAGAACACACTGATGGACGCTTTTGAAAACATTGTGGTAAAAGGAGAAAATGCTGGTAACCAGCATTTTTCTCCTTTTCCCACAATGTTTTCTACTCTGCTGGAAACAAATTTATATTTTTGAGTTATATTTATTTTGACGTTTCAAGTGCTTTGAATTTGGACCAGGCTAAAATTTTGTCGTTTGGTATTGGGTTAAATCCTTTACCCCAAAATTCCAAGACTAACTCCTTACCACACATGAAAAATTTAGACTTGTCCAAAGTGAAAGCATTTGCAGACGACAAATTAAAAGACAGCTCAAATGGCAGAATTTGTCCTTGATAGAGTAGAAAACATTGTGGGAAAAGAAGAAAATGCTAGTTACCAGCATTTTCTCCTTTTCCCACAATGTTTTCAAAAGGCTTCTTTCTATGGGTCCTTAAAAGTCAGGATTGTGTGGTAAAGACTTAACTCATTACCAGAGATAAAATTCTAGGCTTGTTCAAATCGAAAGCATTTGCAGATGACAAAATAAAAGAGACTGAAACTTTGAAATTTGTTTTGTGAAGGTTAGAAAACATTGTGGGAAACGGAGAAAATGCTGGTTACCAGGATTTTCTCCTTTTCCCACAATGATCTCTTTAGGCTTCTTTCTCAGGGGCGTCAAAAGTAGGGATTGTGTGGTAATGGGTTAAACCTTTCCCAAACAAGCCCTGGTTTTTACGTGTCTGCAGTAAAAGTCTTGAAAACACTGTGGGAAAAGGAGAAATTGCATGTAACGAGCAATTTCTCCTTTTCCCACAATGTGTTCTACCCTTTTTTGAGAACTTTCTGCCATTTTCTCAAAATCTAAAATTGTCATCTGCAAACTCTTTCAGTTTGGAAGAGTCCAAAATTTGTCGTTTGGAAAAGGGCTAAATAATCCTGATGAAGATGGCTTTCAAATACATCGTTGACAAAGGAGGAAATGCTGTCAGCCTGCATTTTGGTTACCAGCAATTTCTCCTTTTCTGGAAATGTTTTCTACCCTTTTACTTTTAAAATAATGTCCAAGAATCTGAGCAACATTTTGTCATCTGCAAAAGCTTCAGACTTGGACGAGTCTATAACTGTCGTTTGGTATAGAGTTGACCCATTACCAAACAATCCCTACTTTAACAAACCTGAGAAAGAAGCCTTTAGAAAACACTGTGGGAAAAAGAGTAAATGCTGGTACCCTTTACAAAACAAATTTCCAATTTTCATTCACATTTATTTTGTCATCCTGCAAATGCTTTCAATTTGGACAAACCTAAAATTTTGTTGTTTGGTAATGAGTCAACATGGATACTATTAAAATGGTCTGCTTTATTTTTCTCTCTGATTGATTGTATGGTGTTTAACTCTACCACACGACAAAATTTTAGACTGGTTCAAATTGAAAGCATTTGCGGATGACAAAAAATAAAGGTGACTGAAAAATTGAAACTTGTTCTGGGAAGGATAAAAAACACTGTGGGAAAAGGAGAAAATGCTGGTTACCAGCATTCTCTCCTTTTCCTACAGTGTTTTCAAAAGGCCTCTTTCTCAGGGGTGTCAAAAGTAGGGATTGTGTGGTAATGGGTTAATACCGTTTTCAAAATTATTTTAGTTATATTGCCGCAGCCAGTGCACCTATCTGTGCTGCTATGAGTTTCTGTTACCAGTACTCTGTATCGAAACAATGATCAGTGGTGAGAGAGGAATGAATCCTGTCGCAATGACTATCATCAATCCTCGGAAAGAAATTGGCCGAGCCAGGGATCAAACTAACAGCCCCTGTTCTCAAGTCCTGTACGCTACCGGGGCTCGGCTTTTCTCTCTGAAGTTAACCCTAAATCCACTACCTAAGTAAAATGAGACTTACAAGCCAGAAGTAAATAAGAAAAAAAGTCTTTGTTTACCATTACACACTTATTTTATCGGGGGAAAAATATCTTCTTTTCGGACACGTTCTATACAGAATGGTCTTGATCTACATACACTGTTGGCAAAAGGTGGAAGAGTTGCACTTGGCAGCTTAAGTCTTTACAAAACAACAAAATTATACACTGGATCAAACTGAAAGCATTTGCAGACGACAAAATAAATGTGACTAAAAAATTGGAATTTGGTTTGGGAAGGGTAGAAAACATTGTGGGAAAAGGAGAAAATGCTGGTAACCAGCTTTTTCTCCTTTTCACACAATGTTTTCAGAAGGCTTCTTCCTCTGGGTTGTAAAAACTAGGGTTTCTGCGGTTTAGGGTTAACTCTTCACCAAACAACAAAATTATACACTGGACCAAACTGAAAGCATTTGCAGACGACAAAATAAATGTGACTAAAAAATTGGAATTTGATTTCGGAAGGGTAGAAAACATTGTGGGTAAAGGAGAAAATGCTGGTAACCAGCATTTTCTCCTTTTCCCACAATGTTTTCAAAAGGCTTCTTTCTCAGGGTTGTTAAAAGTCGGGACTGTGTGGTAAAGAGTTAAGGGGTATTATACTAGCATGTTTCTACTGTGTCCATTGCCAACAAAGCATTCACATAACAAGAAAAGTTATGGCAACTACAGACTGTGTACAAAGCTCCAAACCTTGCACTAAAAAGCAAGCTAGCTTATAGTAAAAGGCCTTACAAAGGGTACAAACGAAATTAAATGATCCTTACATAACATATATTACATTTCTGGAAACTGTACATACAGTCATGAGACATAAATGCACTTTTTAATATTTTATACATGTACAAAAACTCTTTTGACAACAGACAAAATGGTTACATTATAGAAGGTTTAACCCTTACCAAACAATCCCTAGTATTTACAACCCAGAAGAAGAAGACTTCTGAAAACATTGTGGGAAAAGGAGAAAATGCTGGCTACCAGCATTTTCTCCTTTTTCCACAATGTTTTCTACTTTTCCAAAGTCAAGTTTTCAATTTTTGAGTCATGTTTATTTTGTCATCTGCAATGCTTTCAATGTGGCCATGTCCAAAATTCTGTTGTTTGGTAAATAGTTAATTGTTTTAAAAACAGAAGGGGGATTGACGGTTCCTGACAAAAGACCAAAAACTTTGTCTATAATACATATAATTATGTGGTGGGTAAGTGCAGGAAGGTCAAATGCTGCAAAGGCTAGACATTTACCTACAGATTGCGAGTTGTAAATGGTGTGTTAATTCATTTACACGGTGTTTGATACCATTTTCAACATTATGTCAGTTATATATCAGCAGCCATGGCATATATCCAGCTTTCCTGGAGTTTTTTTGCCCAGTATGTACACAGTATTCTTCCAAAGCCACTGGCAGCTTTCCTGCAAAACCATTGTCAAAACACTGATCAGCAGTGAGAGAGAATTAATCCTGTTGAAATGAATATAGTCAACTGACCTTTCTGTAAAAGCGAGCGCCCCTCTTAGTAACGCGGTATATTGGTTGTCAAGCCTGACAAGGTAACTAGAAAATGGCATCGAATACAAAGAAAAAGAGCATTTATTTAACCCATTACCAAACAACAATATTTTAGGCTTGTCCAAATCAAAAGCATTTGCAGACGATAAAATAAAAGTGATTCAAAATTTGAAATTTGTTTTGTGAAGGGTAGAAAACATTGTGGGAAAAGGAGAAAATGCTGGTTACCAGCATTTTTTTCCTTTTCCCACAATGTTTTCTAAAGGCTTCTTTCTTAGGGTCGTCAAAAGTAGGGATTGAGTGGTAATGGGTTAAGTTTTATTCTAGCTGATATTTTGCTTTAAGTTAATTACAACAATTTTTTACCGAATTTGGTCAATTCAAAAAGCGTTGGCTATTTTGATAATTCAATAGACACAATCAAATTATTGCATGTCTATAATAAACTGTGTCAGACTTTTTTGTTTACATGATGGCCAATGCTGTGTTTTCATTGACCGATAAGATGTTGGTAGACCTATCAATCAAAATTGGAAGAAAGGTCAATTCTCTGAAAGAAGATTGGACTTGAACCAGTGACCCCTGCTTTCAGGTCCTATATGGTATCAACTGCACCAGTGGGCTCCATGCAGAATACCAACAAAACCGTAAAATGACATAATGTGGAATTTTTGCATTTGCGTTTTTTTCGTTTTATTCATTAAAATACCCAAGACATTATTATTCATATTAGACTGTATATTTATCAAGAATCTGTCTACAGTCAATAAAAACAGGTGTGGCTGCCAAGGGTAAACCTTCTAACAATCTCAGGTTTTAACCCATTACCACTCAATCTCTACTTTTGACGACCCTGAGAAAGAAGCTTTTAGAAAACATTGTGGGAAAAGGAGAAAATGTTGGTAACCAGCATTTTCTCTTTTTCCCGCCTTTTCTACCCTCCACAGGACAAATTTCAAATTTTCAGTCACTTTTATTTTGTTGTCTGCAAATGCTTTCAGTTTGGATCAGTCTAAAATTTTGTCGTTTGGTAATAAGTTAACAACCCAAAGCAGGTGGCTTTTGAAAATATTGTGGACAGAAAGCTGCTGGTAACCAGCATTTTCTTCTATAACTTTTCCCAAACAAATGCTGCCATTTCAGCCAATGTAACCTGCAAAACTAATGTTTTCGAATTCAATAAATCAAATTCTTGTAAAGAGTTAAGGGTAGGTGTTAGAGAACATTGAACAGAATTAGGATTTAAATATGGGATGCAAACACAACAACTGGTCAGTTTTTAAGCAAATACAAGCAAAATGTTAATAAGAACTTCCTTTTCAAAACACATCATCAGCTATAACGTCCTATGTCAGTTTACTCCATTTTTTTCCATTATCTTTTCGGACATGGATTTCTGTTGCTGGTTTAGTTTTCAATGTTTATTTCAGAATTAATTTCATGAATTTCAAATAATTTCTTGCTTTCTGAATCTTGGTTTTTGTAGAGGTCTGAGAATTACACTACCCTAATAGATGTACCTCATTAACCTTTTACCACACTATAAAATTTTGGACTTGTCCAAATTGAAAGCACTTGCAGACGTTTCAAATGTGGCTCAAATTATGGAATATGTCTTCAAACAGGTAGGAAACATTGTTGGAAAAGGAGAAAATGCTGGTAACCAGCATTTGCTTCTTTTCTCACAATGTTTTGAAAGGGCTTCTTTCCAAGGGTTGTTAAAACTTGGGATTACGTGGTAAAGAGTTAATCCTTAACCAAAAGATCCTACATTGTTACCATCCTGAAAAAGATGGCTTCTGAAAACATTATGGAAAAACAAAACAAGGGCATGACATGCCAGTGCCAACCCTCTGCTGCAGTTGTGTTTAAAACTAGACTGATTTTCAGTGAAAATCGTAACTCGATAAAAGGGCATAACTGACTAAAATACTCTGATATTTACCTGCCCTTTTTGCACATGTTCCAATTTTGATATTTAACAAGTGGCCCAAATTTGAAGTATACAATCTTACATAATGAAAGAGCTATAAAATATCACCTTTATTGCACAAATAAAGTGGGGCATAACTGTGTTGTTTTTAATGTGAAAAATTCTGGGGTCAAAAGAGGGGGGTAGGGGGGGGGGATAACTATGTCTAAAACATGTTCACATTTACATACCATTGTTGAAAGGGTTTCTTAGGAAATTTTTATAACAAGTATAATTTGAAGCACATCCTTTCGTAAAGATAGAAACATGAATATCTATGCTTTTGCACGATTATGACACAGACGACAGGACTATGATGATAACATGATATTTTCCTCAAACACAGCTGAGCTACAAATGCTGGTAACCAGCATTTCTTCCCATTGCCCATGAGGTTTTTGGCTGTTTCTTGATCGAAATTTTAAAATCTGGTAAAAAGATACCGGTAATCTAGAATTTCTTTTTCCTTCACCAAAAGACTTTGTATTAAATCCACAATGCATTCTATCTACAAACACCATAGAATAATTAACCCTTTCCCAAACAATCCCTGCTTTTACGGGTCTAGAATAGTGGCCTTTTGAAAACATTGTGGGAAAAGGAGAAAATGCTGCTAACCAGCATTTTCTCCTTTTTCCACAATGTTTTCTACCCTATCATAGACAGAAATAATCTTGTCAGCTACAGTTGAATTGTCGTCTGCAAATGCTTTCAGTTTGGTCTAGTCCAAAATTTTGTTGTTTGGTAAAGGGTTAAATTCTAACATTTTCCCCTTGAAAATTCACAAAGAACAGTGGAATTCTTTGTGTATTAACTCCTTCCCACACAATCCGAACTTTTAACGACACTGAGATCTTAGTCGTTTGAAAACATTATGGGAAAAGGATAAAGTGCTGGTTACCAGCATTTTTTCCTTTTCCCACTATGTTTTCTAGTGTGACAGGTAACAAATTATATGGTGTTTGTAAAAGGAAAAACATGCTTTACCATTGATCAGATGAAAAAAATTGAATGGACAATCTCAGTAAGTGCAATATAGACAGCTGGACAGAATAGCAAAACAAGATGCAGGTATTAACCCCCTAACCATGACCCTTGGAAAGAAGACTTCTAAAAACATTGTTGGAAAAGGAGAAAATGCAGGAAACCAGCATTTTCTCCTATTCCATTAACCCATTACCACACAATCCCTACTTTTGACGCCCCTCAGAAAGAAGCCTTTTGAAAACACTGTGGGAAAAGGAGAAAATGCTGGTAACCAGCATTTTCTCCTTTTCCCACAGTGTTTTCTTCCCTTCCCAGAACAAATTTCTATTTTTCAGTCACCTTTATTTTGTCGTCTGCAAATGCTCTCAATTCGGACCAGCCTAAAATTTTCTCGTGTGGTAAAGAGTTAATGTTTTCTGTCCCATCAGAGGGCAAAAGCTCATTTACCCTATTCCTCCTAATAAAAGCTCCTGGAGCTATGCAAAAACATAGGTAGGGAGCGTTAATTTTGTACCCAATTTTCAAAGCAAATAGTGTAAATTGTGTGTCCATTTTTTAAAAAAATTTCTTTGTGTTTTAGTGATATTCAAGAGGAAATATTAATCAAATTAGAGGAAATATTCATTAAATTCCTCAAATATTGTCATTTTAATCAACTAATATACATTAGATTATCATGATTTAACCTTTTACCAAACGACGAAATGTTAGACTTGTCCAAATTCAAAGCACCTGCAGACGACAAAATAAACATGACTCAAAAGTTGAAATTTGTTTCCAGCAGGGTAGAAAACATTGTGGGAAAAGGAGATAATGCTGGTTACCAGCATTTTCTACTTTTCCCACAATGTTTTCAAAAGCCTTCTATCTCAGGGTCGTAAAAACCAGGGATTGTTTGGTAAGGGGTTAATACTTTATCCAACAGTTCATGATTTAAGGCTTTTTCTAAGAGGAGGAGCTACTATTAAGGAGGGTGCTTTTATTAGGAGAAATATGGTATACAAATATTGAATTTGTTGCCATTTAATGTTTTGAATTTGAAAGAGTCTAAAATATGTGTTTTGGGAAAAGGTTAAAATGTAATCAAATTCCAGTCATACTTTATAAGACCATGGCAAATGATGGTGAAGATGACAATCTGTTATTTGCCTCAAAAAGGAAAGGTATGTGAAAGTAACTTGTGCCGTAAAGCATTCTTTATTTTCGCATAACTTTCCCTTTTGAGGCAAATATTTTCCCATATTAACGACAAGCTGATGAAATAAACTTTATTTGGTACATGACTAACAAGACAGAAAGACTAATAACTTAAGGTACAGCTTACATACAGTATTACAGCAAGGATACAAGTATAAGCAATTGTCTAGAGTTAAAATTGAGATATATGGGACCCATCAAGTTTATTAGGCTCACTTAGTGGTACTCAACCTGCATTGTCTCCTTTTCATTTCAATGTTTTCAATCCTTTCACAGAGAAAGTGGTAAGAGTTCGACATTTAATCAGTAACCTGCAAGTGCTTTCATTATAGATGAAACAATTACGGAAGAGTTAAAATAGCTATACATGGGTCACTTTTTATTCCGGGTTTATTTGGCACTCTAAGGGTTAACCCCTTGCTCCATAGATACTCATTTCTACGCATTGCTTGAGGGAACCTTTGGAAAACATTGTGGCAAAAGGTGAAATTGCTCGTGACGATCAATTTCACCTTTTGCCACAATGTTTTCAATGCTATGAAAAGGTATCATATACACATAAGAAACGGCTTCATCCTTGCTGTTGGTTAGGGTCAATTAGAGATACCATAGAAATGCCTTGTGGGGTAAAGGGTTAAAATTACAGTACATGTAATAAAGGGCCCGTTTTCACTATCAGAAATGTTTATTGTAGATTCTTTTTCATTATGAAGGGGAAAACTAACCTCACTATCCAGCTGCATGGCTATGTAAAGCCTCGATTATGAACAGTACATAGAACAGTGTGCAAAACAGTGCAGTAACAGAAACTGAAACTTGTTTAACTCATTACCAAAGTACAGAATTTTAGGCTTGTCCAAATTGAAAGCATTTGCAGACGACAAAATAAAAGTGACTAAAAATTGTGAAATTTGTTTTGTGAAGGGAAGAAAACATTGTGGGAAAAGGAGAAAATGCTGGTAACCAGCATTTTCTCCTCTTCCCACAATGTTTTTAAAAGGCTTCTTTCTAAGGAGCATCAAAAGTAGGGATTGTGTGGTAATGGGTTAACTTTTTACAAAACGACAAAATTTTAGACTTGTCCTAAATGAAAGCATTTGCAGACGACAAAATAACTGTGGCTCAAAAAATGATATTTGTTTTGGGAAAGGTAGAAAACATTGCGGGAAAAGGAGAAAATGCTGGTTACCAGTATTTTCTTCCTTTCCCAAATTTTTACTCCATTCTCAAAGCTTAATCCCAACTTTGGGGCACATTTGTTGTCTGCAAATGCTTTCAATTTGGATACTTCTAAAATTTTGTCATCTGGTTAACCTACCAACCTTATTGTCAGCAACGTAGTAATTAAGCAGTTTCCTTGAAAATTTACTGATTGTTTGGAGCAATGGGACAATACAAACAACATGGATAATTGGTTTTCCTGACATATGTCCCAATTTACGATGGCATTATCTTTAAGTTGGATCAAACCTTCTCTTCAGCTTAGGACAGGTTGATGGGAAATCTTTGAATGAATTTGCATTTATTTACAGACACAACTGGTTGCCCATATGGTCTGGTTACCAGTATTTTCTCCATTTTTTCACAGTGCTTTTCAAAAGCCTTCTTCCTGCAAGCTTTTCAAAATCAGGAATGTTTGGAAAAGGGCAAGAAAACTACATAGGAGGTAATGCATCTATATGTACCTAAATCAGGCCTTAACCCTTAACTCCATTGATACTCATTTCTACGCATTGCTTACAGGAGCCTTTGGAAAACATTGTGGCAAAAGGTGAAATTGCTCGTGACGAGCAATTTCACCTTTTGTCACAATGTTTTCTATGCTATCAAAAGGCCTCATATACACATAAGAAATGCTTCATCCTTGCTGTTATTTAGGGTCAATTAGAAATACCATAGAAATGCCTTATGGAGTAAAGGGCTAAAAAATATCTGTTTTTAGGGTTTCCTGACCCTACCTAGAAAATACTATGGACCCTAAACTTTTTACCCTATGGTTGAAAAAAAAAAAAAAGAACATTTTTTTGGATGTGAATTCAGTACATGGTCCATCGTCACTCCATGTAAAAAAAAAAATCTGAAAAAAAGAGCTTCGCAAAGCGGCGCATATACGTCCGAAGGGGCTTGTCAGTGAAATGAGTTGAAATGACGGAAGGGCCATGAATGAAGAGTAGTTAATCTCCATGATATGTGAAAAATATTAAAGGGCAATAACTAAAAAGAAGAAGGGTGGCACAGTTGCAAATTTTGTGAATTGCTGTTTTCCACAAGGTGCTCTATCAGTCTTGAAAGGTTCAAGATCATAGCTTTTATATTTTAGAAATTATGGCCCAGATGAAAATTCAAAGAGAAAACTAACAAAGGGCAATAACTCAAAAAGAAGGATGGCAGAGTTATGGTTCTTGTGCAGTGCACTTCTTCATAATGTGTTCTATTAGTCTATGAAGTTTCAAGATGATAGGTTTTAAAGTTTAGAAGTTATGGCCTGGACAAAAATTCAAACTAAAAATTAACAAAGGGCAATAACTCAAAAAATAAAGGTCACAGAGTTATAGTTCATGGGCACTGCACTTCTCCATAAAGTGTTCTATCTGTGTATGTAGTTTCAAGTCGATACCTTTTATAGTTCGGAAGTTATGGCCTGGACAAAAATTAAAACTAACAAGAGGGCCATGATGGCCCTGAAATCGCTCACCTGAGTTTATTGACCAAACATGCACCATCTAGTTTCCCAGTGACCTAGTTTTTTATCAGACATTACCAATCATCAAACACTTTTGAGATATCAATAAGACAAACATTCTGGCCAAGTTTCATGAGTATTGGACTGAAAATGTGGCCTCTACAGTGTACAAAAGGTTTTTCTAAGATTTCATCAAGTGACCTAGTTTTGGACCCGACAAATACCCATTATCAAACTCTTTTGAGACATCACCAAAACAAACATTCTGACCAAGTCTGAAGAGTATCAGGCAGAAAATGTAGCCTCTGGAGTGTACACAAGGTTTTTCTAATATTTGACCCATTGACCTAGTTTTTGACTCCACATGACCCATTTTCAAACTCATTCAAGGTATCACCAGGACAAATATTATGAACAAGTTTTAGGAGTATCAGACTGAAAATGTGTCCTCCAGAGCATACAGAAAGTGTTTATAACATTTGACCTATTGACCCAGTTTTTGACCCAACATGACCCATTTTCAAAGTCATCCAAGATATTATAAAGGCAAACATTCTGACTAATTTTCAAGAGTGTTGGACTGAAAATGTGGCATCCAGAGCATATACAAGGTTTTTCTAAGATTTGACCTGGTGACCTAGTTTTTAACCCCCAATGACCCATTTTCAAACCTGTCTGAGATATCATCAAGACAAACATTCTGACCAACTTACAAGAGTTTCGGACTGAAAATGTGGCCTCTAGAGCCTACAAAAGGTTTTTCTAACATTTGACCTAGTGACCTAGTTTTTGACCCCACATGACCCATTTTCGTTCTTGTCAGAGATATCATCCAGGCAAACATCCTGACCAACTTTCATGAGTATCCGACTGAAAATGTGGCCTCTAGAGCGTACAAAAGGTTTTTCTAAGATTTGACCTAGTGACCTAGTTTTTGACCCCACGTGACCCATTTTCAAACTCATCCGAGATATCATCCAGACAAACATCCTGACCAACTTTCATGAGTATCCGACTGAAAATGTGGCCTCTAGAGCGTACAAAAGGTTTTTCTAAGATTTGACCTAGTGACCTAGTTTTTGACCCCACGTGACCCATTTTCAAACTCGTCCGAGATATCATCCAGACAAACATCCTGACCAACTTTCATGAGTATCCGACTGAAAATGTGGCCTCTAGAGCGTACAAAAGGTTTTTCTAAGATTTGACCTGGTGACCTAGTTTTTGACCCCACGTGACCCACTTTCAAACTCGTCCGAGATATCATCCAGACAAACATCCTGACCATTTTTCATGAGTATCCGACTGAAAATGTGGCCTCTAGAGCGTACAAAAGGTTTTTCTAAGATTTGACCTGGTGACCTAGTTTTTGACCCCACGTGACCCACTTTCGAACTCGTCCGAGATATCATCCAGACAAACATCCTGACCAACTTTCATGAGTATCCGACTGAAAATGTGGCCTCTAGAGCGTACAAAAGGTTTTTCTAAGATTTGACCTGGTGACCTAGTTTTTGACCCCACGTGACCCACTTTCGAACTCGTCCGAGATATCATCCAGACAAACATCCTGACCAACTTTTATGAGTATCCGACTGAAAATGTGGCCTCTAGAGCGTACACAAGGTTTTTCTAAGATTTGACCTGGTGACCTAGTTTTTGACCCCACGTGACCCACTTTCGAACTCGTCCGAGATATCATCGAGACAAACATCCTCACCAACTTTCATGAGTATCCGACTGAAAATGCGGCCTCTAGAGCGTACACAAGGTTTTTCTAAGATTTGACCTGGTGACCTAGTTTTTGACCCCACGTGACCCATTTTCGAACTCGTCCGAGATATCATCGAGACAAACATCCTGACCAACTTTCATGAGTATCGGACTCAAAATGCGGCCTCTAGAGCGTACACAAGGTTTTTCTAAGATTTGACCTAGTGACCTAGTTTTTGACCCCACATGACCCATTTTCGAACTCGTCCGAGATTTCATCGAGACAAACATCCTGACCAACTTTCATGAGTATCCAACTCAAAATGCGGCCTCTAGAGCGTACACAAGGTTTTTCTAAGATTTGACCTAGTGACCTAGTTTTTGACCCCACATGACCCATTTTCGAACTCGTCCGAGATTTCATCGAGACAAACATCCTGACCAACTTTCATGAGTATCCGACCAAAACTGTGGCCTGTAGAGCGTACACAAGGTAAAAAGTTGACGACGGACGACGCACGACGCACGACGGACGACGGACACAGCACGATCACAATAGCTCACCATGAGCACTTCGTGCTCAGGTGAGCTAAAAATTAACGAAGGGCAATAACTCAAAAAATAGATGTGGCAGAGTTATATTTCATTGGCACTGCACTTCTCTATAATGGGTTCTATCAGTGTATGAAGTTCTAAGTTAATAGCTTTTATAGTTTGGAAGTTATGGCCTGGACAAAAATTCAAACTGAAAATTAATAAAGGGCAATAACTCAGAAAATAAAGGTCACAGTGTTACAGTTCATGTGCACTGCATTTCTCCATAATGTGTTCTATCAGTGTATGAAGTTCCAGGTTAATAGCTTTTATAATTTGGAAGTTATGGCCAGGACAAAAATTCAAACTGAAAATTAATAAAGGGTAATAACTCAAAAAATAAAGGTCACAGAGTTATGGTTCATGTGCACTGCACTTCTCCATAACCTGTTCTATCAGTGTATGTAGTTTCAAGTTGATACCTTTTATGCTATGGAAGTTAAGGCCTGAACAAAAATTCAAAGTGAAAAGTTGGTTATTTCAGAAATCAAGGGCAGACAATTTTGGAACGCAAACTGCCATCAAAATTATAAGACCCAGGTGCACAACTAGACATCATGGAGATTCATTGTGGCAAGTTTCAAATAATTCCGATGAAAACAGTAGGAGGAGTTGCACACACAAAAAATTGCTAACGGACGGACGGACGACCGGGGGTATAACATAATACGACCCTTTGGGCGTATAAAAAGAAATCTCTACCTACCCTACCTACAGCATATCGAATCGAAACCCTAAACACTGAGATGTTTTAGTTAGGCCACTTCTACAGTATAAATTTTTTCTAACCATGCTCAGAGCTCAAAAATATTTCTTTATTTGCTGGTAATCTATCATTTTAGATTTTGCTGGTAAATCTATTATTTTAGATTGAATGACTGATTCCATTGTGTTTGATGCCACTCTTGACAGTGACAGATCTCATTAATTAACCTTTTATAACACTATCCTGAGTTTTAACAACCTTGAAGAAGGCGGCGCTGTTTTGAAAACATTTGCAGAAGACAAAACATATTTTGATAAAACAGTGGTTTGACAGGGTTGCAAACATAATTGGAAAAATGGAGAAAATGCTGGTTACCAGCATTTTCTTCTTTTCCTACAATGTTTTCAAAAGCCTTTTCCTTCTGTCATTAAAAGCTGGGATGGTGGGGTAAATGATTAAGCAGTGAAATAGTGTCTTCACAAGACCAATAGCCCCAGTAACACATTACCAAGCTTTCTTAACCCTTTACCCGTAAGGTATTTCTATAACAGCAAGGATGAAATTGTCTCTTGTGTGTATATGACACCTTTTGATAGCACAGAAAACATTTGTGGCAATGGGTGAAATTGCTCGTCAAGAGCAATTTCACCTTTTGTCACAATGTTTTTCAAAGGCTCATACAAGCAATGCGTAGAAATGAGTATCTATGGAGTAAAGGTTTAACTAAATTCTTAATTCCAATTCTAATGCAGCAAAAAAAAAAGAACCCACAGTCTCTGATTGGGTAAACCATTAGCCAATCAGAAAATGCATTACTTTGAAATTTTCAAAATTCTTAAGAATTGGAAAAAGAACCAAATTTTGATTGATCGAAAAAAACCTTCCCAGATCCCCAACCCATGTTTGCATATATTTTACAATATATAAACAGAAGCACAAAAGGAAAAGTTTTACAATATTTGAAGACGGTGAGATATGGTAAAAGATGGAAAAGATATTTGTTTACGAAAAGGTCTTACCCGACACAACTCTTCTTGCTATGTAAGGGGGAAACATGCAATGAAAAAATGTAAAACATTGTGTTAGTAGACAAAAAATACAGACAAGACAAACAAAGCAGAAACATCAACCTTTTTCATCAAACAAAAGTGTTTCAAATTAACCTAATGGTTATTTTCTGTCAATAAAAAGGACAAGGACTTTTTTTTATCTCTGGGTTTTTGTTGAGTAACTCTTGACCAAAAGACAAAATTATAGACTTGTCCAAATTGAAAGCATTTGCAGACAACAAAATTAATGTGGCTGAAAAATCAAAATTTGTTTTGAGAAGGGTAGAAAACATTGTGGGAACAGGTGAAAATGCTGGTTACCATTTTCTACCCTTCACAAAAAAAGTTTAAAATTTCCAGTCACTTTTATTTTGTTGTCTGCAAATGCTTTCGATTTGGACAAACCTAAAATTTTGTTGTTTAGTAATTAGTTAATTTGTCATCTAGAAATGTTTCAATTTGTTCTAAACCAAAATTTTGTTGTAAGGCAAAGAGTAAGTCTTTTTCCACACATCATGATTTTGGACTTGTCCTATTGATTGATTCATTGAATGGTGGTTTTACACCACTCTCAACATTATTTCAGTTAGGGCTCTTATTTCAGTGTGAGCTGTTGCATTTTCTCCTTTTCCCACAATTTTTTTCAAAAACTTTCTTTCTCAGGGTCGTTAAAAATTTGGACTGTGTGGTAAAGGATTAAATTATTCCAACATCAGAATTTCCTGAAACTTAAAACTGTCTTTTAGCATTCATCAAACAACAAAATTTTAAATTTGTCTAAACCAAAAACATTTCCAAATCAAACCAAATCAATTGCAGCCTGAATGAAAGAATTGTCTTTGGAAAGGTAGAGGACAAAATGCTGGGTTTCAGCATTTTTCCTTTGCCCTTTAAGTTTTCAAAGACTTTCCTATTCAGGAGTTGTTAAGAAAAATTAGATTGTTTGGCAAAGGGTCAAAATTGCAACGCACACAAGTTTACTTACTTTTGCAAGATTAAAATGTGAACTGTAATCTTGGATCTATTCCATCTGCTGTGTTCTTGCATAACAAACAGCTGGCATTCCTTCTCTCATAATGTTTTCAAGAAACTATTCCATGCGGTGATTAACCCTTTACCACACAATTCAGAGTTTTATCAAGCCATGAGAAAGCAAGCTTTTGAAATCATCATGGGAAAAGGAGAAGATGCTAGTTACCATAATTTTCTCTTTTTCATTCATACAATATCCTACTCTCTTCCCCTTAACTCTTTACCACACAATCCCGACTTTTAACGACCCTGAAAAAGAAAGCTTTTGAAAACATTGTGGGAAAAGGAGAAAATGCTGGTAACCAGCATTTTCTCCTTTTCCCACAATGTTTTCTGCCCTTCCCAAATCAAATTTCGATCTTTCAGTCACTTTTATTTTGTCGTCTGCAAATGCTTTCAATTTGGACAAGTCCAAAATTTTGTCGTTTGGTAAAGAGTTAAAAGAATTCTATAACGGATTCATGTTTATTTTGTGATTGTTAACCCTTTTCCAAAGGACAAAATTCAGACAGGACCAAATTCAAGCTTTTGCAAACGACAAAATAAACACTCAAAAAATTGAAATTTGTTTCCAGCAGGGTTGAAAAAATTGTGGGAAAAGGAGAAAATGCTGGTTATTAGCATCTTCTCCTTTTCCCACAGTATTTTCAATAGGCTTCTATCTCAGGGTTGTAAAAACCAGGGATTGTTTGGTAAAGGGTTAACTCTGGTAATGGGCAAACCAATTTTAGCATCCCCCACCCCAAAAGCCTAGTTTCCTAAATATACAAACAAATGGCAAATAATTGTATTTGAGCCATGCTCTGTGAAAAGGGGGGCTAATAAATCTGCAAAAAGTTTCGACTCATGTCAGCCTGCGCATGCTGACATGGGTCGAAACTTTTTGCCACTCGTAAATTTTCTGCATGTTCAAAGATAGTTCTATCTTCGTACGAACATGAGAGTTCGTAACATATGCATAGCTGAAAAAAAAAACCGCCTCTGGTGAGATTCAAACCCATGATGGGCAAATATCCTCATTTTTCAAGGTTTAAAAGACCAATATCTTAACCACTGAGCCAAAGAGATATCTTCTCAACGCAGTGGTCAGGTATTGTGTTTAAATCTGGATGAAGCAATGCATAAAGGAGTGATCTCCGGTAACAATCTTACGATGCGGTGGCTTGTTACACAATATGGCATTTTATGGTACCATAATTATGCCTTGGCTTGCTTGGTATACTGCGTCACGGAGATGCATTAACCCATTACCACACAATCCCTACTTGTGACGATCCCGGAAAGAAACCTCTAGAAAACATTATGGGAAAAGGAGAAAATGCTGGTAACCAGCATTTTTCTCCTTTTCCCACAATGTCTGCTACTCTTTAACGTAAAAAAATCAAATTTTCAGTCACTTTTATTTTTTCGTCTGCAAATACTTTCGAATTGGTCAGACCAAAAATTTTGTTGTTTGGTAATGAGTAAAGCCCCCTTTTGCCAGAGCATGGCTCATCATAACAAGACAAAGAAGAAAAAAAATCACACGCTTGCATGCAATAATAAGTGTATGACAAACATAATTCAGTGTGGCAGTGCGAAAAATTTATCTTTGAAATGAAAAAGAAAAACTTTGTTGAAAAAAGCAAAAATGCTGGTCCTTCTTTTCTGTTTGTGTTTTCAAAAGCCTTCTTACAAATCGTCCATAAAACTCAGAGTTGTGTGGTTAAAGACATTTATATGCTACAAGAATAAATCTAAGTCTATCAAAGATGTACATGATAGGAAAATGCAATCCCATTAAAATGTAACCAATATGTTGAATCAGGAGGCTTTTGAAAATATTGTGAGTAAAGGACAAAATGCCAGTCTGATAAACAGCATCTTCTCCTTTTCCAACAATCCTCTCTATCCATTCAGACACAAGTCTCATCATCTGAGTATTGTCTGTAAATGCATTCAATTTGGACAATCGTGAAGTGTTGTTGTCGAGTAAAGGGTAAAAAGTTCACTAAAAAAACAGCCTTTTACCACACAATCACAAGCTTTAATGACCACGAGAAGGAAACCTTTTGAAAACATTGTCGGAAAAGGAGAAAATGCTGGTAACCAGCATTTTCTCCTTTTCCCACTATGTTTTCCAACCTTTCACAGATAAGTCCAATAATCCCTGTTACATCTATCATGTTGTCTGCAAATGCATTCGATTTGGATCGGTCTAAAATTTTGTTATTTGGTAAAGAGTCAAGTAAAAGTCATGAAATGCTGATCACCAGCATTTTCCTGTTTTCCAATAACTTTACCAGGCCTGTTTTTTGGATCAGTCTAAAATTTTGTTATTTGGTAAAGAGTCAAGTAAAAGTCATGAAATGCTGATCAGCATTTTCTTGTTTTCCAATAACTTTACAAGACCTGTTTTTTTTTTAAAACAGTAACTGATGTTTATCCCTTTACCAAATAATCCTGAGTTTTAACAACCCTGTGAAAAGGCTTCGGAAAACATTTTGGTAAAAGCAGAAAATGCTGATAATCAGCATTTTCTCCTTTTCTCATATTGTCTTCTTCCCTCTGGATGTGAATTTGTAATTTTGATTCACAATAATTGTTTTCTTGTCAACAAAAGCTTTCAATTTGGGCAAGTCTACAATGTTGTCATTGAGTAAAGCACTCAACTCTTTTCCAAATGACAAAATTTTAGACAAGTACAAATTCAAAGCATTTGCAGATGACAAAAAAAAAAAAAACAATTGAAAATAATTATTGTTCTGGGAAAGGAGGAAAACATTGTGGGAAAAGGAGAAAATGCATTTTCTCCTTTTTCCATAATGTTTTCAAAAGGCCACTAACAATGTCATTAATAGTCAAGGTTGTGTGATAATGGGTTAAACATAGAACTGTGCCAGTGAAGATATAAAAAACATAGTTACTTATATGATGATTAAATGTCTCAAAGCAATGTATAAAAAACATTGTATATGTATAAAGTGAAGGTTATTTACATGCTACAAGACTAAATTTAATTCTATCAAAGTTGTATAAGGTTGGAAAATGCAATCCCATTAAGATGCATCTTGCATGTGCAGTCATATACTCATAATTGAATTATCACATTTTTTTTTTCATTTCCAGTTTTTCCACTATTTTCAGGAAACTTAAAAGACAACAAATTCTAATTTGGTTGTGAGGAAGAACATTGGCTTCCAAACCAAAAGGTCCAAAGTTCTTTACACAGGTGTGTTTTAAACTTTAAGATTTTTCTTTGGCCCACACATTCGGCATGAGTACTTGTGCAGTTCCCAGGAAGCAGAATCGAACAAGACTAGTACAAGCTGTAAGAACTTGTTTCTCAATGGATGTAAAATATATAAGCATATTTTGTTGAAATGATATCCCTACCCAAAAACGACCTTTTCAAAATTTACCTGATCCAGTAACTCAAAAACAAACTCAGGTGGCCATCTTGCATCATTTAACCCTTTCCCAAACAATCCCTGGTTTTTATGACCCCGAGATAGATGCCTTTTGAAAACATTGTGGGAAAAGGAGAAAATGCTGGTTACCAGCATTTTCTCCTTTTCCCACAATGTTTTCTACCTTCCTGGAATCAAATTTCGATTTTTGAGTTGCATTTAATTTGTCATCTGCAAGTGTTTTCAATTAAGACCAGTCTAAAATTTTGTTGTTTGGTATAGAGTTAAAACAGTATACAAGAGGAATAGGTAATTGTGCACTTATGAAGTTTCACAAAATTCCATACAATGGTATTGGAGATAGTGTCCCAGACAGACACACAGACGAATGGAAGCTTGGACAGACAGATGGACTACACTGAAACTATGTCCCTCCACCTTCAGCAGGGGATAATATATTTAGACTAAACTAATAAAACATTACTAATTTTTGTTTATACTGTGATCAAAGTCTTTGTTGGAAGAAGACAAGTAAAACTAAAATCTCCACACCAACACAACATCTTTACGACACTGTTTTCTATCCCATACCTCACAACACCGAGTAGATTTTTTAAGCTCAGCTCGTTTCTGTCGCCAACATTTGGAGAACGATGCTAGCATTAGTTTACAACAGTGCATAGATGAGCTGACGGGTAGACACCAGAATGATCGGCTCCAAAACCACGGAGCTTCGGAACCAACAGGGATCACAGGTGTTGTTGTTTTAGGAATGTACGAGAAGGTTCGATGTTTTGATTGTGGGTGAGAGACAACAACTGTTGGAACTAACTGACGCTTTCCTCGCTGGGAGGCATGTAACAGAAAATAAGAGCATGTCAAAATTTTTGTACTAAACATTAGTTAAATAATTTTGTTGCTCAAATACTTGTGGATACATAATTATGTTCTATTCTGTTCTAATATTTTATCTAAAAACTTGACATGTGACAAATCACCTTGTGAAAACTTTCATGTCTTAATGGTATAAAAATCTTATTTCTTTTCAAAAAAAGGTTAGCTTCTTATTTTGTATTTTCTATAACAACTACAGTACTAAAAGTTTGCTAAGCACCAAGAATATTCAAGTGCATCTTATGTTACAATGGCAGCATTGTTTTATGCTTTGGTGTCTCAGTTGTAGAAAATCCTATTTTTTGTCTGATGCAGGTAAGCTTATGTATTGTATTTTCAATTATGCTACTTAACCCTTTACCCCATAAGGCATTTCTATGGTATCTCTAATTGACCCTAAATAACAGCAAGGATGAAGCCGTTTCTTATGTGTATATGACACCTTTTGATAGCATAGAAAACACTGTGACAAAAGGTGAAATTGCTCGTCACGAGCAATTTCACCTTTTGCCACAATGTTTTCCAAAGGCTCATACAAGCAATGCGTAGAAATGAGTATCTATGGAGTAAAGGGTTAAAGTTTGCTGAGCATGAAGAATATTTAAGTGCATATTTCACATTACTATCTTACACCATTTTTTTTAATGCTTTGGTGTCTATTTATCAAATGCTGGTTAGCTGGTTGTTTTATATAGTCAAAAAAGTGACAACAACAGTTATTATGCAACTCAAAGTTGGTTAAGCATCAACGATATTCAAGTGCATATTTTATGTTAAAATTACATTTTCCCCCTAGCATTTGAATGAGTGATTTCTTTAACGTAGAGAAGAGTGTGAACATATTTCAGTATGCTTTATGTGATTATTTTTTTTTTCAGAATTTTAGGCAGATAAGCAGAATAAAACTTTCATAAAATATGTAATTTTCCAGTTTTTCCAAAACAGCCAACATACAAATATCACTTGGTGTTCTGTGAGAGCACCGTACATTGCCATGCAGAGCGCCAAGAACACTTAACAGATCCTTAATGGATTGCCATCAGTCTACTCCCTTGAACAAAGATCCATGGCAATCTGTTCAGAACATAAACATCATAACAGGAGCGCTTTCTGGTTGCTCAGGAAGGCAAATGTTTGCCAGTATGCCAGTCATAGCACTCCGATGTGAGATGCAGTAGCACTTCATTGTGGTCAAGTAGCGATATGATGCTGCTCCGATTGCACCCTTGGAGGACTATATAAAACAATGTCTGTCTTGGCTATCATCATTTTGCATTTAGAAACCACCAGGTGTACATACAATTAATTCTTTGGTCAAAAGTTATACATATAGTATGCCACCCAAGGAAAGGAGCTCAAGGGGCATTGAAAGGAAGACAACTGCACATAGGGCAACACTACACTGGAAACAGTAAGGAACTCAAGTCCAAGCAGTGATGATTGGAAAAGAGAGACATCACTTTTAAACTCTTTACCAAATGACAAAATTTTAAAATAGTCCAGATTGAAAGCGTTTGCAGAAAATAAATTATATGTGAATAAAGAATTGAATTTTGATTTTGGAAGGGTAGAAAACATTGTGGGAAAAAGAGAAAATGCTGCTTGACCACAAAGAGCACCATAGATAGTAGCCTTGTTGAGTGGGGGTATAACATTGTAAGCTGATGTAGCGTTGATATGGAGTTTAAAAGTCATTGCCGAAATGGAATTTAACTCTTTACTACACAATCCAACTGATAACCAGTATTTTCTCCTTTTCCCACAATGTTTTCTTCCTTTCCCAAAAGAAATTTTAAAATTTTCTGTCACTTTTATTTTGTCTTCTGCAGATGCTTTCAATTTGGACCAGTCTAAAATTTTGTCGTTTGCTAAAGAATCAAGAGTCACTGCTGATAACTCATACACTATCAATTTCTAAAATTCCATTTTTTTCCGAGGTCTACAAGTAGATTTCCCCAACTGGATCAACATACAGTCTCTTTTGTGTATCCTCATCTCCACACCCTCGGCAACCAGTATCACCTGGCCAAAGAGGTATGTATGTCAATCCGAGCTGCTCCCACAAACCATGGTCAAGCTATCTGTATATTGGTCATGTTCTGCAAATCTTTACTGCATAAAATGTTTGCCCTGATAGTCTAGTCAGTATTTGGACTGGGTCCGTATTCACCAACCATTCTTAAGACTATTCCTTGTCTTATTCTCCACGAAATTTCGAATTTACAAGTAGCACAACTTCTGATTGGCTACACCATTTTGGTTTAGCAAATCACAAGTTGTGCTACTTTTAAATTTGGAAAAATCTGGAGAATAATACCAAGAACACTTTCAGATTACACAGGTTGCCACTTGTGTCCAACCAACATAGTCAGTGGTGCCCCACTGATACCATGGCCAGCAGTGGTTCTAAGAAAGCAAAATTATTTGTGAGGTCTTCTTGGCAGAGGACAATTTCTGTGTTGAGTTTGTAGATACATTGACCCAGCCACTTTCTGATATAGTCAGTAGCAGAAACAGCCACCATTTTACCTGACAAGAGTGCCATACTGACCAGGTTCTGGCGGTAACAATATGGTGTATCCAAGGGGCTTTGCCAAAATCCCGAATTCCTGATAGTTGGCAATAAATTCATTATTCAAACTGGCAGCCACACAGTTGCTTTTAATTAATGTTTTCTTAAATTTGCAGAAGTGATTATTATTAGCTTTAGCCTGTAGAAATAAGTAAATGATTGAGCAGGATACACATTTAAGTCAGATATAGGTGAGCAGTGTGCTTAAAACCATGAAAATTGAGGGTTTCGTCATCTCTAAGACTAGCAGGAAAAATATACATGTGACGAAAGCTTATGTGAACACTGAGGACCATCTTAATATATCACTTAATACTATCCAATAGTAATATATTAGCTATATCTCATGCAAGCTTTATATATAATGCTTTGTGAAGTATTTGAATTACCTGGTGCTTAGCAAACTTTGAATAGTATAAATCAATGATGAGAAGTAAGAAATATCTGACAAATAAGTAAAAAAGTATATTGACTCTTTACCAAACTGTCCCATGTTTTAGTGAACCCTGAAGACAGTATTTTAACCCTTTCCCAAACGACAAACTTTTGGACTGGACCAAATTGAAAGCATTTGCAGACGACAATTCAACTCTTGCTGAAAAGATAATTTCTGTCTATGATAGGGTAGAAAACATTGTGGGAAAAGGAGAAAATGCTGGTTACCAGCATTTTCTCCTTTTCCCACAATGTTTTCAAAAGGCTACTATTCCAGACCCGTAAAAACCAGGAATTGTTTGGGAAAGGGTTAAAACATTTTGGGAAAATCAGAAAAATGGTTGTAATAAGCATTTTATCCTTTTTCCCCAACCTTTCCTACCCCTACAAAGACAAGTTTTAAAAATTAAGACAAATCAAAATTAAAAAAAAAAATCACACAGAAGCAGCAAAGATAAGTCTGTCATACACTTACCAAAAGAAAGAAATAAATTCTAAATCATGCATTACAAAGACAATTCATTGAATTCATAAAATGGATATTTAAGAAGTAATCTTCTTTTCATCATGGTTTATCATACAATAAACCACAGTTGTGAGTATTGAGGCACAATAAATGATCCATGAGGGCAACAGCCCAAGGGGTTTATTCATTGTGCCTCTTTACCCTTTACCACACAACAAAATTTTAGACTTGCCCAAATTAAAAGCATTTGCAGACAACAAAAATAAAGATGACCCAAAAAATTAAACTTCACTTTAGAAGAGTAGAAAACATTGTGAAAAAAGGAGAAAATGCTGGTTACCAGCATTTTCTCCTTTTCCTACAATGTTTTCTAAAGGCTTCTTACTGATGGTCATCAAAAGTAGGGATTGTGTGGTAATGGGATAACTCACAACATGGTTTATTGAACGATTAACCATGATAGAAAGAAGATTATTTCAATTCAAATGTGATCAATTCTTAATATAAGGAAAACAAGTTCATACTAGGGGTAAAAACGGGGATAAAGATTATATTCCCATTCAATAACTTACTTTCTTTATACAGAATGATGTCACTCTATATAGAATGACAGATTTTACCATGCTTTTGTTGAACTGTGCTTATAAAGCCAAATTCAGAAGATGCTAATTAATATATCTAGTGAAAAGAAATATTTATCTAATGAAAAGAATTCTTAACAAGAGGGCCATGATGACCCTGTATCGCTCCACTGGCTATTTCGTAAAAACACTACAAGCCAAACATTACATTATTTGGCCAACTGGTTTCAAACTTGAGGGCATCCAATTTTTTTCCATAAAAACCAAAAAAAGTTGTGACCCCTGGCAAATCCAGTTTTGACCACAAAGCTATAATTACTTGAATCCTGGTGGAGGTCTACAAGATAAAGCGCCATACCAAATAATACAGGTCTAGGATGTGTGGTTATAAAGAAGAAGATTTTCAAAGTTTTCTCATTAAAAGGCCCTGTAAAACATAAAATCCATGAGACAGGGCTAAATTTAGTGGTCCTAGTCTTTATTATGGTTAGTAACAAGATGACTTAAAAAGTCTTCATCACAAAAGCCCACGTAAAACTTGTGACCCCCTGGTGTGGGGACAAACTTGACCCTAAGGCTATAATTTGGGCCCTCCTGGTAGAGGCCCACTCGATAAAGCTACATGCAAAATTTGGTAGCCCTAGGCCTTATAGCTAGGTACAAGTAGATTTTTAAAAAATTCCCAATATGAGCCCATGTAAAACTTGTGACCCCCAGCACAGGGCCAAATTTGACCCCAGGGCTATAATTTGGGCACCTTTGGTAGACAACCACTTGATAAAGCTACATGCAAAATTGAGAAGCCCTAGGCCTTATGGCTTGGTACGAAAAGATTTTTAAAGTTTTCACTATATAAGCCCATGTAAAACTTGTGACCCCCGGGGCCGGGCCAAATTTGACCTCTGGGCTATCATTTGGCAGTGCTCGCGCTGCCAATCGACATTATCGACATTTGTCGATTTTTTAATTCACATGTCGATTAATTCTTCCAATTGTCGATAAAAATTGTCGATTAATTTATTCCCAAAAAAGTCGGGTAAAATTTCCCTTACATGCCTAGATCACAGGTTGATTTGCGCCGGAAATGTGTGGTAATCGCTTGTTTCACACCTCGGCGGACGCAGACTTGGGCAATCAACGGGTCACAATGGGCTGGTATATTATACAACACGTGTCATATTACTCTAAGCCGTTAATTGGCCATTATTGTTTGTTTCTTCTTAAATTTTGATTGACCATGTTAATTGACGCGGTGATAGAAGGGAACCAATCAGATGTTACTACGTTGACATTATAGAATTGAAATTCACGTAACAAATTTTGGTTACACGAGAGACCCCACGTAAGAAAAAAAAAAACATTACCCGCTTAACTTGTGTAAAATGACAAGATTTGAAGTTACTTGCTACCTGTATTGATAATTATAGTCAAATCACGCGGAAATATCGATCAACAAATCAACACAAGTGAAAAAATGCTCGATGCAAATAACACGGAAACCCATGACACAACAAAATGTTCCTTGTGACATTGCCCGATCAGTGTCACTTTAGACCGTCTTTTCTGCTTTTTAATGACTTTCAGCAGTAAATTTCCACAGGTATCTTACTTTAACAGAGTTTTGTGCAGAAATCATCAAAATTGACTACTTTACCTCTAGCAGAGAGCAATTATTGTCATACCATATTATGAAATCTTTCCCCGAGATTTACAGCTCCGGGAGTAAGTGTACCATTGAAACAAAAAAAGCTACTGGGATAACTGTTCACTTATATAAGTCTATCTCGCTGTTTATGTACTATCGAGTGAATAACTTTTTGTTTACATAGTCTGACTTGCCTGCCAGACTGACTTAATTTGAGAATGATTGAGGTTAAAATATAATAAAGGGAGGTAATCGTGTAATAGAAAATTTTCTTCCATTCACTTGTGCATTTATTATGATAATAAAAGAATGTTGTTTGGTACAGAAGTACTCTCAAAAGTCCTTATGCCTTTATGCAATATTGTGGTAACAGGAGCACTGTCCCAGGAAGTAGCACTTAACAAATTTTCCTTTTTCCCCCTCAACATTTTCTGCATTGTAAGATTAAAACAAAATTGTGTTATATGTTAAAAAAGTAACCATTCATCAAAGGAAACCAAAAAATTAGTCTTTGTGCTTTTATGCAAATCTTGTGGGAAAATGAGCACTATCCCAGAAAATGGTATAGAGCAAATGTTCCTTTTCCCCCAATATTTCTACAATGTAAGATTAAGTATATAGATGATTTATTACTATTGACATAATTATGTGAATGGAAGTTTGAAACTATGAGTTAACAGTCAAGTTTGTTCAATGCTACATGTGCATATTTATTTTTTTTTTTTAAAACCAACTTCACACGCTTATTTTGTCTATTATTTTTTGTAAGAAAAAATTGTTGGCCATTATTTTACTTGGGCCAGAGCTAGCACTGATTTGGGCACTCTGGGTAGAGGTCTACTAGATAAAGCTACATGCCAAATTTGGTAGCCCTAGGCCCTATGGCTAAGTACCAGAAGGATTTTAAAGTTTTCCCTATATAAGCCCATATAAAACTTGTGATCCCCGGGGTGGGGCCAATTTTGACCCCAGGTTTGAAGGAACTTGGTAGAGGTCCACTAAATAAAGCTACATGCCAAATTTGGTAGCCCTAGGCCTTATGGTTTCAGAGAAGAAGATTTTTAAAAATTTTCAATATTTTTCAGTTTTGTTGCCATGGCAACCAGAGTTTTTGAAGGAATAAAATTCTTTCAAGGAATTCTGAAGAGGACAATGGCAGGATCATTTCTGTGAAGTTTCATCAAAATTGGATGGGTAGTTTCAGAGAAGAAGATGTTTGAAATAAAAGTTAACACACGCACGGACGGACGGACGCACGCATGCGGACGGACGGACGCACGACGGACACCGGGCCATGACATAAGCCCGCTGGCCTTCAGCCAGTGGAGCTAAAAAACCATTCATCTTATCATTAGTAAAGACTCTACTTGGGTTAAACCAACTCCTTCCCATAACATCTAAGAACATTCTAAATTGACAAGCCCTGCCCATGGAGAAAAGCTAAAGAAAAGACTAAGAAAAACTGGCATATACATGGTCAAATGGATAAATGTAGTGGATTGTTTAACTGACATGTGTGTAGAAAAAAATTCATCCTGTTGCTTAACTCTTTACCACACAATTCCGACTTAACTACGATGAGAAAGAAGCCCTTCGAAAACATTGTGGGAAAAGGAGAAAATGCTGGTAACCAGCATTTTCTCCTTTTACCACAATGTTTTCTTCCCTTCCAAAACCAAATTTCAATTTCTGAGTCACATTTATTTTGTTGTCTGCAATTGCTTTCAGTTTGGACAAGTCTGCAATTTTGTCGTTTGGTAAAGAGTTAACAATCCTGTGAGTTAAGAAGCCTTTAGAAAACATGGTGGGAAAAGGAGAAAATGCTGGTAATCAGCATTTTCTCTATTCCCACAATGTTTTCTACCCTTCACAAAACAAATTTTCAGTCACTTTTATTTTGTCCTCTGCAAATGCTTTCGATTTGGACAAACCTAAAATTTTCTTGTTTAGTAATGAGTTAACAATGCCTTGGAAAAAAGGCTTTTGAAGCCATTGTGGGGGAAAAACGAGAAAGTGCTGGTAATAAGCATTTTCTTCTTTTCCCAAAAATTGTTCTATTCTTTCTAAAATAAATTATTCTATTAGAAATATGTACTTAAATGTGTCATCTCAAAATGCATTCTATTTGGAAGAGTCGTACATTTTGTAATCTGGAGAAGAGTTTAAAAACAAAGATAACACTAGAGCTATCACTAAACATGATCATACCCCCTACCAGCTCTCTGTCATAAAACAGCTCTTTGTAACAGAATACAGAATGGTTTAGTACAAAAAAAAAACAGATTTCAAAACAAACTATTAGGAATAGACATATGGTTCTTGTACTCTACACTTCCCATTTATGTTGGTATATCTGTATATGAAGTTAAAGTCACTAGCTTTAATGCTTTGGAAGTTATGCTCTGGACAAAAATCAAAAACTATAATTTACACAAGGAAATAACAGTGAAAACAGTAGGAATAGAGTTATGGTTCTTCAACAGTGCACTTAACCTTATGGTGATCTAATTGTACATGAAGTTTGAATTTACTAGCTTTTGTACTTTTCAAGTTAGGCCCTAGACAAAATCTTAGGTTAAAAGGGTAATAACTCTTGAAATAGTGGGAAAAGATTTATGGTTCTTGTACATTGAATGTCTCGTTAATGTGGCCTATTTGTATATGAAGTTGAAGTTACTAGCTTTTTTGCTTTGGAAGTTATGCTGTGGGCAAAAATCCAAAGTTAAATTTACAAAGGGCAATGACCCCAAAACAGTTTGAATAAAGTTATGGTTCTAGTACAGTGCACTTCTCCTCAATGTGACCTATCTGTATATAAAGTTTGAAGTCACTAGCTTTTTATAGTTTGGAAGTTCTGTCACAGACAAAAATCAAAAGTTAAAATTTACAAAGGGTAATAACCCCAAAAATAGTTGGAATAGAGTTATAGTTCTTGTACACAGCAGTTCTCCTTAATGTGATCTAGCTGTGTATTAAGTTTGAAGTTGCTAGCTTCTATACTTTGGAAGTTGTGCTGCAGACAAAAATCCAAAGTTAAAATTAACAAAGGGCAATAACTCAAAAAACAGTTGGAATAGAGTTATAGTTCTTGTACAATGCACTTCTCCTCAATGTGATTTATCTATATGTAAAGTTCACAGTTACTAGTTTCTACACTTTGGAAGTTGTGCCCTGGACAAAAATCCCATCTTAGAAATTTAAAGGGGAAATAACTCCAAATATACTGAAGACAGAGTTATGGTTTTTGTATAATGCACTTCTCCTCAATGTGACCTATCTGTGTATGAACTTTAAAGACCCTAGCTGTTATATTGTTTAAGCTATGCCCGGGACAAGATTTTGTGATGCACAGATAGGGTGACTCCAGTATACCCCCAGCCCCAATGTCATTTGTGAGGGGTGTAATGAAAATGCATGAAAAACACTAACTCTTTCAATACCAATGAGGATTTAAGTAGCTTTTGCAGATAGTGTAGATCAAGATCAGACTGCACAAAACATGCAGTCTGATCTTTTATCTACAACATCTGCTACATGGTAATTTTCTATGACAACAGTCATCTTCAATAACAGTGAAAATCTACTTCTACACCCGAAAAAAAGAAGTGGAATTGTTGGAGTGAGTATTGAAAGAGTTATAAAGAAGGTAGTTAAAATCTAGCCAAAAAATTAAACAAAGAAAGTCACACATCACATCAAATTTGATCAGAGATCAACTTTTTTTTCACCTACCAAAGACGGGTCCAGATTCGGTTGCACCATTTCCATAAATATTTTCCACCATACTTGCAGAAACTCTTGGCTATGCCCTGTGCCTGGAAGCGGGGTTACACTATTTGTAGAGGTGTTATAAGTGTGGTGCCAGGGTTTTACAGCACCAATGAAGTGAACTATTTTAACACGATCTTTAAACCTGAAAAAAAAAATCAACAAATTCTAGAATTTCTTTTTTCCCTTCTTTAGAGGGGTGTTAAGAGGGCATTTACATTGTAAATTGAATGACTGACTGCATTGGGTCTAATTCCACTTTTAATATTATTTCAGTTATATAGCAATGGCCAGTGCACTTTTCTGTGCTTTCTTGGAGGTTCATTGAGGATCAATACTTCACAGAATATTCTTCATGAGCAACATGCTGCTTTCCCACGTGATTATTGTAGAAACAATGACTAGCTGTGAGAGATGAATTAACACTTTGGCACACAATCCTGACTTTTTATGACCCTAAGAAAGGTAACTTTTGAAAACATAGTGGGAAAAGAGAAAATGCTGGTAACCAGCATTTTCTCCTTTTCCAACAATGTTTTCTTCCCTTCCAAAATCAAATTTCAATTTTTGAGTCCCATTTATCTTTTCCTCTGCAAATGCCTTCAATTTGGACGAGTCAAAAACTTTGCTATGTGGTAAAGAATTTATCTTCTTGTAAGACTATCACCAATCATTGGCAAGAAACTGGCTGTGTAGGGGTTTCAAACCAGCCAGCCCCTTTACTATGCAACTACTTTCCAAAAAGCAAGTGCCTCTTGGTGTCTTTGTGGCAAAATGCATTTAGATAACAACATTTATTTGGTTTTACCACCTTTGTTTTAGAAGTCCGTGAATACAGTAGGTAAACAAATAGCGTACATGGCAAAGGGTTTACACAAAATGATTCCCAATTACAACTACGCAAAATATAGTTGTTAAAAAACGCAAAATAAAGCTGATGAAAACAATGTGGGTAAAGGCGATAATACTAATGACATAAAATGCTGGTCACCTATTGTTTACTCTTTAAAAGCATATTGATTTTCATCTGTGTTTGTAAACACAGCTGACCAATATCTGGGCTATCCAACAAATTAAAATTTGAACAGCCTTTTTTGTCTCTCTAGCAGAACAGATGTACCTTTAAATGTTCAGAGCCTGCCTGGGTGGCTCAGTGGTGAGCGTGTCCGCACCCATGACCTGGTGGTTTGGAGTTCGATACCCAGCTGAGGCAAACTTTCTTTCCAGCCTATATTTGCTTCTCACCTCTGCTGAAGCATGTGAGAAAAGTAGTCAGTTGCTTTGGAAAGAAAGTTGTGTTAGCACTGGTGTGAGAAAGCCAGGAAACATGCGCACCACAGACTGCCATGATAAGACCTTAGCTGTTAAATTGGTGGTAACCCATTACCACACAATCCCTACTTTTGATGCCCCTGAGAAGAAGCCTTTAGAAAACATTGTGGGAAAAGGAGAAAATGCTGGTAACCAGCATTTTCTCATTTTCCAACAGTGCTTTCTACCCTTCATAAAACAAATTTCAAATTTTCAGTCACTTTAATTTTGTCGTCTGCAAATGCTTTAAATTTGGACCAGTTTAAAATATTGTTGTTTGGTAATGGGTTAAACCCCAATACAACCAACCAACCAATGAAATGTTCAGAGAAGTATACATACTGAGTAAAGGCAGGCAGATAACTGTAGAAAGCCTGTGAGACTACATTGTAAATAAATGGAAGATGTTTGCTAATATCTTTTGTCGCCCAATCATGGAAATATAAGTTAAGGAGTCCCTGGTCTCCACCTGTAAAATAAAGAGTTCATTTCTAGACATAGTAGTACTTATTCGTGTTTAGCATCTTACTTGAGGTAAAGCGTCAGGCTCACAAGCATAAGGTCCTATATTTGATACGCAGGAGCAGGTGTCAACTTTGGGATTTTCCATTGGCCCACACATTCGTCGCAAGTACTGGTGTAGCTCCCAGGAAGAAGAATCGCGAGAGATTAGTATAAGTTGTAAGAACTTGTCTCTCTCACTTGATATTAAATAAATATGTTTAATCCATTACCACACAATCCCTACTTTTGACGCCCCTGAGAAAGAAGCCTTTTGAAAACACTGTGGGAAAAGGAGAAAATGCTGGTAACCAGCATTTTCTCCTTTTTCCACAGTGTTTTTTACCCTTCCCAGAACAAATTTCAATTTTTCAGTCACCTTTATTTTGTCGTCTGCAAATGCTTTCAATTTGGACCAGTCTAAAATTTTTCTCATGTGGTAAAGAGTTAAACTGAACTAACACCTCACCACGCCATCTCATCTTTGAAAGACCCTAAGGAAGGAAACTTTTGAAAACATTGTGGGAAAAGGAGAAAATGCTGGTAACCAGTATTTTCTCCTTATCCCACAAAGTTTTCTATGCTTACCAAAAACAAATTTCATTTTTGAGTCACATTTGTTTTGTCATCTGCAAATGCTTTCAATTTGGTAGTCTTACATTCTGTGTGGTAAAGAGTTTACAACAAAAATTCCACAGGGGCCTTGCACTTTTTTTCTTTTCATTTATTTTCTTAATTATTTTGGTCTAGTGTTTCAGCTATACAGTGGTTGCCAGTGCAACTTAAAACAATGTTCCTTGTTTTTCATTACCAAGTTTTTTGCACAAAACTCTTTTCCAAGAATTTATTTTCTTTCCAATGTAGAATAAGTAACATAGCATCTTATATACTGCAAAGAAATTTCTCGTGATCTGATTGGTTAACATGCCGGGAACATAGATCATGTTCCCTAGCAAAAACCACGGAAAACGAGTTTCCCTTTTGAGTACCCCATAATAAACATCACTCCACGTGCAACATAACATCCAAAATGGTGGCGTCGGTTGATCACCAGACTGCATGTTTTACTGACATCAGTTTCCAGTGACGTCAGTTTTCATTGAATTGGGGTACACAGAAGGTAATTTCTATTTCTTCAGCATACTCAATTCGTGAAATTATAAAACAGGAAAATTTCGCTTAACACGCTTTGAAGGGGTAAAACTTTGCAGTATAATAAATTCTTTGTATGGTCAGGTGGCAGGAGACTTGGAATCTTGTTCAAGTTCGGACTTGGGACGACATCATTAACCACAGCCGTGAACAAGTTTCCAATCCCTTGCCACCTGACCGTACAACTAATAATGTTCAGTCTCAAAAGCTGAATGATATCTGTCACAATGATTCTTGACAAATCTTAGATAGGTATCTTACAGAGGTAACTAGGGTATAGGAATTACTGTTTCCCCCTTCAATTGAAGAGTTACAGGAAATATTTTCTGATAATTTGACTGACTGTAAACATAAATTATCAAACCTCCTAATCCACCATAATTATCGAAATGTATGAAATAAATTGTGACGATTATGTCCCGACAAAAACATGAAATAAATTACTTGCCATCAAAGCTGCCACGGGATGTTGCGAAACTGAGTAAAGATTCGTAGGTTTCTTGGGACGGCTTAAATACAAATACTCCGGAATTGAAACAATCGGGCCAACCTGCATCTGGGGAAGCTGACAATTCCTCTCGATCAAACAGTTCATCAACATTTTGTAATACCTGATCAATATGAAAACAATCTGGTAAATGAAATTTTTTATTTTTGAGGTATGTTCAATTTGTCGTCTGCAAGTCAGTGCTTTCAATTTGGACCAATTTAAAATTTTGTTGTTTGTTAAAAAGTTAAGTAAATAGGATTCAGTTGATGCTGTAAGTTCATTCCAGCTGACTCCTTTCAACTTAATAAATGGTTACCGCGTTTATATGGGTCAATGACATTCGATAGGACAATCACAACATTTTGTTTATATTTAATCATTTGTAAAAGACAACAAGAGCGGCAAATTGTTGCAAGATACGCCCGTCTTACCCCAAGTTGTAAAGCTGGGGCATGCACCAGACAAAATTCAAGTATGAAAAACAACAAAGGGCAATAACTCAAAAATTAAGCAAGCAAGAGTTGTGATTCCTGTGCACTGCACTCCCCCTCAATGAGATCTATCCACCCATGAAATTTCATAACCCTAGCTAGTATAGTTTTGGAGATATGCTCCGGACAAAAAACAAGTATGAAAAACGACAAAGGGCAATAACTCAAAAATTAAGCAAGCAAGAGTTGTGATTCCTGTGCATTGCACTCCCCCTCGGTGAGATCTATCCAGCCATGAAATTTCATAACCCTAGCTAGTATAGTTCTGGAGATATTCAGCGGACAAAATTCAAGTATGAAAAATGGCAAAGGGCAATAACTCAAAAATTAAGCGAGCAAGAGTTATGATTCTTGTGCACTGCACTCTCCCTTGATGAGATCTATCCACCCATAAAATTTCATAACCCTAGCTAGTATAGTTTTGGAGATATGCTCCAGACAAAATTCAAGTATGAAAAACAACAAAGGGCAATAACTCAAAATTAAGCGAGCAAGAGTTATGATTCCTGTGCACTGCACTCCCCCTCCATGAGATCTATCCACCCATGAAATTTCATAACCCTAGCTAGTATAGTTTTGGAGATATGCCACGGACAAAATTCAAGTATGAAAAACAACAAAGGGCAATAACTCAAAAATTAAGCAAGCAAGAGTTATGATTCTTTTGCACCGCACTCCCCCTTGATGAGATCTATCCACCCATAAAATTTCATAACCCTAGCTAGTATAGTTTTGGAGATATGCTCCGGACAAAATTCAAGTATGAAAAATGGCAAAAATTAAGCGAGCAAGAGTTATGATTCCTGTGCACTGCACTCCCCCTCGATGAGATCTATCCACCCATGAAATTTCATAACCCTAGCTTGTATAGTTTTGAGATATGCTCCGGAAAAAGAACTGGACGCCGCCCGCCCGCCCGCCCGGCACGGGTGATCCCATAATAAGTCCCGTCTTCGACGGGCGTATAAAAAATTGTAAAAAATACACTTACTAATGTATCAGCATCGAGAAATACAGCCTTATCGAACTGGGTCAGTCTCCAACAATGCAGTTTAGTGAAGGTCACATTAAGGTCAGGTCGCCCTAGTAACGAAAGGTTGATGGGATCTTCACTGTCAAGGATGTTCACTTCCTGTATCAAATCGAATACTTGAGCTAGCTGTGTTCTGAAAAAATAAAATAATCAAAATTGACCCTCTACCACACAATGTAATGTTTTAACTCTTTACCACACAGTCCCAACTTTTACCAACCCTGAAAAGAAAGCTTTTTAACTCTTTACCGCACAATCCCGACTTATAAAGAACCCCGAGTAAGAAGCCATTTGAAAACTTCATGGGAAAAGGAGAAAATCCTGGGAACCAGCATTTTCTCCTTTTTCCACAATGTTTTCTGCCCTTTCCAAACCAAATTCCAATTTTTAAGTCACATTTATTTTGTTGCCTGTGTAATGCAGAGAAATGACCCTCCCCTACAACTACCAGGTCGTGAGTCCGACAAGCTCACCACTGAGCCATCCGGGCAGGCGTTCATAGTCGGGATTGTGTAGTAATGGGTGAAGCAAGTCCAAAAGTTTGTTGCTTTCCGCTAAAGAAATAAAGAACAGGTACATGTAATCTGGTTTATGAAAGTTTTATTATTATAAAATCATAACAAAGTAAAAGACAAAGATAATAGAAATTTACTCATGCAAGACGTAAACTTAAAACTTTAATTCTTTACCAATCGACAAAATAAATATGGCTCAAAAAAATGAAAATTGTTTTTGGGAAGGGTAGAAAACATTGTCGGACAAGGAGAAACTGTTGGTTACCATTATGTTTTCAGAGGGCTTATCCTGAGTGTGGTTGAAAGTTAGTATTGTGTGGTAAAGGGTTAACCCATTACCACACAATCCCTACTTTTGACGCCCCTGAGAAAGAAGCCTTTAGAAAACATTGTGGGAAAAGGAGAAAATGCTGGTAACCAGCATTTTCTCCTTTTCCCACAATGTTTTCTACCCTTTACAAAACAAATTTCAAATTTTCAGTCACTTTTATTTTGTCGTCTGCAAATGCTTTCAATTTGGATCAGTCTAAAATATTGTTGTTTGATAAAGGGTTAAGCAAGGCAATATTCTGCACTTTCTTTGCAATTTATTGAATGACGTGTGGTCATAAAACCTGCTATCCAAAGTGTAATAATTTTCCCACAGACAATAATAACGAACAGTTAGAAGCAATTTTAAAATCGAGATATTCTTCATTGTTTTACCTTTTCCCAAACAACAGGCCCTTTAGGTCTTTACTAAATGACAAACTTTATGACTGGTCCAAATTCAAAGCATTTGCAGAAGACAAAATAAACATAGCTCAAAAAATGCAATTTGTTTTGTAAAGGTTAGAAAACATTGTGGGAAAAGGAGAAAATGCTGATCACCAGCATTTTCTCCTTTTCTCACAATGTTTTCAAAAGTTTTTTTAATCAAAGTCGTTAAAACTTTGAAACATCTCGAGACCACACATTCAAAACTGGAGCAAGCGCCCTCAAGGTCTTTGAAAGGGCAGAAAATGTTGCCGGGAAAGGAGAAAATGTTGGTTAGTATATTTCACAATTTTGTACTATCATTGTATTACATTACACATATTTTATTGTCTTTAAGAAGGGGGAAATGGAGAAAATAATGGATAACCAGGGCTGCATCCAGAGGGTGTGATTTTGATTTTAAAATTGAAAATATTAATTATCTCCCTGAAACCTTATGTTGTGGGTATTCATTAGAATCATCCCATCAAGACGATCCTAATGAGGACCTACAACATAGGGTTTCAAAGAGAAATAAAGAATTTAGAATATCATCACTCCTTCCTATCTAGAGCTCTAGCATAACTAACATAGTCTCCTGTTCCCACAATGATTCCAAAAGCCTTCTCTACAGGGTCTTTAAAACTTTGGTTAGTGTTGTAAAGAGCTAAAAGGGGTAAAAAAACATTGTTGGAAAAGGAGATATTGTGGATTACCCAAATTTTTCTTGATTTCAAACCTATTCTTCCTAGGGGTTGACATGATCCATAGATTGAATGATGTTTTTGGCTGCTTTCAACATTATTTTTATCATACATCAGGGTCAGCTTTTATATTCATGTATTTCCTGGTTTTCACAGGTACATGGCTTGGAATCTGAATTGTCTTGCCCAAGGTCATTCCCATGAAGAATCTAGCAATTAGGTGGGGCTCTAACCCGGCCCTCTGGGTTATCAGTCACTTACTTTACCATGAGTCATGCAGGATCCCAACGCCACACAGAAATTTTGATACAGAGTTTAAGAAGTCGGAGAAATTTTCCCTCATTTGGAATGCACCCTTGGATAAATGCAACTCATCAGTTCTGCTAACAATTATTTAGAGTGACAACTGTCCCATTGGGGATATTTTCAAAATCAACCCGACAAATTTGCTATAGTGTCAGACAAATTCCCAGTTGGACATGCTATGATATAACATTTTTCCTAAGACTACCTGACTCAGCAGATCTATGAAGAATTTTTCTCTCCTATAATGTTTACAATACAGTATCTAAGAACCCAGGTTTAACCCTTTACCAAACAATCCCTGGTTTTTTCGATCCTGCAGGGTCAAAAGAGTCTGCTCATTCATCCATCCATCCATCCATCCATCCGTCCATCAATAGAATTACTCATTTATCCATACATCCACCCATTTATCCATCCATCCACTTATCCATCCATCCGTCCATCAAAAGCATTATTCATCCATTTATCCATCCATACATCCATCAATACAATTATTCATCCATTTATCCATCCATCCACATTTATCCAATCATCCTCCAATCCACACATCTGTCCACCAATCCACACAACAGTCCATCCATCCATCAAATAAATCAAATCTTTTCAAACAGTATTTTCAATATCTGTCTTTATTATGGTCATAAAGTAAATCTTTGCAAAAGGGTTAGAGTGACACAAGGTCATAAAATAGAGTATACAGTAAACTGACACCATTCTCCCTATAAATATACACAGGTAAATATTTTAATTCATAACCTCACATTTTCCTCATGAGAAGACAATTTCAATGCATCAGAGCTCCACATAGAGGGTTTGATTTTGATTTCAAAATAAAAAAAAAACATTACTTATTCTCCATCAAACCCTATGTCGTGGGTACTTAATAGAATCGTCTCATCAAGACGATTGTAAAGAGTACCCACAACATACAGTTTTGAAGAATAATAATGTATTTAGAATACCATCACTCACTCTTATCTGGAGCTCTGATGCATCTTTAGTTATTTTTATGCAGAAAGTTTATGACCCTAAACAAGAGCTGCTATCATCTTCAATTTCTCTGATACTAGCATCTTCGCGAGCCAAGGATCTTACCTTGGCTGATTGAACCCGATTTCTAGATTCCTGCCATGTGCCCTCTATTGGATGCTGGTTATTACCCGCCTTTACATCATATTTCTAAAAGCCAATGAAATATCGTTTTACAAACCGCTTACATATACACATGAAGCAATAAGCAGACATCCATGTGGGTTTCCATGTTTACCTTCTATTTGAAAGGTAGCGACCTTGTTCTATTTTTATCAGATTTCATTCGTTGCAGTTAGAGCTGGCTGCATCCAATGAACAAGAGCGGCAAATTGTCGTAAGATACGCCCGTCTTACCCCAAGTTGTAAAGCTGGGGCATGCACCGGACAAAATTCAAGTATGAAAAATGACAAAGAGCACTAACTCAAAAATAAAATGAGCAAGAGTTATGATTCCTGTGCACTGCACACCCCCTTGATGAGATCTATCCATCCATGAAATTTCATAACCCTAGCTAGTATAGTTCGGGAGATATTCACCGGACAAAATTCAAGTATGAAAAACGACAAAGGGCAATAACTCAAAAATTATGCAAGCAAGAGTTATGATTCCTGCGCACTGCACTCCCCCTCGATGAGATCTATCTATGATCTATTTCATAACCCTAGCTAGAATAGTTTTGGAGTTATGCTCCGGACAAAGAACTGGACGCCGCCCGCCCGCCCGCCACGGGTGATCCCATAATACGTCCCGTCTTCGACCGGCGTATAAAAAGCGTATCGAGGGGACGTAAAAATCAAGCTCAATCCGCCAAGGGTAGAGTAGCATAGTAAATCGTCAGCCTTGGCTTGCGAAGTTGGTGGCTACAGTGACTGTTTTGCTTTTCTCTGCTTCTGCTTATTATTACATTCTCTGCTTTTTTGTTCTTGTCTTGTTTTTTGCTTTGTTTCCATTACAAGTGAGACATGCCAAGATTGTAAAATGGATAACTGGGATATATAGAGATTCATCTTTTATCGAACAAACCGATTATTCAATGACCTAGATGGACTAGGCCTTTGAGAATATGCTAGGTTGGCGTTACCGATCGCCAAAATCGCCATTGGCGATTAAATCTTATTGCTGGCGACTAAAAACAAGGAAAGTGCCGATATTGGCGATTGTAAAAAATGTGATCAGAGAAAATGGCCGACTGTCAAATTGTTATCAGGTTTGTATATTGAACACTTTCCAAACTGTGAAATCGGCCAACGCCAACTTGATTATCATATATACCAGCTATCCTAAGCTCTTAAACCCTTGTATCTCCCTTAACTATCCGATAGACCAAGACCGGATAAGAGTTACGCTCTGCCAGTTACCGAGTGCGCTTGTTCTATAAATAGAATACATTCATGAACAATCGCAATTTTTTGGACAGTGTGGTGCTGAATGAATTATGTACATGAAAGTGAAGTTTTACTTTCGTTTATCGAGTAAATTTGACAGCATCAATGGCGATTTTTCTCAAATACTTAACCTTTTAAGGTTTGTGTGGCCTTATAAGATTCTTTTCTAATGAAGTCCCTTTTGTAATAATGAATGCTGGGTCTATATTTCGCCAAATGAGTTATAGATGTAACCTGTTATCTGATAATTTTCGGAGATCGGCATCTTCAAGAAAGGCAAAGTGTGAAAGGGTATTTCTTAGATCATTTGCAAGACAAAACAGATATTTCGCATTGCATTTAATCAAAATCATAAATAAATCATAAGTATAAATATCTCTAGCAATGCATGAATTAATGACTGGTATGCAGAAATTGAAAGAGCTGTTGAGCTGCCTTTTCAAAGGTAGAAAACATTGTTGGAAAAAAAAAATGCTGGTTTCCACCATTTTCACCTTTTTCCTAGAATTAATAATAGCCTTCTTCCTCAGGATTGTTCAAACTGAGGATATGCGATTCCTGGTGTGGTGAAAGATTAAGCCTGATTAAAATATGCATTTTATTTTCTTTTATGGAACTTTTTGATCATTCACCAGCCTATAAGCACAGGAATTTGTAGCTGACTTTCAATACTTGGCTCTCTCATGTATGTAATGAGACCATCAAAAATATCTTAAAAGAACAACGACTGAAATATAATATCAGTGATGCAAAGCTGTAGATCTAGATTTATATTTACCATACAGGATTCATTGCCATGAAATACTCAGAAATTGACACTAAGTAAAACTTTAAAAGTGATAAGGCTCGGAGACTGATCCTGGGTTTTGATGGACAAAACTTTTGGCTACTAAAAATTTTTGGCTGGCGCCAACCTAGATATGGTCCTAACTCCTTGGCAAATATTGAGTAACATCGACAGTTTCGTAAAGACTGTTCGGCCTATCTCGGCAGCTTCCATCTTTTCAATGAGAGTTAGGGGCCGTAGACCCTAAGTCCTAAACACATTACAAAACTTAAAACTTGTCCAATATGCAAGCATTTGCAGACGACAAAATAAATGCAGATCATCTGACAATATCTGTCTTTCATAGAGTAGAAATCATTGTGAACAAAGGAGCATTTTCACCTTTTCCCACAATGTTTTCAAAAGCCTTTATCTTCAGGGCCATTAAACAAGGGATTGTGGGTAAATCCAAAATTCAATTTTGTTGTCTGAAAAAGTTTTGAAAGATAAAATCTAAAATTTTGTTGTTTCGTACAAAAACATTGAAAGAAAGGGAGAAAATATGGGCAACAGTTATAGACTTGCAGAAAATTAACTCTTTACCAAAGAGAAAAAATTGCGCACTTGTCCAAATTGAAAGCATTTGCAGATGACAACTTAAAGGGGGCTCCAGCGACAAAAGTAGTTCTTGATAGGGTAGAAAACATTGTGGAAAAAAGAGAAAATGACTGTTACCAGCATTTTCTCCGAGTGTTTCAATCATTGTTTTCAAAAGGGTTCTTTCTCAGGGTCATTAAAAGTCATGATTGTTTGCTAAGGGGTAAAAATACTTTCAGATAACAAATTGGTGATATTGGGCCCAAATTTTATTGGTAATATCTGGATATTTCCTTAAAAAACAGCCAATGCAATAAAGGATACCGTCTTTCTCTTAATAAAGGCGCCCTCTATACATGAAGGCCCCCCCCTTCCAAACAATCCCTAGTTTAAAGACACTGAAGAAGAAGCCTTCTGAAAACATTGTCTGAAAAGGAGAAAATGCTCATAACCAGCATTATTTCCTTTTCTCACAATGTTTACTTCTCTTCCAAAGTCAATTTCAATTTCTGAGTCATATTTTTGTCGTCTGCAAATGCTTAAAATTTGGCCTAGTCTAACACTTTGTTGTTTGGAAAAGAGTTCAAATCGTGATAACCTGATGTACATTAGCTGATTAAATTGATAATATTAGAAGAATTTGATGATTATTTCCTCTAATTTGATTTATATTTCCTCCTAAAAACCATTAAAACACAAAGAACCCCCCCCCCCCCCCCCCCCCCACCAGCCCCTTGTCACAAAACAGGTCATTGTTACAGAATGCAGAATGGCAGAATGGTTTAGAAACAAAAGTAGAGTTGAAAAAAATTCGAGGGCAGATAATTCTGTAACAAATCACAGCAGGATCATGAAAATTGCATATGCAAAACTTCATTTATATAGGAACCTTGTGTGTAAATTTGAGTTCAGTACGTGAAAAAGTGTAGAGTATTGCTGAGGACAAGTTTATGTCTATGAACAGACCGACGGTCAGACACACGGATGATTAGATAGCCATGGCATTTCCAGTATACCCGCATCCACTACATTGTGAGTGGGGGGGAGGGCGGGTATAAAAACAAAATTGGACAGACATTTTGCTTTGCAAACTGGGTACAAAATAAAGGCTCCCTTTGTTAAAATTTGTATATTTTGCATAACTTCGAGAGCTTTCATTAGGAGAAATATGGTATAATGTATATCCAAAAACCAAAATTTTCACCAGTAATATTACCTTTTGCTTAAGTAAAGTCTTATTTAACACCTGGGCTGCATACCTTTATTAGTTTTATGGTGCTTATAGTGTTTTGTACTTTTAACAGTAGTCATGGTGCACAACTCAGTTAAGCATGAAAGTTTAACCCCTCACTATACCATACAATCCCAAGTTTTAATGACCCATAGGAACAAGGCTATTGAAAATATAGTGCAAAAAGGTGAAAATAATTATTTCCTCCTTTGCCCAAGATGTTTTCTATCCTTTCAGAGATAAACTCCACTATTTGAGCTATAGCCAATAAAATTTTGTTGTCTACAACCATTTTGGGTATGATTCAAGAATGAATTTTCATCCTCTGGTCAAGGGTTAACTCTTTACTACATATCCTGAGTTTTGACTACCCCTGATAGAGCAGGCTTTTGTAAACGTTGTTGGTAATGGAGAAAATGCTGGTCACCAGCATTTTCTCCATTTCCCACAATGTTTTCTGTCATGCCAAAATGGAAATCATCATTTGAAGCACATTTAAGTCTTTACCAAACGACAAAATTTTAGACTGGCCCAAACTGAAAGCATTTGCAGACGACAAAATAAAAGTGACAGGAAAATTGAAATTTGTTTTGGGAAGGGAAGAAAACATTGTGGGAAAAGGAGAAAATGCTGGTTACCAGCATTTTCTCCTTTTCCCACAATGTTTTCTAAAGGCTTCTTTCTCAGGGGCGTCAAAAGTAGGGATTGTGTGGTAATGGGTTAACTTGTTTTATGCAGATGGCTCTAAAATTTTTTTTGTTCTGTAAAGGGTTAATAAAACTTACATAAATATAATAAAATCTATATCTTCAGAACAGGTTGATCAGTCAAGCCACTGGAAAAAAATAAGTAATAACTCATTACCAAACGACAAAATTTTAGGCTTGTCCAAATCGAAAGCATTTGAAGACGACAAAATAAATATGACTGAAAATTTGGAATTTGTTTAGTGAAGGGTAGAAAACATTGTGGGAAACGGAGAAAATGCTGGTTACCAGCATTTTCTCCTTTTCCCACGATGTTTTCTAAAGGCTACTTTCTTAAGGTCATCAAAAGCAGAGATTGTATGTTAATGGATTAAACACTGTCTACTGTGTTATATCGACACAATCTGTAACCAGTGTAATTTTTCCTTTGGTCATTCAAGTCCGTAAGTTGGGACAAGTGATAGTGTCCTACGGACCTGTAACTATTTCTACCCACGAGTCCTTTTACACCCCTGCCACTGAGCTATGCAGGACCATTTATGTGTCCTGGGTTTCATCAGTACTAGACTAGGGCTCCAAGGTGCCTTGCCCATGGGTAATCTAACAAATTACTCAGAGATTCAAGTGCAAATCAAAATCAGGCCCTCCAGGTTACAAATCATACCCTTTTCCATTGAACCACAGAGGACCCCCAATGCCTCCTGGGTTTCACCTGCACTAGGCTACCGATCTGAGAAGTCTTGACCGAGGACCCAAGGACATGCCAATAGGGTCCAAAAGATCCACTCGTCCACACTAGTAAAAATTTGATGAGGGCAAGTGGATCATCCTTCTTTGTCTTGCGGTAGGACAAGTGCAAGATGGCAGGAAGACAAGTAAGAATTTTGAAATTTTTCAAACCCTGTCCAACAAAACAGTCTTCACCTTGAGTAAGAATTGAACTAATAACCTCAACGTTAGAAGTCCTACACCAATGAGCCGTACTGTACAGAGGCCTATACCTGTGCAAATATCCCGCAATTACCCCGAGAAAAACTGACGCTGTGACAGTCACATGGGGTGAATGTCAGACAACACAGGTAAACAGTCAACCTGGGTATTGTTTGTCCCGTGTCAAATGTCGGTCAGACTGACAAGGTTAAACCATTTACCAAACTATACAAATCTATCCTTGTTTACACTGTAGAAGTTGCAGACAACACATTTAACTCTTAACCACACAATCACGAGTATCAACAGCCTTGAAGAAGAAGCTTTCTGAAAACATTGTGGGGAAAAAGGAGGAAATGCTGGTTACCAGCACTTTCTCCTTTTCCCACAATGTTTTCTCTTCTATCATAGACAAATTTCATAATTTGAGCCACACTGAAATTGTCTTTCTGCAAAAGCTTTCAATTTGAACAGGTCTAACATTGTGTTGTTTGGTAAAGTATTAAATCTTTACAATACAATCACAAGTTTCAACAGCGTTGAGAAAGAAGCCTTTGAGTAAAAGAAGAAGACAAAATTAGTGCTTTCGATTTTGTGTCTAAATTTTGCTTTTTTAGGTGTAAAGAGTTCCCTATTCCAGTGATTTGCCTTTGAGACATAATTGAAAGTTGACAATTTATTTGCATGGTGTTCAATGCTATTTTTTCAACATTATTTCAGTTATAACGGTCATGGTCAGTGCGCACCTATCCACAATTTCCTGGGTTTTCTCTTGATACATGTAGTATGTCTGCACCATATTCAGTACACGTGCATAATATTCTCTCCTTGCCCATGCGTCCTTCTTACATACAATACCCAGTAGTGTCCCAGTAGTGTCCAAACAATAACCAGCTGTGCACGAGGAATGAATCCTGTGAAAACTTTTATCTATCCAAGGAATAAAACTGGCAGTGCTCAATTGGGATTCAAACCAAAAGCCCCCTGGTCTCAACTCCTATAAGCTGCACTACAGGGCTTAGCTAACCCTTTACCAAACATAATACCAATATACAATACCAAAATAAAGAGCAGATGTTTTCCCCAACATTAACTTTGTTCCTTTCTGGAAGGAACAAGCACTGTCCACTTTTTCCTAGTTGTTTGCAGAAGCCTTCTTCCTAAACCTTGGGATTGTGTGGTAAAGTGTTAACTTTTTACCGCCCCCCCCCCACCCTAAATAACAGCAAGGATGACGTCGGTTCTTATGTGTAAATGACACCTTTTGATAGCATAGAAAACATAGTGACAAAAGGTGAAATTGCTCGTTACGAGCAATTTCACCTTTGGTCACAATGTTTTCCAAAGGCTCCTACAAGCAATGTGTAGAAATGAGTATTTATGGAGTAAAGGGTTAACCTTGTTTCGGACCGGCATTTGCCGATTTTTTTCGTTTCCGTCTATATATATATATTTTTTTTTAGTCTAAGCTGAAAGCATTTGCTGATGATAAACTAAAACTCTGGATTGTGTGGTAAAGGGTTAACCGTTTACCAGACCACAAAAATGTAGACTTGTCCAATTTGAAAGCATTCCCAGGCGACAATTGAAATCTGACTCATTTAATGATGGAATATGCCTTTAATAAGGAAGGAAACAATGTGGGAAAAGAAGATAATGCTGGTTATCATTATTTTCTCCCTTTCCCACAGTGTTTTCAAAAACCTTCCTCCTGACAGTCGTTAAAAGTCTGGATTGTGTCGTAGGATCATAATGAAAAGCCTTCCGACAGTCATAAAATCTGGGCCTGTATTCACCAACCATTCTCAAGAACTTTCTTTGTTTTATTCTTCAAGTTTTCCAAAAGTGATCAACAAAACTTCTGATTGGCTAAACCATATGGATATGGTTTAGCCAATCAGAAGTTCTGTTACTTTCACACTGACAAAATTCTGAATACCGACCCTGGTGTGGTATAGGGTTACCTCTTCACCACACATTCCCGACTTTTAATGACCCTGTTGAAAGAAGCCTATGGAAAACAATGTGGGAAAAGAAGAAAATGCTGGTAACCATCATTTTTCTCCTTTTCCCACAATATTTTCTACCCTGTCAAAGTCAGATATCATATTAACAAGATTTAATTTGTTGTCTGCAGATGCTTTGAATTTGATCCAGAACAAAAGTTTGTCCTTTGGTAAACAGTTAACCCTTTAACACACAATCAAGACTTTTAACACCCCTTTGAAAATATTGTGGGAAAAGGAGAAACCAGTATTTTCTTCTTTTCCCATAATGTTTTCTACCCTTTCCTAATCAAACTTCAATATCTGATTCACATTTATTTTGTTGTCTGCAAATGCTTTCAAATTGGACAACCCTGCAAATTTGTTTGTATGTTTGTAGTGGAGACTAAAGCTGTTTCAACCCTTTACAAAACAATCCATGGTTTTAATGACTCTGTTAAAACCCTGTCTACCCTTTCCTAATCAAACTTCAATATTTGATTCACATCTATTTTGTCATCTGCAAATGCTTTCAAATTGGACTAGTCCAAAGTTTTGTCGTTTGGTAAAGAGTTAAACATGCATCAATATGAGAGAAAGAGTAAAGACCAACTAGACAGATAATGGGTATCATAAAATCTCATCCTTTCTGGATATGGCAGGTGTACTTACCCACTGCCACACAATCCCCAGCTTTAAATAACAACTCTGCAAATTTGTTTGTATGTTTGTAGTAGAGACTAAAGCTGTTTCAACCCTTTACAAAACAATCTGTGGTTTTAATGACCCTGAGGAAAAAAGCCTTCTGAAAACATTGTGGGAAAAGGAGAAAATGCTGATAACCAGCATTTTCCCGTTTTCCCACAATGTTTACTACACTGCTGGACACAAATTTCAATTTCTGAGTAACATTTTTTTTTGTTGTCTGCAAATGCTTTCAATTTGGACCAGTCTAAAATTTTGTTGTTTGGTAAAGAGTTAAACAACCCTGAAAATTTGTTTGTATGTTTGTACTGGGACTAAAGCTGTTTCAACTCTTTAACAAACAATTTCTGGTCTCAATGACCCTGAGGAAAAAAGCCTTCTGAAAACATTGTGGGGAAAGGAGAAAATGCTGGTAACCAGCATTTTCTCCTTTTCCAACAATGTTTTCTACTCTTTCAAAGTCAAATTTCAATTTTTGAGTCATATATATTTTGTCGTCTGCAGATGCTTTCAAATTAGATAAGTCTAAAATTTTGTCCTTTAGCAAAAAGTTAACAGCTGAGGTCATATCATAGCAGTCAATGCCCCTATGCATCTATTTCCTGGTTTTCTCAAACTGGTACTGTAATTCATCCTTGTTTCAAGCCATTGACTACTTTTCTCACTTGCAGAGGAGGTGAGAGGTGAAAAATCACAGAAAGTTAAGTTCGCATGACTCTGGTATCAAAGCTGCAACCTGTAACCAGGCAATAAGTCAGATATGTTAACCACTGCTATCCAGGCTAGAACCGCCTTGGAGAAGAAGGCTTTTATATATATTGTGGGCAAAGATTGATTGACTGATTGTATAGTGTTAAACACCATTTTCAACATTATCACAATTATATTGCAGCAGCCAGTACACCTATCAATGTTTCCTGGAGTCTCTTTGACTGGTACTCCACACAATTTTTCTTTCCAACCCACTAGAGCTCTGCTTTCTCACATAACCATAGTCAAAACGCTGGTCAGCATAGTGAGAGGAATGAATCCCATTGCAATGACTATCATCAATCCTCAGAAAGAAATTGGCTAAGCCAGGGATCGAACCTCTACCCCCTTGAGGAAAAAGAAGATAATGCTGGAAAACAGCATTTTCTCTTTCTCTCACAATATTTTGTACACTTTGCAAGACAGATCTTGTCATTTTTGCCACATCTATTTTTACAACAAACCAACAGTTGTGCTATGGGCAAAGTTCCACATAGAGGGAGCGGTTTTGATTTCAAAATTAAAAATATTAATTATTCCCCACTAAACCCTATGTTATGGGTACTCATTAGAATCGTCTCATCGAGACGATTCTAACGAGTGCCCACAACATAGGATTTTGAAGAGAAATAAACAATCTAAAATACAATCACTCCTTATCTGGAGCTCTGTGAGGATTTGAGAAAACCACTTCAGCAGCAATTCCTACAAAGAACAACAAAAGCTTGAGGCTAGATATCATCCCTGTAAAAACAATTATCTTGTCAGTTCTTGAAGAATGGTTGAAAAATGAAGAGGAGATGATATGCAAGATCCATTCTTTCTGCAAGATTGTGTTTCCTAAGAATAGCAAAACTCTTTACTCCATTATGCACTATTTATTTTTTGGCATACCTTTATAATGCTGGCTTTTGATCTATTTCTTGCACAGCCCAAGTCGTCCTGTTAACTCTTTCCCAAATGACAAAAATTCATTTATTAGAAATGACAAATGACAAAAAATATTGAAAGAATTTGCTGATGACTAATTAAATGTAACTGAAATAATGATTTTTGGTTTGGATTGGGTAGGAAACATTGTGGGAAAAAGAGAAAATGCTGGTAACCAGCATTTTCTCCTTTTCCCGCAGTGTTTTCAAAAGCCTTCTTTTACAGGGTCGTAAAAACTCGGGATTGTGTGATAATGGGTTAAGTACAGAAATGCCACTTTAACAGCTAAGGTCATATCATGGCGGTCGGTGACGCACATGTGTTTCCTGGCTTTCTCATACCGGTACTTGCACAATTTTCTTTCCAAAGCCACCGACTACTTTTTCACATGCTTCAGCAGAGGTGAGAGGCGAAAATACGCCGGAAAGAAAGTTTGCCTCAACCGGTATCAAACTCGCAACCACCAGTTCATGAGTCTGACACATGTTGAAAACAGCATTAAACGCCATACAATCAATCATTCATTGACCTTCTTCGTATTATTACTTTCAAATGAATAAATAATAACTTGTGATTTGTCAAAAATATGGAAACTGTCATTCTGCAGGCCTATTGGGTACCCTTTCATGACCAAGATACAAGCTTTCCTACATTTAACCAAACCCCTTGGCACCTATTCACACTTAAGCAAAAATTAATATGACAGAGATAATGGTTTTTCTAAATTACCAAAAAATTTGTACCGCCACAGTAGACAGAGAACTCCAGATAAGAGGGAGTGCTGGTATTCTAAATCCATTATTTCTCTTTCAAATCCTATGTTGTGTGTGCCCATTAGAATCATCTGGATGAGACAATTTTAATGAGTACCAATAACACAGGGTTTAGAGTAGGTTAATTAGTATTTTCAATTTTGAAATCAAAGTCACTCCCTCTATCTGGAGCTCTGCCACCAAATGATACAATTTTGAACTCGATCAAACTGAAAAGCATTTGCAGAGAGAGATAAAATTAAAGCTCGAATCAGGATTTCTTTCTTTGATATGGGTGAGAGTATGGTTACCAGCATTATCTCCTTTTCCTACAGTGTTTTCAAAGCCCCTCCTATCGGGGTCATTAAAACCCTAGGTTGTGAAATAAGGGCTACTTTTTATTATGTGTTGCCACATTATCCTGACAGACTTTCAGAGGCACCATGTCTCACATCAGTTTTGCTCCTATTCCAACAATCATTGGCAGAAAACATTTTGTTTTAAACAGGAGCACACCATGTGAGTGCCAACCTTTGGCTCCAAGCGCTTAACTCTTTACAAAACGACAAAATTTTAGGTTTGTCCAAATTGAAAGCATTTGCAGACGACAAAATAAAAAGGACTGAAATTTTGAAATTTGTTTTATGAAGGGTAGAAAAAATTGTGGGGAAAAGGAGAAAATGCTGGTTATCAGCATTTTCTCCTGTTCCCACGATGTATTCTAAAGGCTTCTTTCTCAGGGTCGTCAAACGTAGGGATTGTGTGGTAATGGCTTAATTTCCAGAGCAAATTTTCAGTTGAAAATTATGCAGGACTACATCATCTCCCGTCAGATGGCATTCTAAAAATATAAATCGATCTAATTTGTGCATTCTGGGTACAGAACCAGTCTACTTTGCATAAGAATTCTTTCCAACACAAAACAAATTTTGACTCATCCAAACTGAAAGCTTTTGCAGACAACAAATAAATGTGGTGCAGATGATATCATTTGTTAAAACAGGAGAAAACCAGTAAGCCTGCATTTTCCTCATTCCCAACGGTAGTTTCAAAAGGATTTCTTCCTCAGGGTTGTCAAAAGTCTGGATTCTGTGATATATGGTTAATTCTTTATCAACACAACCCAGTAACAGACTGGAGTGAAAGGCACTGGTGCCGACTAATTTAACCCTTTAACCCAAACAATCCCAGGTTTTTACTACCAACCTTACAATACAAGGTTTTTTAAAAACATGGTGGGAAAAGCTGGTAACCAGCATTTTCTCCTTTTCCCCCGTTTTCAACCCTTCTGGAAACAAATTTCAACAGCTGAGTCACATTTATTTTGTTGTCTGCAACTGCTTTCAATTTGGACCAGTCTACCATTTTGTCATTTAGTTCAGAGTTAAAGTAGCCCTACAAATAATTTAACCCTTTACCACACAACAAAATTTTTGACTAGTCCAAATTGGAAGGCATTTACAGACAACAAAAAAGTGTTAATCAAAAATTGAAATACATATATGAGAGGTCAGAAAACACCATGGGCAAAGAAGAAAATGCTGGTTACCAGCATTTTCTCCTTTTCCCATGGTGTTTTCAAAAGGCTTCTTTCTCAAGGTCGTCAAAAGTCGGGATTGTGTGGTAAAGAGTTAAACTGTTTACCAGCCGTATCTCCTTTTTCAAAAATGTTTCTAATCTTTCTGCAGCCTCCTCCTTCAGGGTGGGTAAAGGCTCTTTTATGAATGAGTAAGAACTATAAATTTGTGCTGCGGAAAGAAGGGTAATGTCTGCATAGTTATGTCAACCGCATTTCTGCTGTGGATTGATTGCAGCCACAAAAAGTAACACTACAGATACTAAAACTGTTATTTTGTTAGTTGATATTTACCTCATAGCATGATTCTTTTCTTTTTCTGCGTGAAAAAGAGTAGTTAGTATCATGATATAACCATTTACCCCATAAGGCATTTCTATGGTATCTCTAACTGACCCTAAATAACAGCAAGGATGAAGCCGTTTCTTATGTGTCAGGGTTCGAAATTCCCACATATTTACTCGCAAAATGCAAGTCAGAATTGGAAAATGCGAGTTGAAATTTTTAAGCACTTGCTAAAATATGCGAGTGCAAATTAGTGAAGAACAGTTAACAAAATGTACTAAATTTCATCTCTCAATAGAATTAACTAATTCTCTTCATTCTGGATAAACATCGGTCATGTCGCCCTGAAAATACCCTTCGACGTCACTGAAGTCTCAAAGTTGTCGTTCGTCTGCATTCACAGCTGAAACTGAGGTTTTGCGTTTTTATAAGGAAAAACTGCACTGGGATTCAATCTCTGATTACAAAAAATATTTGTCAATCTTTCAAGAAAAGATAAGATGCGCAAAAAGCAACGAGAAACAAGTCGGACGTGATGGACTCGCTAAACCAGTTACCGGACACACGGATATTCGGATGTGATACGTCCGTAATTAATTTACAAAATTGTTCACCATTGTAAGTTTTATAAAAATTTAACTTGGTTTGAGCACAGAAATTCAACTGGAATTGTACTGATGGTTAAATGAGGCTTTTAATATCAATTAACATTTCATTTTGTTCGGTTGTTGTCTCTACCCGACAGGTTATGTAATAGAATAGAATTGAACAGTTTGTACCGGCCATTCGTTCTTTACCATTAGGACTATTTGGTAGGCAAGCGAAAAAAAAAATGCGAGTCCAATTTTAATTTTGCAAGTGGAAATAAAAGCTACTTGCTAAAATTTGCAAGTGGATAAAAAAATGAAATTCGAACCCTGTGTGTATAAGACACCTTTTGATAGCATAGAAAACATTGTGACAAAAGGTGAAATTGCTCGTCAGGAGCAATTTCACCTTTTGCCACAATGTTTTCCAAAGGCTCCTATAAGTAATGCGTAGAAAGGAGTATTTATGGAGTAAAGGGTTAAAGGACAACCCTTGGTAAAGAAGTCTTTTGAAAATCTTGTTTTGCGACTGGTCAAATTTTAAGATAATTTCACAGAGATGTTCATTGGGTGGTCCTCTTCAAAAAGAGTTTGCTAAATTTTGATCTGTCAGGAAACATGGCTGAGACTGGTGAATGGGGCCTACTTGCACTATATGGAAATGAAGAAATTCTTAAAAATTCTTCTTCTCTGAAATGACTTCTCAGATTTTGAAATAATTTCACAGAGATGTTCCTTTGGTGGCCCTTTTAAGAAATTGTTCGTGAAATTTTTATCTGTCAAGAAGAAACATGGCTCTGGTGAATGGGGGCTACTTGCACTATATGGAAATGAAGAAATTCTTAAAAATTCTTCTACTCTGAAATGGCTGGTCAAATTTTGAAATAAATTCCCAGAGATGTTCCTTTCGTGCCCCTTATCAAAAATTGTTTGCGAAACATTTTCGACCCTAACAGAGAAAGATTGTATCATTTGAGGTACAATGAAATTGTAGTATGCAAAATGCTTTCAATTTGGACATGGCTGTCATCTAATTAAATTTTCCCTTTTTTTAGCTTTAATCTTTGGGTTCCCTAATTGTTTACCACACAATTCTGTGTTTCATTTGATATATGGTTTATCTCATTCTTTGCATGGTGTTTAAAGCCCCTTTTAACATCATTTCAGCTACATTATGGCAGCCATTGGACCTGGCCATGCTTTCCTGGAGTATCCATTATCAGGACTTACAACAAACAAATATTCTTCTGAAGCCACTAGCTGCTTTCTCACACAACCATCGTTCGAAGGATGATCAACTGAGAGAAGAATGAATCCTGTCGCAGTAACTGCCATCAATTCTAGAAAAGCTTGGGATTTAAACCAGGATGACAAAGTTTTTTCTTGTCTAAATCAAGTGTTGTTCACAAGTTCAAAATTGTTTTCAGACCAGAAAACATTGCAGTTTTTTCTTTCTACATCTTCATGGAGAATGGAGCAAGTGTTTAACCATTTACCAGATGACAAATTTTAACCCCATCCAAACTGAAAGTATTTGCAGATGACAATTTCAATGACGCTCAAATGGTGCAATTGCTAGTTGATAGGACAGAAAACACTGTAGGTGAAGGAGAAAATGCTGGTTACCAGCATTTTCTCCTTTTCTCCATGTTTTCAAAAGGCTTCTTTCCAAAGATTATCTTTGTCATGTAATAAAGAGTTAAGGGAGGGGGGGAGAGGTGAAACAATCATGATCAATTCCATTCCCTCTGTTTTATGGACAAGAGAATGGATGTAAGATTGATTATAGATAGTGAGGACCCATATGTTAGCAGTAACTCTTTACCAAACAGCAAGATTGTAGACTGGTCCAAAATGAAAGCATTTGCAGAAGACAAAACAAAATTGACTGAAGAACTGAAGTTTGTTTTGGGAAGGGTAGAAAACTTTGTGGGAATAGGAGAAAATGCTAGTCAGCATTTCTCCTTTTCCCACAATGTTTTCTACTGGCTTCTTTCTCAGGGTCGTTAAAATTCAAGAGTGAGTTAACTCTTTACCACACAGTCCCAAAATTTAAACATCTTTGATGAAAAAGGTTTGTAAAAAATTGTGAGAAAAGATGAAAATGCATGTCTGGTAACAAGCATTTTCTCCTTTCCAAAGTTTTCTATCCTTCCCAAGGCAAATTTAAGTTTTTGAGTCACACTTGATTTGTTGTCTGCAAATGTTCCGAGTTGCAGTGTAAAATTTTGTCCTCTTGTTTATGAGTTTAGAGTGTGGAATTGACATTTCCCTTTTACATCTTTAAACTTGCAGGGAACGTTTCCCATCTTGCAGCTAAAAGCTTATAAACACAAGGCAGCAAAATGAGAGATCGCTGGAAGAGATGGATAAAAAAATATTGAAAACATTTGCAAGGGACTGTTTCAATGTGGCTCAAATAGTAGTTTTTTCTTTGATAGGGTTGCTAATATTGTGGAAAAAAGAGAAAATAATGGTTACAAGCATGCGGGGTAAAGGATTAATATTATAGATCGTTTATCATAAACTTCCAGAAACCAATCAACCAACGACCCAAGCCCTTTCAAATCAGTCGGTAGCATACATGACTTGAGAACAGAAGGTTGTAGGTTTGATCCCTGCTCTGTTGATAGTCATTGCAACTGGATTGATTTATTTCTATCTCACCACTGACAATTGTGTTGACAATGGTTATGTGGGAAAGCAGCCAGTAGCTTATAACTGATGACAGTCATTGCGACAAAATTCACTCCTCTCTCACACCTGACTCTTGTTTTGATGATGGTTGTGTGGGAAAGCAGCCAATGGCTTGGAAAAAATATCTATTTCTGCTAAAAGAAGCTTAGGAAAGCATAGATTGGTGTACTGTCCACTGCCATATACAGAGCTCCAGATAGAGGGAGTGATTCCGATTTCAAAAAGTTGAAAATATTAATAATTCTCTGATGAGGAGTACTTGAGAGTACTAATGTGGGAAAGCAGCCAGTGGCTTGGGAAGAATGTGTGAAGTACTGGTAAAAGAAACTCCAGGAAAGCATGAATAGGTGCAGTGGCCACTGTGATATTAACCCATTACCACACAATCCCTACTTTTGACGACCCTGAGAAAGAAGCCTTTAGAAAACATTGTGGAAAAAGGAGAAAATGCTGGTTACCAGCATTTTCTCCTTTACCCACAATGTTTTCTACCCTTCACAAAACAAATTTCAAATTTTCAGTCACTTTTATTTTGTCGTCTGCAAATGCTTTCAATTAGGACCAGTCTAAAATGTTGTCGTTTGGTAATGGGTTAACCCTTTACCAGACAACAAAATCTTAGCCCAGTCCAGATTGAAAGCATCTGTAGACAACAATTTCAATGTGGCTCAGAAGGTGCAATTGTTTAGTAATAGGGTGGAAAATATTGTGGGAAAAGGAGAAAATGCTAGTTACCAGCATTTTTTCCTTTTCCAAGGATGTTTTGCAAAGGCTTCTTTCCAAAGTCCGTCAAAAGTCGTCATTGTGTGGTAAAGGGTAGTTAACTTCTGATTGGCTAAACCAAATGGTTTTGGCCAATCAAAGTTGTGTTACTTACAAATTCAGAAAACCTTTGAGAAAAAGACTAACAATATTGACTCAAGAATGGTTGGTGAATACTGGTCCTCATGATAAAAGAATGTCAAGAAAACTAGGAGCTACTTTTTCTGCTGCCCTGCCACAGCAAATGAATGTTATGGGGGAGGCAGTTACCTATTTCCAGTTCTTAACCCATTACCACTCAATCCCTACTTTTGACGCCCCTGAGAAAGAAGCCTTTTGAAAACACTGTGGGAAAAGGAGAAAATGCTGGTAACCAGCATTTTCTCCTTTTCCCACAGTGTTTTCTACCCTTTCCAGAACAAATTTCTATTTTTCAGTCACCTTTATTTTGACGTCTGCAAATGCTTTCAATTTGGACCAGTCCAAAATTTTCTCGTGTGGTAAAGAGTTAACACAAAACAATCTAGGTTGTAAGGATGCCAGAAAACATGTATAAATTTTCCCCCCACCCTCCTATCTGATTGCAATCATGCATTTGGAGTGTGGATTCGTAGCATGTGAAGTTCACTGTCAAGTTTTTTGCCCAACAAAGGAGATCATGATCAGACAGTGATGAAGTGGTGAACTTATGAAAGAAACAAGGTTGTAGTAATGCTAGAAAACATGTACAGATTTCCCCCCCCCCCACATCCTATCTGATTGCTATCATGGATTTGGTGTGTGTCTGTATGGTGTTCAACCCCTTTCCACTTATTTCCAACTTTTAACAACCTTCAGGGAAAAAAGGCTACTTGGAAACATTGTGGAAAAAAAAAGAAAATGCTGGTTGCCAGCATTTTCTCCTTCTCCCACATTGCTTTCTAACCTTTCACAGACAAATATTATTTATTTTGCCAAGTTTGATAATTTTGTTCTCTGCAAATTTGGGTAAGTCCACAACTATAGCTTTTGTTAAAAGTTTATGTCATTTTCAACACTATTTCAGTTTTATTGCTACATCCAGGGCACCTATTTCCAAACAATCCAGGATTTTCACGACTCCAAGAAAGAAGGTCTAATTTACGTCTTTACAGGTAAAAACTGCTTCTAGATTTAAGTTGATTATACAGTCTATAATTCTATGTTGGATGCATATGAGCTTATCAATTATGATCCCTTATCCTACAATATCATGTGTCAGATTGATGCTTAGGCACTTAGTTTTGAGCGTTAAGAATCCAGGGTCCCAAGTCAAAGAAGAAGCCTGCCTTCTGGGAAGCATGGAAAGGTGTACCTGCCGCTGCGACAGACTGATGACGCACTGTCATTTAATTTGGGGGTCATTTAAATTAAAATTGCGTCTATTGACGCAGGGTGTGTGCGTCATAGACAATTCTGCATAATGTCGTCATAGACAATTCTGCATAATGTCATTACATTTTTTTAACCTTTTCTTTTTTTCAGTATTTTATGAAAACATAATCACTATTGTAACTTTTTGCCAAATATTCCCCTGATGGTTGCAAGGTTGCACAGATTACGGCATATAGAAAATGCATTTTATTCTACTGTGGCTAGCCATAGCCATAACAACCAGAGTTTACAGTATAAATTGAAGACATCCTTATAGTTTCTTTACCCTATACATGTTATATTATATTTTTATCTATATTTACACAATTTACACAGCTGACTGTATTATAACACAGTCAAGTGATGTTTTCTCTCTGGCTGCGAAGATATCTATATAAAAAAGAAATGTATACACTTTTGTCAAATCATAAATTTCGATGTATTAATTTTTCATCAGTTCCAAAAAGAAGGCCAAAACCCAGCAAAATAGCCCTTTATCCAACAATCCCAGCTTTTTGTGACCCTGAGACAGAAGCCTTTTGAAAACATTATGGTAAAGGGAGAAAATGCTGGTAACCAGCATTTTCTCCTTTTCCCTCAATGTTTTCTACCATGCTGGAAACAAATTTCAATTTTTTAGTACTGTTTATTTTGTTGTCTGAAAGTGCTTTTAATTTGGTATTGATTGTATGTTTTTTCAGTCATATCACAGTGCTCGTGCACCTATCCATGTGTTCCTGGAGTTTCTTTTACCAGCACTTTGCACAATTCTCTTTCCAAGCCACTGGCTGCTTTCCCACATGATCATCGTCAAAACAATGGTAAGTGGTGAAGAAATGAATTCTGTCGCAGTGACTATAATCATCAATCCTCGGAGAGACATTGGCCTAGCCAGGGGTCATAGCAAGGGATAATAATAATCCAGGAACCAGGGCTTCCCCTGCAAGTTTTAATTTTTGCGCAATCAAATTCGCCACTTCATAAAAATTGGGGCCAGTAGGAGCCAACAGAGGTACCCACATAGTGCTTTAGATACTTCAGTTTATTGGCCAATGCTAAAGCTTCTAAATACATTGCTCAGTAGTGCTGTACAAGCTTACTAATGTTTCTTTTTCCCCAATGCTTTCAAGGTTTTGAGCTGCAGGGACATAGAATTTGTATTTTAAAAGTAATACAGCTCCTTAATTCTATGGCTGCCAATCTGTTAGAATTCTGTCAGTTTTTAAGAATTTCAGGAAGAAATTTGGGATTGTGTGGTGAAGGGTTACAACATCATTTCCTTTATGCTAAAAAGTACTTAAGTTTAATTTTTTAAAAGGTCCTTTTATTCTGGTCTTTTCTCTCAGTATGAGTGTCCTATATAGTTACTTGTTCCTGTACTATCACTAAGACAAAGTGGCCTACAAAGTGTAACCCCCCCCCATTCATTCAGTATTTTCACATCATAAAATCATCCGTGTTTTTCCTCATTAGAAGACATATTTTAGCACCTACTTTAGAGTTTTATACATTTATTTGTGTAAACTTACTGTTTAAAGTCATCATCGAAGCTAAAGACAGTCTGAAATGCTTTTGATCGGACAACGTCAAACTGACATGTTGTTTTGTCATGGGTTTTCACGCTTTTTTGACGATCCATTTTTTCATATCAGTTAATTTTCAGAAATTGTTTTCAGCATTATTATGCCTAAAATTTTCGGTATATGTAGCAACTAACTCCAAAATCTGTCATTTTTACGCTAGATAAGCAGATCTATCCCATTACCATGTTTTTCATAAACAACATCGATAAATACACACGACAAATTTCTACCCAGCTAAAGGATGTAGACCAGGTAACCAGGTAAGGCATACTAAAGGCGTTGCTTTAGAAATTATGGGCGGCGACTAAATCTTGTATCTGATAACTGATTGGTTTGATACGGGTGCTCAAAGGGGCGTGACGAAGTATTGATATTTGATTGTTTAGCAGTGGTGTATATGCAAACTTGTATGGTGTGGAATTTAGACAAGACCGTTAATGAATGCCAGCCTGATAAGGTGTGATAAACAGTTATGCGGGCTTCCTTTACACTTGATACATACTGTGTATGTCAGAGGATAGTTTATAGACATTTACTTGTCGCCAATACATTCGCCAGTGCTTCATTTTTGGTGCCATTTTCTCTAAATTTTCGCATTTGGCGCCACTGGCGATTGACAGCGGGAGCCCTGAGGAACCCTAGACCCTGTGTTCTCAAGTCCTGAAAGCTGCCGACTGAGCCACATTGGCTTTGATTTCAATTTGGATCTGTCTAAAGTTTTGTCGTTTGGTACAGAGTTCACCTATGTTGAAAAATGTTGTAGACCCTTTACTCCATAGATACTCATTTCTACGCATTGCTTGTATGAGCCTTTGGAAAACATTGTGGCAAAATGTGAAATTGCTCGTCACGAGCAATTTCACCTTTTGTCACAATGTTTTCTATGCTATCAAAAGGTGTCATTTACACATAAGAAACTGCTTCATCCTTGCTGTTATTTAGGGTCAATTAGCAATACCATAGAAATGCCTTATGAGGTAACGGGTTCAAAACCATACAAACATATCTGGTCCAAATCGAACTCAAATGTTTCATTCATGCAGAAGGCCACAGGCCTAAATTGCAAATACTGCTATTATGTTAGATGTCCATGACATCCATGTAGAGAGGGATCAATCCAGTGGGCAGATTTGCAAAGCAAATCAACTACAAAGGTTACTGACTGTGTTCAATTGCAAGCCTTGAGAATCAACAAGAAAGTAAAATACAAATTGCTTATCTAAGTAGTTTATGTGCAAATTTCTGTGATATTTATACAAAACTTACGAGTAGTTTGGCATAACTCTTTACCTCTGTTGAACATTAACTCTGTACCACACGAGCAAGTAACAGACTTGTCCAAATTGAAAGCATTTGCAGACGACAGTTTAACCCTTTATCACACCATTCCAACATTTCACTGTCCTGAGAAAGAAGCCTTTTGAAAATATTGTGGGAAAAGGACCAGCATTTTCTCCTTTTCCCACAATGTTTTCTACCATTCACAAAACCAATTTCAAATTTTAAGCCACTTTTATTTTGTCGTCTGCAAATGCTTTCGACTTGGACAAGCCTACAATATTGTCATTTGGCAAAGAGTTAATAGAGTAGAAAGCACTATTTTTTGAAAAGACTCCTTTCTGGGGGTCATTAAAAGTCAGTTATGAGTTACTAATTTACCAAACAATCCTGAATTTTAACTCTTTACCAAAAGACAAAATTTCAGACGAGTTGAAATTGAAAGCATGATTTATTAGTAGACGACAAAATAAAAAGAACTGAAAAATTGAAATTCGATCTTGGAAGGGTAGAAAACACTTGGGGAAAGGAGAAAATGCATTTTCTCCTTTTTCCACTAATATTTTCAATAGTATTCTTTCCAAAGGTCATTAAAATTCAGGACAATGTGGTTAAGAGTTTGCCAACCTGGGAATAAATCCTTTTGAAAATGTTTGGGGAAAACGAAATCATACTGATAACCAGCATTTTCTTCTTTTTCCACAATGTTTTCTACCCTACCAAAGACAGAAATCTTTGTTCCACAACTGCTGAATTTTTTATCTGCAAAAGCTTTCTATTTGGTACAGTCTAAAATTTTGTTGTTTGGCAAAGTGTGTAACACAAGTAAGCACAAGGAAAGTGAAAATTTGCTTGTACAGGGTGGAGATTTAACCCATTACCACACAATCCCTTCTTTTGACAACCATGAGAAAGAAGCCTTCAGAAAACATTGTGGGAAAAGGAGAAAATGATGGTAACCAGCATTTTCTTCTTTTCTCACAATGTTTTCTACCTTTCCCAAAACAAAATTCAATTTTTCAGTAACATTTATTTTGTCGTCTGCAAGTGCTTTGAATTTGGACCAGTGTATAATTTTGTCGTTTGATAACGAGCTAAATATAATGAAATTAAATAGGTTTACTGTGTGAACTAAACCATGAGAAAACCATGAAGGGACAGGAGTTACTGCTTTTTGAAAGGGACTTCCCCTTTTGCCACATTGTTTTCTAGAGCAGCCTAATGCAAAATTGTGGAAGCTGTCTAAATGCATTCATAATTATGTTAATCAACCAGGTGTAGAGTGCTATTCAATTAACTCTTTAGCGAACGACAAAATTCTACACAGATCCAAACTGAAAGCACTTGCAGACGACAAAATAAACGTAACTCAAAAATTGAAATATGTATCGAGCAGGGTAGAAAACGGTCTGGGAAAAGGCGAAAATGCTGGTTACATTTTGGGAAAAAGAGAAAGTGCTGGTAACCAGCATTTTCTCCTTTTCCCGCCATGTTTACTACCCTATTAGACAGCTTGAGCTCATTTGTATCAAGTTTGAATTTGTTGTCTGCAGATATTTTGAATTCAAAAGAGTCTTAACCCTTTACCCCATAAGGCATTTCTACGGCATCTCAAATTGACCCTAAATAACAGCAAAGATGAAGCTGTTTCTTATGTGTATATGACACCTTTTGATAGAATAGATTCAATAGAAAACATTGTCACAACAGGTGAAATTGCTCGCCACGAGCAATTTCACCTTTTGCCACAATGTTTTCAAAGGCTCCTACAAGCAATGCTTAGAAATGAGTATCTATGGAGTAAAGGATTAAGTTTGTCGTTCTGGAGAGGATTAATCCTTTACCACACCATACTCTGCTTTCAAAAACCTGAGGAAGAGTACATTGTGGAAAACATTGTGGAAAACATTGTGGAAAAGGGAGAAAACGCTTTTCCAACCTAGTTTCTGCATGTACATGCTAGAAGAAAGATCCCATGACCTGCGAAACATTTATTGGGCTATCTTCTAGTACTTTCAAACTGGACAAGTATAAAATTATGCCACCTGGTATAGTTGACCGATTGAACACTGTTTTATCCCACTTTCAACATTATTTCAGTCATATCAAGGTGACAGCTCACCTATTTCCTGGGTTTTACCAGTACTAGGCTAGGGCTTTGAGGTGTCTTGACCAAGGAAACAAGAAAAAACAAGAGCCGTCAGAGACGGGTTATGCTCCCCGAACAAGTGCTTGTCATAAGATATAAGAAATTGATATAAATTCACTCCTTTTATCCTAGAAGAACCTGTTCATGCCCCCCAAAATTTGAAGTGAAAAGGCAATTACTATCTTAGAGATAGCCAACAAAAACTTGTAGAGGACAATAAGCCCAATAAGCCCCCTTTAAGCCTCCTTTTCCCATAAGACAGTATTGGATCATTGCAATAAATACAATGGGTGTGTGGTTTGTGGCATTTTTTAATAATAATTAAAATTCGAAATTTCATGAAATTTGGAGCAGTCATGTATTAAATATTACATAAAACAATTTTTTACATGAAGCCCCCTTTTTCCGAGACGCAGCCTGAAATTGAGACAAGAGGACCATGATGGTCCTATATCGCTCACCTGAGTACTAAGCTGTAAAATCAAACTTGTGACCCCTGGGCAGGGCCAATTTTGACCCCAGGGGCATCCTAAGAAAAAAAAAAAACTTGCTAGAGGTACACTAGGAGATGAAACTTAAAAAATATCAAAGCTCTATACCTTCTAGTTTCAGAGAAGTAGAATTTTAAAGTTTTCCTTCTTTGTTCATATGTTTCGAACTTGTGAACCCTGGGCAGGGCAAGTTTAGACCCCAGGGGCATCGTATGAAGAAACTTTGTAGAAGTCCACTAAAAGATGCTACATACCAAATATCAAAGCTCTACGCCTTCTAGTTTCAGAGAAGAATAATATTGACATTTTCCTTCTTTGTTCCTATGTTTCGAACTTGTGACCCATGGGGCAGGGCAAGTTTTGACCCCAGGGACATCATATGAACAGACATTGTAGAAGTCCACTAGGAGATCCTATTTACCAAATATAAAAGCTCTACATAATCTAGTTTCAGACAAGAAAAATTTTCAATTTTTCCTTCTTTATTTCCATGTATTAAACTTGTGACCCCCAGGGTGGGGCCAGTTTTGACCCCAGGGACATCATATGAACAATCTTGGTAGAGGTCCACTAGGAGATGCTACATACCAAATATCAAAGCCCTGCACCTTCTAGTTTCAGAGAAGAAGAATTTTAAAGTTTTCCTTCTTTGTTCCTATATTTCAAAATTGTGACCCCCGGGGTGGGGCCATTTTTGACCCCAGGGACATCATATGAACAATCTTGGTAGAAGTCCACTAGGAGATGCTACATACCAAATATCAAAGTTCTACATATTCTAGTTTCAGAGAAGAAGAATTTCAAAGTTTTCCTTCTGTGTTCCTATGTTTCAAAATTGTGACCCCCGGGACGGGGCCAGTTTTGACCCCAGGGACATCATATGAACAATCTTGGTAGAGGTCCACTAGGAGATGCTACATACCAAATATCAAAGCTCTACATATTCTAGTTTCAGAGAAGAAGAATTTCAAAGTTTTCCTTCTGTGTTCCTATGTTTCAAAATTGTGACCCCCGGAGTGGGGCCAGTTTTGACCCCAGGGATATCATATGAACAATCTTGGTAGAGGTCCACTAGGAGATGCTACACACCAAATATCAAAGCTCTACGCCTTCTAGTTTCAAAGAAGAAGATTTTCAAAGTTTTCCTTCTTTGTTCCTATGTTTCAGAATTGTGACCCCCGGGGCGGGGCCAGTTTTGACCCCAGGGACATCATATGAACAATCTTGGTAGAGGTCCACTAGAAAATGTTACATACCAAATATCAAAGCCCTGCACCTTCTAGTTTCAGAGCAGAAGAGTTTTAAAGTTTTCCCTCTTTATTCCTATGTTTCAAACTTGTGACCCCCGGGGCGGGGCCAGTTTTGACCCCAGGGACATCATATGAACAATCTTGGTAGAGGTCCACTAGGAGATGCTACATACCAAATATCAAAGCCCTGCACCTTCTAGTTTCAGAGAAGAAGATTTTTAAAGTTTTCCTTGTTTATTCCTATGTTTCAAACTTGTGACTCCCGGGGCGGGGCCAGTTTTGACCCCAGGGACATCATATGAACAATCTTGGTAGAGGTCCACTAGGAGATTCTACATACCAAATATCAAAGCCCTGCACCTTCTAGTTTCAGAGAAGAAGAATTTTAAAGTTTTCCTTCTTTGTTCCTATGTTCCAAACTTGTGACCCCCGGGGCGGGGCCAGTTTTGACCCCCGGGACATCATATGAACAATCTTGGTAGAGGTCCACTAGGAGATGCTACATACCAAATATCAAAGCTCTACGCCTTCTAGTTTCAGAGAAGAAGATTTTCAAAGATTTTGCTATTTTTTTCCTTTCGGTTGCCATGGCAACCAGAATTATGGGTGGAATTCAATCTCTTGAACAACTTTGGTAGAGCTTCACCCAAGGAACATCCCTGCCAAGTTTCATCAAGATTGGCCCAGTCGTTTAGGAGGAGAAGATGTTTAAAGAAATTGTGGACGACGGACGACGGACGACGGACGACGCACGACGGACGACGGACGCCGGACATTGAGTGATCACAAAAGCTCACCATGAGCACTTCGTGCTCAGGTGAGCTAAAAAAGGAAGAGAGGTACCTGGGCAATGTTCCAACAAGTTCAGATTTGAAATTTCACAAAGGTTTGAGCACTGATAAAGGAGAACCTAGTGAAAAACAATTTTTCCATGAAGTCCCCTTTTTCCGTGATGCTGTCTTAATTTGAGAAACCAGGAAAGACGTATTTGCGCATTAATAATTCATAGATTGCAAAAACAAAGGGCACATGTTGAAACTTGTAAAACAAGATATAACCATGAAATGTTGACAAAAACTGAACAAGATATTAGTAAAAATTGCAATTTTGCATTAGGGCCCCTTTTTCATTTTACAAGAAACCCCCTTATTCCATGACAGAGGGTCAAATTGAAAAACACATAGATAAAGAAACAAGAGCACATGGTGAAACTCTTAAAAAACAATATAACCATGAAGTTTAATGAAATTTTGACCACAACTGAATGAAATATTAGTAAAAATTGGAATCTTGCAAGAAGCCCCCCTTTTCCATGACAGAACGTCAACTTAAAAAATGCCCAGATTAAAAATAGCAAGGGCACATGCTAAGACTTTCCATAAACAATATAACCATGAAGTTTCATGATATTCTGACAAAAACTGAATGAAATATTGGTAAAAATTGCAATTTTGCATTAAGCCCCTTTTTTCCATGACACGGGGTCAAATTGAAAATCCGGGAAAACTAAATCGGCGCATTACCCCAAGGAGTTCATATATGAAGTTTCATCCAATTTGGTCCAAGGGTTGTGGAGAAATCGCTTCGGACGGACGGACAGACGAAGTGGCGACTATATGCTCGCCCTTCGGGGAGCATAAAAAAACCCACACCCAGTGGAATACATTTGGCCACATCCCGGGGCCTCCAGGTTACAGGTCCCACGCTTTACCACTGAGCCACCGAGGACCCTCATCTGGTAAAAAGTTGAATAAGAAACAACTGGTGGCTAGTACAAAATCTAGGTCATACCAGCTAGTGTGTTGCTTGATGTTTGACCCTTTACCAAACAATCCCTTGGATTTCAAGACCCTGAGGATGGAGGAAGAAGCCTTTTGAAAACATTGTGAGAAAAGGAGAAAATGCTGGTAACCGGCATTTTCTCTTTTTCCTACAATGTTTTCTACCCTTCACAAAACAAACTATTTTTAGTCACTTTTATTCTGTCTTCTGCAAATGCTTTCGATTTGGAAAAACCTAAAATTTTGTCGTTTGGTAATGAGTTAACGCCATTTTCAACATTATTTCAGTTACTGGTATATGTCTGAAGTCAAGTGAATGCAACTGCAACGACTTCTGGACATTTTTCTACCAGCATTTTGCATTACATTTCTCAAAACAGTTTACTTCTAGTATTTCCTCAATAAACATTGTCATGGGTCTAAAAAGATAAGACTTCTTTTCAGAAGTGATGAAAAACATAGTGGGAAAAGGAGACAATGCTGGTTGGGAAAATTTTCTTTTTTTTCTACAATGTGACAAAAGCTTGCTTCCACAGTCATTGTAATGCAGGCTTGCTTGGCCCTGGACACAACTTTGGTTGTTTTTTTTTTCTCAAATAATATGGGATCAAGATTAGATTGTCTTTCGGAGACAGTGAAGGTCAAGTTCAGACTGCTCAGAATGTACAACTAGAATATACAACTGAACTAAAATGTACAACATTTCATGAAATCTATATTCTGGTAATAACATTCAACCTTTCAAAACTGCACCACATTTGTCTAATTCTTTCAAACCAATCAATTCATACAAAAAAGATAAAGATTACGTCACAAATACCTCATGGAATTTGTTACTCCTGTTGTAACCATGACAACCAGTTGTCGTGTGGTCCCAACCCGGCGGAGAGAACTTCCTAGTACCAAACATCCTAGAGAATATGTGTCGTTGGTTGCTAGGGTAACGAATGCTTCCTTTTTATCTACAAAACAAGTAACAACATCATTATTTACTTTTTACCGGAGTGACAAAACTTTAAACTTTTCAAAACTCAAGCAGGGTTGAGGAGCGATGTATTTTTCACCACTTGTTACATTGGGGCCCAACATAAAAAACCTACTTATTAGAGAGATAAAGCAACAGTAACTGAAGCATTTGTGGACGAATCTTCATGTGGCTGGGTAGTATGTAGTATACTGGTCTATCCCACAGATAAATTTAACCCTCTACTCCACAGATACTCATTTCTACGCATTGCTTGTAGGAGCCTTTGGAAAACATTGTGGCAAAAGGTGAAATTGCTCTTGACGAGAAATTTCACCTTTTGCCACAATGTTTTCTATACTATCAAAAGGTGTTATATACACATAAGAAACAGCTTGATCCTTGCTATTATTTAGGGTCAATTAGAGATACCATAGAAATGCCTTAAGGGGTAATGGGGTAAAGGCATAGCTTGTGTTGGTATAAGGGGACACTTATACTGCCTTGCTATAGAGCTGGCTTTTCTAGCAACCTGGTAGAGTGTTTGCCTAGAGACCCAGAACTCCAGGGTTCAAATCCCACTGGTGACAGCTGTTTGTGAGAACTGTTACATTATCTCTCTAATAAGTGGGTTTTTTACGTTAGGCGCTTATGTAACAGGTGGTGAAAAACATATATCGCAGTTCAACCGGGATTCAAACCCAGGGCCTCAGGAATAACATTCCTGTACTATAACCGACTGAGCTACTGAACCACATGTGGATAGGGCCGCCCTTCCTGCACTCTAACCAACTGAGCTACCGAACCACATGTGGATACGGCCGCCCGATGTATCACCATATACCTGTACCTGGCTACATTTTGGTAAGTAGAAGACATTCTGGGAAAAAGAAGCTGGTTACCACCATTTTTCCCTCTTTTACACCATGTTTTTGCGAGGATTTTTCCTAACAACATTTCATTTCCTGGACTTAATAAGTTTTCCATTTAAAAACTGAAGGGTGACATATATATCGCTATTTTTTAACCCTTTACTCCATAGATACTCATTTGTACACATTGTTTGTAGGAGTCTTTGGAAAACATTGTGGCAAAAGGTGAAATTGCTCATGACGAGCAGTTTCACCTTTTGCCATAATGTTTTCTATGCTATCAAAAGGTGTCATATACTCATAAGAAATGGCTTCATCCTTGCTGTTATTTAGGGTCAATTAGAGATACCATAGAAATGCCTTATGGGGTAAAGTGTTAATGTCCATATGATGAATCAAATAAGATTCAGGACGTGGTTCAACTCTCTCCCAAACAAAATTTTGGTCAATTCCAAACTGATCATCTACCTTGGAAAACATTAAATTTGTACAAATAAGCAGAAGTTCTCTAACATAAAAAGGGAGCAGGAAGCAAAAAGGAGAAACTGCTTGTTGTTAGGAAATTATTTCACTGCATTTTCAAAGGCTTTCTTCAGTTTTTCAAGTCAAAACACAGATTATTTGGTAAAAGGTCAAGACTTTTAAGCTAGAAATTATTAACCCTTTACCACATGATCCCAAATTTTATTGATTTTGTAAAAGAAACCTTTTCAGGACATCGTGGAAATAAGACAAAAGCTGGTAATTCTCTTTTTCTACCCTATCAAAGAGAAATTGTCTTCTGCAATTGTATGCTTTCACTTTTGAAAAGGCTAAAATTTTGTCGTCTGGTAAGGGGTTGACACGACTTGTGCCACCATAGGTCATTTCAACATGCCCATTGAAAAGGGGGCGTGGCCAATATACGGTGTCAGAAGCATTCACACGTCATTTTGCATTACGAAAGTAGCCTTCGTATGCTTTCTTGGAAAATTAAAAAGTTCTCTCTGTAAGAAAACTAATTTAGAAGTGTAGCCAAACAGGTAAAAAACGTCCGAAATGAATAAACTGGTCATTCATAGTCCGCACAATAGGTGCTGTCAAACATTTCAAGGTCTCTTTAAAGGGTCATGGTCATATGATGGGACTCGGGAACTTCAATTCGCAGGACACGCCAACTTTGTTGGCTTCCTGCTTCGAGGCCAAGCAAGCAATTACATCTGCAATTGTCTCAAAAGAACAACTTATTTATGAAAGAAATATGGCAACAAAATACTTGCAAACGCTACAATCTATTCAGAAAATGCGTATTTTTCTTACCTCTGTCAGACATGCCTGTTCGATTCTTCAAAGTCCACAAAAGGGAAACAACACTATTATTCCACAAGTTAACCAATGAGATTGAGTTTCGCTATGCACGTGATCCAAGATGTCTACATGCTGAAATTTATAAAGAACGAGAGTAACCTTAACCCAACGTCCTTATATTTTTCAAAGTACCACAATATGATCTATTACAGTTAATAAAATCCTATTTGATCAATATGTATGTGTTGTAGAGGTCTTCTCGATTTTGTGAAAGATATTTTCTGACCTTTAAATCACAGATTGCGTTTGATTAATAATTTCTAAAGAAAAAAGGTGCCAATATTGATGAACCGAACAGAGCAAGATACAATAAAAATCTTAAAAGGTGATAGACGGCGTATGACATACTGAAATAAAATTATCGGAACTTTTTCTGTTACTCAAAATAAAATAAAAAAATATTAATAATAAAAATCAACTTTACGTAAAATTGCTTCTTTTCGCTTTTTTTTTTTTTTATTTTGTTGAGAAATAGATTTAGATCTAGTATTTTTTTATTCAGTTACGCTTATGAAAATATTCATCTTACAAACAGCACAAGAAAAGAATCATTCTTTTTAACATTAGTTTCCAAAGGTATGAACCAAAGCCCAAGCTTATCGATTACCGTTAGCAATGTTTGTTACCAGTGGTTTCAGAAATTTGTCTGCAAAATATTATATACAGGCCAGTAGGGGCCTGCAAAAAAAAAAAAAAAAAAATACATGTGTGCATGTTGAACAAGTCACAATTTACCGTCTGTTTATTGTTTATCAATGCCAAGAAGTAAGTCAAAGGCATCGAAGTCAGCTTTGCCAAAAAGGTGCTGTTAGAACCAGCTACAACATAATAACATGTAGTTATTTAGTCTTGAAAGTAGAAGTCTATCTTCTTAATACTATTGGAAGTCAGAATATGTCATACTCCTGGCAATTTCTGAAGGATTTTCTTTAACATGTATATATTTCTTTAACAAAAGGACCTAAAATAGACCTTTATGCACAGAAAGATTTTGGCGTGAATATTCATATATCTCGTAATTGGGTGGTATGGTCCACATTCTTTCAAAAGTAAATGCCAAGTTTGGTTCAACCTTTACCACAATCAAAATAAGAAGCTTTCATTGATAATTTTGATCAAAATCAGACAGCAAAGAAAAAGCATCTTAAATCAGTGTCATCATTTATGACCAAATTTAAAACAACAAAATAATGTTTATTTCAGGTGTTCTAGATATTCTTTAAAGACATGGTGAATTTACATAAACAGCTGAAAAAAAAAAGTTTACATAGTTTCACATTCAGATGGCAATATCTAAAGTTCGGTTTAAATAGATAGTTATTCAGGCCTGTAATATATGGTAATAGGGGTCATTTATTTTTAAATATTATGTCAATTTGTTTGAGTGATATACATGTGTACAGCTATTTTGCATTGTCTGCGCATGTCTTATTCTTTGAAGATTCAACCTTTCTTATGTGATACATCACCCATTCCCTGATACTTGGGAAAAGTAGGGCTTATACCGAAGATGCACCCAAGCCTGTAGGGACTGTTTTAATAAATGACCGGTGTGTAGTTCACCTGCTGCTAGCTGATCATAACTGAATAAATCGCACCAGGTAGCGTTTTAGTGAGTAAACCTTTATTTCATGTTGAAATTCAAAGTAACGGTTATCGTTTTAAAAATTAGTCCAAGAATGCCAATATCAGATAGATGTGTATTTGTAGAATGCCATCTAGAGATAAATTTGAGCTATTTTGGTATCACGCACCGAATAAAATTCTATGCCCATATCTTTAGTCCAACCGCGAATAGAAACCAAGTGCGACCTAATAAGATTGGTAAACGATATTCTTGCTTGCATGGACACGAAAAAAAAAACATTTGGTTTCTAGATACTTGACTAGGCCAAACGAAGATAATTTCATTCATTGAAAATCCGTAGTTTGTATGGTAATAACATTTCCTTATCTAAACTTTGAAATTACAGTCATGGGAGTTGGATGCAGAGAGAAGGAAATCTGAATCTATTCGGCCTCGAGTCAGTTCGGCAATTCTATTTTTTTCTGTGTTTTCATGGCAGGGCAGGTGGCTAAACATACTTGATCGCACCTGAGTATACAGGCTGTTTCCTACTGCTTTACAGACTTTTCCCTATTAACAGTCATTTTTCTGCCACCAGATACTTCGTTGTCTGCGCATGTCATATTCTTCGAAGATTCGACTGTCTTATATGACGCATCACTACTAGCCCCAAAAGCGGGCTGACTGTGAAAATAGTTTTTACGTATCAATACGTTTGAGGTGAAATGAGACCTTCTTTAGCAACAGATTTCTCTAAACTGGTGATCATAGTTGAGTGAAATGCACGAGGTAGCGTTTTATTGGGTAAACCTTTATTTCAGTTTGAAATTCAAAAGTAACGGTTGTCGCGTAGGAAAGTGGTTTGGCTCTGTACCCAGGATGCCCATATCAGATAGATGAGTATTTATAGAATGCCATCTAGCGGGAGATAATGCCAGATACTTAGGATAAACATACATATTCATAATCATCAAGGCTGATAACCAAGGCGTAAAAAAAAAAATGGTTTGTTTAGGGTAACGTCTCCAAAAATGTTAGGTAGGGTAGGGGCAAAATTATTTTTTTTTATTATTATTTTTTTTTAATACCCCCATCCCACCCCAAACATTTTGAAAGCGCTTAAAATCTCAACTAAAATGAAAAAGTGTAGACTTGTCCAAACCTAAGCATTTGTAGAAAACATATTTAATAAGGATCAAAAGGTTGTATTTGCTTTTGAAAATGGAAAAAAAAAAAAACCTTTAGGAAAAAAGAGAAAATGGTAGCTACCAGCTCTGAGTCCATTTCTCATTATGTGTTCAAAAGACCTCATGTCTGTCACTAATTTTCTTATTTTGTGTTAAATGCTCAAATTCTATGTTCATTTACATAATACTTATAATACTTCTATATTTGCATCTTTCCCCTTCCCCCACCCCCTCCCCCATTAAGTGCTGTCAACTTTTGTTTAACTCTTTTCTTAAATGAAATTTTTACAAGTATTTGCAGACGACAAAACAAATGTTACTCACAAACTGAAATTTGTTTTGGGAAGGGTAGAAAACATTATGGCAAACAAAGAGAATGATTTATAGCATTTTCTCCTTTTCCCACAATGTTTTCAAAAGTTTTTTTTAAAGGTTGTTAAAAGTGTGGATTGTGTGGTAAAAAGCTAAAAAGCATGAAAAAGTTAAAATATTTATTTCCAAGTTTCTAAATAGACTGATGAATACCAGAATGTTTCGTTTGTTTTTATATTTAATACCCTCCCCCTCCAGAACACTTTAAAGTGACTATATAACTTACTGATTTAACTGTAGAAAAGTTAGGTTAACAAAGGATCATGCATGTTTCTTTTTTTTATCTAGAACAAACATTCCTGACACAACTGTGAAATTACAAGTGTCCACTTTTGTTGTCTTTTAGAGTTAAAAAGTGAAACAAGAGTGCTGTCATCACAATATACGCCACCACAAGTTGCTATTTCAAGCAGCTAGCTTTAACAGACTAAAGTTTTGGAAGTTCTAGCACCTGCCTGGGTAGCTCAATGGATATATTGAGCTACTTATAATCTAAAAGGTTTACGGATGGTCTGATGGGTGGAGAGACGCATGCACAACAGACTCAATGGTCATTGGCTTTGATTAAGCAATAAAAACATGAAGTTTTCATGAAATTTTGTCAAATAGCTTGAGGTACAAAGATGAAAATTTACATTTGACATGAAGCCCACTTTTTCTATGACACATCAATAAATTCTAAAACTCTGACAATATGCACAAGGTCAAACAATCTGTGAGATACCACCCATATCTGTTGAGATACACCCAGTAATTAGAGAGATTGATAAAAATTAAATATAAAATGAAGACCCCTTTATCCATGACACACACATCCTTGACAATCTGCGCTGGGTCACATGATGAGAAACATTCTGTAAAAATTTCATCAAAATCCGTCTAAAAATGTGAGAGGAGTTGCGTTCACAAGAAGTGGACGTACGAAAGGACAGATGCAATTTAAATTTTACATGAAGCCCCCTTTTTCCATGACGGTGTTATAAATTAAAAAACCTTGACAGTATATGCTAGGTTACATGATCTGAGAATATTTCATCCAAATCCGTTCAAATATGTCCAATATTAATTAGAAATATGATTCAATATATTTTTATTTCCAATCAAGTTAGAAAGAAGCAGACATATTTCAAGCATTTGCAGACGACCCTTTCTCTCCTCCCTCACCCCCACCCCGCCTGCTATAGATCTATTATTTTCATTTCATAAAACATTTTTTTCCACTCACGAACAGAATTTTAGCTTTCACTTATTGTTTTAATCATAGATTTGTGTAAATTCACTGTTTGAATTAATTATTAAATATGAGAAGATGGTTTGAAGTCCATCTGATCGGACGATGCCACGCTGATCACGGTAGTGTCATGGGTTTTCACGGTTTTTTGTCGATCTATTTTTTCGTGACAATCAATTTTTGGAGAAGTATTACTACATAATTTGACATCATTAAGTCAGTTTGAATATTAGGTAACCTTAAAATCCGTCACTTTACACTAGATAAGAGGATTAACGCCTTTCTTACTTTGTCATAAATGACTCGCCAGCTTCATTGTCGTCCGCGTGTCTTTCGCATTTTATACTGATCGTGTTTAGCACATATTTTACCGGTGGCGTGCAAGCTAGGTTAAATGAAGCTCTAGATGATAATTTCAGGTGTCAGATTGACATTTAAGCAGATATTTTTCAGCGTCAAAGATCATTTCAAAATTCCAAATTTTAAAACCCGGGCACAGGGATCAAATGAGAAGCTTGCCGATTCGTCAAGTTTTGTCAAGACATCCGTGGACAAAAAATCCTTTGTCTTTTTACAGGCCAATTTTTTCGTGTTATTTATCCACTATGTTGAATCCAAGAGTTTGATTGATATTAGTCACAAAACCAAGCGCTAAAAACCAGATTTCAAGTTTTGGGAGCGAGCGAGTTCCAGAACCGACTACGGGTCCTACTAAATACCACAAAGACACCCTAAATACCACAAAGACACACAAAGACGCACAAAGACACACAAAGACACCACAAAGACGCACAAAGACACCACAAAGACGCACAAAGACCCACGAAGACACCACAAAGACGTTAAAGCATGTGAAAAAAAAAAAGTTAGTTTTTTTTTTAGTTGTTTGCATTATACCAACATGCCTCTCTTTCATTGAGACTCAATAAATGTCATTAATTTTGCATTATTCTCTTTCATCTTGAGCCTTACAAATCAGTCAATATATTACAATAAGTGGTCAAACTGTTAGCCATACGAAATGAGACTGTCCAGTTAATTATGATCAAAGAACAAACTATGTCATTAACTACAATTTACTAATAAACAAAATTTTCACGGTGCCGACTTCATAAAGGGCATCAAAAGACAAGGCTTTTAAATTACCAGAGATTAAGTGATTAACAGGAAAATAAGTTGCAGGAAATGATCCGGCGGATGCTTGGACCTACATGTGTGTCTGCGCTAGTTTGTCATTTGTTTAACGTAGCATAATGCAAACAGCTCAAAAACTATATTTTTCGTGTTATTATATCTTTTGGTGTCTTTGTGTGTCTTTGTGCGTCTTTGTGGTGTCTTTGTGTGTCTTTGTGCGTCTTTGTGTGTCTTTGTGGTGTCTTTGTGTGTCTTTGTGGTGTTTAGGGTGTCTTTGTGGTATTTAGTAGGACCGCCGACTACAGTCGATTCCAGAATTTCTCAATCGATTAAGAAAAGTGAAAATCAAAAGTAAAAGTTGGAGCTGGGGCGATATCATCGCGATTCTTACTCGTCGTATCGATACTTGGAGATACATTTACGTCGTGTGCAGAGTGTGTGCAATCACGTATAAATGTATGTGGTTTACGTATGAAATAAGAAAATTTCACAGTTTTTCATTGCCTCTGCTGTATACGTACATGAACGTAAAAAAAACAAAAAAAAAAAAAAAAACAGCCCTAATAACGATGAAATTTATAAAACTTTGTAATTTGGGGAATGATTTGCAGCGAAATGTTGACAGTCACTCACTCTAGCTTAGGGTTTTCCCCGTTTTAAATATAGATGCCAATTCGGAACGTTCTAAGGTGATCATATGATTTTATTATGTTCGTACCCAAAAAGTTGAGACTGTGTTTTGATCGGTTTGCCGCCTGTAACATTTTTGTCACTAGGATTGTAAAATAAGATAAAGCATTAACAAGGTCGTTTGGTTTAGCGGACGAATTCTGGCTGCAATTTGAGTATTTGCTAGCGAAAGATGGCTCAGTTTAAATTGTCTTTGTTCTTTACAAATCGGTAATCGCAGATCGGCAACGGTCTTCCGAAGTTGACAATTGTGCGGGTTTTGGCGCTGGAAAATTGAAATGACATGTCTTTGACGCTGCAAAGTATCTGACGCAGGAATTTATGGTCTAGAGCTTCATATAACCTAGCTTTCGTGCATCCAGCAGAAATAAGGGCTAAACACGTAAACACATCAGTATAAAATGCGAACGACACGCGCATGATCATGAAGCTGGAGAGTCATTTATGACAGGGTAATAACGGTGTTAATCCTCTTATCTAGAGTAAAGTGACATATTTTCAAGTTACCTGCAATTCAAAATGACAAACTGATGTCAAATCATGTAGTAATACTTCTAAAAAACTTAATTGTCATGAAAAAAATAGATCGACGAAAAAACGCGAAAACCCATGACACTACAATGATCAGCGCGGCATCGTCCGATCAGAGGGACTTCAAACTATCTTCTCATCTTTAATAATTAATTAAAGCATCTTCTCATCTTCAATAATGAATTTTAACACTGTATGTATGTAGTAGTACATGACAGATGTGTTCTGTGACACAGTAAGATAAAAAGGCCGATTTTTTCTCATCGGAAGAAAAAAAAAAATAGGGTCGGGGCTAAATCTCTAGGTAGGGTCGGGTTACCCGAAACAAACTCTTTCTTTTTTTTAGGCCCAACCACATACGGTATCATACCACTGCTCTCTTTGTTACATTAGAAATTTACTCTCAACTGCTCTTTTATTTGAACCTTCTGTAGGAAAGTCCAGTTCGTAGCTAGGCTGTAGCCTCAAAGTCCTTGCTTCATCACTTTTTGCAATACTTTGTACTGCCATCAGTGGAAAACTGAATTTATCCTTCCCAACACACACACACACACACACACACATAAAGATTTATCTTAATTGAAAGCATTTGCAATCTACAATTAAAATGTGGTCTAAATAGTGGAGTTTGCCCTTGACAGAGTTGAAAAACATTGTTGGAAAAGAAGAAAATGCTGGTTACCAGCATTTTCTCCTTTTTCCGACAATGTTTTCAAAAGGCTTTTATCCTCATGGTTGTTGAAACTTGGAATTGTGTAATTAAGACTCATTTAGACCTGGAATTAATAATTATGATCAAGTTGAGTACTATTTATCTTTAGTTATTAACCCATTACCACACAATTCCTACTTTCGAGAAAGAAGCCTTCAGAAAACATTGTGGGAAAAGAAGAAAATGCTGGTACCCAGCATTTTCTCCTTTTCCCACAATTTTTACTTCTCTTCACAAAACAAATTTCAATTTTTCAGTCACTTTTGTGTTGACATCAGCAAATGCTTTCGATTTGGACCAGCTTAAAATATTGTTGTTTGGTAACGAGTTAAAAAAAAAATGAATCCAGTCTATTAATCTGTAGAAAAGTCACTCAGACCCCCCCCCCCCCCCTTTTCTTAATTACTTTTTTTACTTTGTTTTCTTTTCTTGTCACAAATACTAGTCATAGGATATAATTTATGTTTTTCATTTTCTCTCTTTCATTTGATTTTTAGAAAAAGCTTTCATAGCCTGAAGTACCATGTCTGGAACAGATGCAATGGGAGGCCAGTGGCACGACTGGGTGGGCGAATTGTTCGAGCCAGCATTTTGTGCAACAATCGAGGATCTGGTTGCCCATGAACAGGAGCACAAGAACAAACCAAAAGTGAGGCATGTATCTGTCCACGATCCAGAGGCAGTGAGACGCGTATGTAGTTTTATTTTCTACAACCCTTTACCATATAATCTTCAGTTTTAATGACCCTGTAGTGGAGGCTTTTGAAAAAATTTTGGGAAATGGAGAAAATGCTGGTTTTTCTCCGATTCTCAAAATGTTTTCTACCCATTTGATGGCAGATACGTTGTTTGTATCATATTTAGGTTTTCTTCTACTAATTTTTTCAATTTATACAAGTCTTAAATGTTGTCTTTCTTTTTTAGATCGAGCTGTTTTACTGAATGAAAGAAATGACTTGTCCAAATTTAAGTCTTTTTGCAGACAAGATTGTGGCAAACTTTCTTTCCTGCGATTTTTTGCCTCTCACCTCTGAAGCATGAGAGAAAAGTCAGTGGCAAGAAAAGAAAGGGTTGAATTTCCATTGACTGACAATGCTTACTTTTGACAACCTAGAATAACAAGCCTTTTGAAAACATTGTGGTAAACAGCATTTTGTCCTTTTCCAACAATGTTTTCTCACCATTTTGATACAAAGTCAAATTTTCAGTCACTTTTATTTTGTTGTCTGCAAATGCTGTTAATTTTGACCAGTCTGAAATTTTGTTGTTTGGGAAAGAGTTAAAATTAGTCTTACATACACATTCCAGCCCAACCCTAGTCTCTAGCAAAAAGAGGTTATACCATAACATTAGACCGAGCAGTTCAGTGTATATTCATGGATCTGTAATGGCTGGTTTATGAGGTAGTATGATCCTTTGCCATGCAGGAAACTGATCTTTAGCAAATACACCCTTGGACCAGATTAGCCTGAATTAAAGGGCTCATATTGACCTGGGTTATTACCTCTTGCATATGCATTAACTCTTTACCAAACAACAAAATTGTAGACTGGTTCAAATTGAAAGCATTTGCAGATCACAAATAAATGGGACTGAAGAATTGAAATTTGGTTTGGGAAGTGTGGAAAGCATTGTGGGAAAAGGGAGAAAATGCTGGTTACCAACATTTTCTCCTTTTCCCACAATGTTTTCAAAAGGCTTCTCTTCCAGGGTCGTTAAAAGTCAGGATTGTGTGGTAAAGAGTTGAAACCCCTTTTACAGAGCATAGCTGATCTGTATAAGCAAGTGATACATAACACCATTCATTCAATCAATCAATTAATCAATCACAGCCAAGTTTCAAACCTTATCCTGCTGAAAAACTAAAGTTGAATTTTCAATGCCATAATTATTTTAACTCTTTACCCCATAAGGCATTTCTATGGTATCACTAATTGACCCTAAATAACAGCAAGGATGAACCTGTTTCTTATGTTTATATGACACATATTGATAGCACAGAAAACATTGTGACAAAAGGTGAAATTGCTCGTCACGAGCAATTTCACCTTTTGCCACAATGTTTTCCAAAGGCTCCTACAAGCAATGCGTAGAAATGAGTATCTGTAGAGTAAAGGGTTAAATCCAAATATTGTTATTTCAAATTTATGTTTTGGGGAATAATATCTCTTACGGGACGGTGTAGATCTAAGATCAGACTGCACATTTTGTGCAGTCTGATCTTGATCTTTGTTGTCCGCAAAAGATCAGCGAGTCACACTGAGCAGCCTAAGGGTTAAGTAACATGTAATGTATTCTAGGTGTATGAGAAAGTCCATATGATGACGGTCTTGGATGAAGAGATGAGGAAAAAGAGAAAAGATCAACGAACAGCACAGAAACAGGAGCCAGAATCTGCAACACAGGATGATGTGATCAAAACAACAACACAGACTGTTTTACAGTTTGGTAAAGCTATAGGTTTTTTTTGCAATCTTTCAGTTTTCTTCAAAGTCCTTTCTAGATGGTTGAGCCACGGTAACTAGGTGGGTATTGCACAGGACTTGAGAACAGAGGGTGATTGGTATGAATCCCAGCTTTGTCAGTTTCTTTCCAAGGATTGATGATATTCATTATACCCCTCATAGGGTATACTGGAATGGCCATGGCTGTCCATCCATCTGTCTGGCTGTCTTTCTGTCCATAGATACAAATTTGTACTGAGCTCAAATTTACACACAGGGTTCCTATATGTGTAAATGAAGTTGTGCATGTGCAATTTTCATGACCCTGATGCGATTGGTTGTGGAATTATCTCCCCTTGAACTTTTGTTAACTCTTGCTTTGGTACTAAACCATTCTGCCTTCTGTGACAAAAGAACTGTTTTTGTGACAAGGAGCTGGTGGGGGGTATAATCATGTTCTGTTTCAATGATGGTTTTACAAGAAAAGTAGCCAGTAGCTTGGAAAGAATTTTGTTTGAAGAAACTTCAGGAAAGCATGGATAGATGCACTAGCTGCCTTCATATAACGGTAATGTTGAAATTGGTGTTAAACACAATACAATCAATCAATCTGCCTTTCAAATGACAAATTCCAGACTAGTTATAACCGTTTGCAGACCAGATATTTACCCTTTACCAAACAAAGCATAATTGTAACAAGCCATAAGAAGAAGGCATTTGAAACATTATGAGAAAAGGAGAACATGCTGCTAACCAGCATGTTCTCCTTTTTCCAAAATGTTTTCTGCCTTTCCAAAGCCAGATTCCACAATTTAAAAAGCACATTGATTTGTCATCTACAAAATTTAATGCTAATTTTATCCAAAATCGAAGCATAAAATATTCTCCTTTGCCAACAATGATTTTTGCACTTGTTTGGATGAATATTGTATCATTTTACACACTTTTCATTTGTCTTCAGATTCTGCAAATGCTTGTAACCCTTTACTTCATGACAAAATTCTGGACTCATCCAATTTGAAAGCACTAGCACACGACAAATGAAATGTTTCTCCTTTTCCCACAATGTTTTCTGAAGGCTTCTTTCTTAGGGTCGCCAAAAGTAGGGATTGTCTGGTAATGGGTTTATTTGGAAAAAACTAAGTCTTTTTTCTGTAGTCACAATGTTTTCAAAAGTGATCTGCTTCATAGTAAAGTAAGTTACCTACAGGAAGTTACATGCAAAACATAAAGAGTGGCCATAGAATTTTTTTAACCCTTTACCATACAATGAAGACTTTTAATGCCCCGGAGGAAGAGGCCTTTGAAAACTCTGTGGGAAAAGGAGAAAATCCTGGTAACCAGCTTTTTCTCCTTTCCCACAATGTTTTCTTCTCTATCAAAGAAAAATTGCATCATTTGAGCCACCTTAAAGGTGGCCCTTCAGATTAAGGGACAAAAATTTTACAAAAATGCAAAAAAATCATCCTTATACTCCCTAAGCCTTTTAATTTGCGTTACTAAAACCCCAGTAGTCGAAAACCAACACGAGAAATTAGAGATTTATTACGGACCAGGATGACTCCAACGGGAAACACTTTCTATTTTTAGATTATCAGTTCTCTCATTTAAATACAGGAAAACAAAGACGAAGTTTCAAACATCAGTCCGAAGAAGACATTATGGAAAATAATTATTACATGTTTGTTCTGTAATGGAATTTTAGTGTTATTAGTCACGTGCCAGTAACTTGACATTCCCACAATGCTTAATTGATTTTTGGCGCGAAATCTAAAAATAGCTTAAGAGGCTACATAGCCTTTTAAGGAAATACTATCAAAAAAAGAATTTTTTTTTTAATTTTATGATTCTTAACTATTGATGATTTGTATTGTTTTTTCATATAAATTTCAATGATATATATATTTTTTAATTTGGTGTGATGTGAAAATTCTAAATATCCACCTTTAAACTTATGGTCCAAAAATGCCTTTGATTTGGATAGATCTAAAATTCTGCTGTGTGGTAAAGGGTTAATCAATCAGAAAATATCTAGGTCAGTTGTCTGATCTCCATTTTATTCCAGATGAGAATAAACAGGGGGATGACCAATCAAAATCAGTTACTGTCGACTTGAACCAGTCATGCATTTGGGATTCCAGTGAAATCGGTGTATTACGAGAAGCATTTAAGTCCATTAAACAACAGAGTATAGAAGCAATGGTGCATGCCAGGGAAACAGCTAAACAAAACAAAGAGCAGTCTAGAGTAATAGCTGAACAAAGAAAGACAATAGCTGTGTTAAAGAACTCCCTATCAGAAGCTAAAATTTGTAACAAGCGCTTAAAAATGAATGTGGATAGTTTAGACGACGAAGTGAAATATCTAACAGCGAAAGTTGGAGCCATGGAGGAAGTGATTCGTGAAATAAAGCAGGAGCATTCGGATATGGTACAGGAACTTCATGATAATCGGGTAACAACGGATAAAGAGAGGATGGAAAGGGAGAGAATTCAGATGAAATTAGATGATTTAAAGCGAGAAGCATTAGCTGAAAAGCTGGTCGCAGAAGATAATATTCGAACAATGTGTAGACAGGCAATTCACGATCTCAAAGAAAAAGTGAAGAAATTAGAAACAGAGTTAAAGGAAGAAAAATGTAAGAGACAGATAACTGAAAAAGGCTTAAATCATTTAAGAACTCACTTTTCTAGTTTAAGTTTGCAGGAAATTCTGCCACAAACAGTTGTAACGAAAAATCAAGTGGAATTTATGGATTATTAGGAAAAATGGCGCATTGTGATAGTTGCTTAAGTGTCCACACAAAGCCTAACTTCTTACCAAGGGTCAAAATTTTAGACCTTTTCAAAATTGAAATCATTTACAAACAGAAAAATTTTAGATTAGTGCAAACTGAAAGCATTTGCAGACAACATAATAAATGTGTCAAAAAATTGAAATTTGTTTTTGGAAGGGTAGAAAATATTGTGGGGAAAAAGGAGAAAATGCTGGTAACCATTATTTTCTCCTTTTCCCACAATATTTTCTACCCTATCATCAGTCAAAAATTATCATATTACCAAGATTTAATATGTTGTATGCAGATGATTTGAGTTTGGTCCAGTCTAGAAATTCGTCATTTGGTATAGAGTTCAGTATGGTTTTAACTTATAACCAAATCACAAAATTTTAGGCTTGTCCAAATCGAAAGCATTTGCAGATGACAAAGTAAAAGTGACGGAAAATTTGAAATTTCTTTTGTGAAGGGTAGAAAACATTGTGAGAAAAGGATAAAATGCTGGTTACCAGCATTTTCTCCTTTTCCTACAATGTTTTCTAAAGGCTTCTTTCTCGGGTTGTCAAAAGTAGGGAATGGGTGGTAGTGAGTTAACCCTTTACCACATAATGCTGACTTGACGACCCTGAAAAAGATGCCGTTTGAAAACATTGCGGGAAAAGAAGAAAATGCTGTTAACCAGCATTTTCTCCTTTTCCTACAATATTATATCTCTTCGATATCAATTCCAAAAATTTCAGTCTCTTTTATTTTGACGTCTGCAATTGCTTTCAATATGGACCAGTCTAAAATTTTGTCGTTTGGTAAAGAGTTAAATGATTAAATTAAGGAAAGAGACGGTTTGAAAACATTTCGGGAAAAGGAGAAAATACTGCTTATAAGCGATATCTCTTTTTCCCACAATGATTATTAAAGCTGTTTGCCTTAGGTTTGTTAAAATATGGGAGGCTTGGGGGAGGAATACTTGTCTAGATTAATCTATTACCAAATTAACCAGTTTGTCATAGGAACAGTTTTGCTTTGAAATGAAATACATAGTTTATACCTCTCATAGGCTGTGATTTCTATGATATATAGTGTTTGTTTCTATGAGACCAAAAAAAAAAAACATGAAAAGTTTTGTCACAAAAAAACTAGTGTATGTAGTTTATTCACCTGACCTGAGTCCCTGTGTCTTGTTTGGCAGAACCAAGTCGGAGTTGCTAAGTCAGAAGCGTACAGGACTGTAGAGGCGAGTCCCATTAGCTCAGTCAGTAGGGTACAGGACTTGCGAACAGGGGGTCGTGAGTTTGATCTCCGGCTCGGTCTATTTCTTTCCAAGGATTGATGATAGTCAATGCGACAGGATTCATTCCTCTCCCACTGCCGATTGTTGTTTCAACAATGGTTTTGTGGAAAAGCAGCCAGTGGTTTGGAAAGAATATTGTGCGGAGTACTGGTAACAGAAACTCCAGGAAAGCATGGATAGGTGCAACTGGCCACTGCTGTATAACTGATATAATGTTGAAAACGGTGTTTAACATGGTATAATTAATCTGATTAGCAATCAACAGGACTTTAAAACAGAAGAGTCGCTGTTTCCATCACCGACTTGGCAAGTGTCTTATTTAGGATTAGTGGTTGTCATTGTGACAAAATTTATTCCTTTCTTGCTGCTGACCATTGGTTCAACAATGGCTGACAGTGGCTTGGAAAGAATATTGTGTAGAGTACTGGTAATAGAAACTGTGAAAAACATGGATAGGTGCACTTGCTGCAATATAACTGAAATTATGTGGAAAACAGCATTAAACACCATATATAGTCATTCAATGAATTAACCCATTACTACACAATCCGTACTTTTGATGACCCTTAGAAAGAAGCCTTTGGAAAACATTGTGGGAAAAGGAGAAAATGCTGGTAACCAGCATTTCCTCCTTTTCCCACAATGTTTTCTACCTTTCACAAAACAATTTTTTAAAAATTTTTAGTCACTTTTATTTTGTCGTCTGCAAATGCTTTCGATTTGGACAAACCTAAATTTTGTCGTTAGGTAATGAGTTATATAAATGAATTAATAAATTAATCTCTTGCTGCTGAACGTTGGTTCAACAACGGCAGACAGTGGCTTGGTGCAGAGTACTGGTAATAGAAACTCCAGGAAAAGCATGGATAGGTGCACTTATTGCGATATAACTCTATACCACAATCTCGTCTTCTAACAACCCTGAGAAAGATTCCTATCAAAAACATTGTGGGAAAAGGAGAAAATGCTGGTAACCAGCATTTTCTCCTTTTCCCACAGTATTTTCTACCCTATTATAGTCAGAAATCATCATATTACCAAGATTTAATTCGTTGTCTGTATTTGCTTTGATTTTGGTCCAGTCCAAAAATTTGTCATATGGTAGAGAGATAATAAAGATAATGTTGCAAACAGCATTAAACACCAAATATAGTTATTCAATTAATTATTTTCAATGCATAACAGGATGCTTTCTGGAAAGGAATACTAGTCACTAAGAGTTATTTTGGTAATGCCATTTATTGGTGCCTTTTCTAGGTACCAAAACAAGGCTACTTGTGACCCATCACGCAAAAAAGGGACAATCAGGGAATTTAGTACATCAATTAGATGAAAACAGATCAAAGATAGTGATAATTAAAAAAACTATTGTGTTGTAAAGTAGAACGACCACTTCTTATACAGAAAATATCATAAAAGCAAAGAGTGTTGACCCTTGTCAGTCAGCCTGCGAAATACTTGGAGTCTGACCAGGGATGACACGTTTTGCAGTTTCCAGAAGGCCCCTTTTTGCAAGACATGTCGCATTTATCAGCTTTTTTGGCATTGGGTATAAAATGTTCAAAATAATTTTTGGAGAAGTGCAAACACTTTGAAAGTATTCACAGAAATGACCAGTGGTCTATGAAAAAGAAGTTTAATGCATCTGCAAAGAGTATCAACTTTTTGCTATTTGTACATTTTCTGCATGTATGAGGACTAGTTTACCTAATGATTTAGTTGTTGGACAAAGCAAATTTTATGGATCAGTAATAATATTGTTACTTTCTTGGTATGATACACTTTCCCAAACAATCCCTTGTTTTTGCGACCCTGCGTTAGAAGCCTTTTGAACACATTTTGAGAAAGGAGAAAATGCTTTTTCCCACAATGTTTTCTGCCCTATTGAAAACCAATTTTTGAGTTATGTTTACTTTGTCATCTGCAAGTCCTTTCAATTTGGAGCAGTCTAACATTTTGCCGTTTGGTAAAGAGTTAAAGAATATGCATAAAACTCTTATGTTTTCGTGGTTCAAATGGTTTCAAGATTTGTTACTACAGATAATTTTGATGAAACCTAGCGTGTAAGAAATATGGGACATATGGCAGAACTTTTCACACAGGATCTTTGTATACACCAAACATAACAAATAGCTCGTCTAGCACTGTCCGCTTGTAGAAAAAAGTATTAGATCTACTCAAATATTCTGACATTTGTTAATAAAGAGGAAATGAAAACGTGTTAATGTCATATTGTCAGGGAAATTTCGCATTTATTGAAGAGAAATATCTGCTGTTTCATGTTTACACAGTTACTTTCCCGCCACCGGTGGTTGTGTAGTAGTGTATGTCGAGTTGCCCTGATCGATATAGCAGCCATGTAGTTCCACGCGCATGCAAGGGAAGTGGCTTGAACTGAAACTAACCGGATGGAACCGGATAAACCGAGCTTGTACCGGTGTTTGAAACTTTGTAGTGTAACTGGTTTTCGAGGATGTTCCGGTAAAAAGCTGAAAAAAAAACCCCAATGTATTTAAGTATCTATAGGATGTTCGACTGTAAGTATCCACCGGTGCCGCGTTTTGTATAAATACATCTGGATGTATAAACACAAAATGGGTCTAAGCTCCGGCTAAAGGCATCAAAATTTTTAAGTAAAAAGTAAATTGATCGACAGAACTGGCTTGTATCTATCGTCACCATCGGTTGCCCATATGGGCGACCCCCTATGAAGACTGTTAGTTTTGGTACGTGGGATAGTGCAAGACAAAAGACGAAACCCATCCGAAGTAACGTACGGATGTGTTATGTGCTCGTTGTATAGCATTGTCACACCAGACCTCGATTTAATGCCTCATCCGAAAGACTACTGTAATTTTAGCAATCTCCGAGCAGAGTTGTCGTTCGTTACCTCACATACATCTCTGCGATGGGCTAAATGACAAGAATCTTGTCAAACCGAGGAAAAGATGTTTTGTTACTGTTTAGCTGTTTCATATGTAAAATTGTAAGTTAGACAAAGGAAATATGATTCTGGATACATTATAGGTGCGTTCAAACTGATGAATTTACCTGTATAAAATGGAACTATTTTTTTCGAGCCTCTTCACTTTTCAGAATCTTACGCCGATTTTAACAAAAATGGCTGCGCCCATGAATGATGACAACTGATCTGACACACCGCTGGATCTAAGTTTGTACGATTAAAAATCAAGTTATCGTCCTTTAAAGATAAATAGGATTTTCAGAAAATCCCTCTTTTGTTCATTTCCTATCACTAAGTCTGACTGGTCCTATGCTATTTGAACAGCACAAGAAACAATCGATATTGGTTTTTCTTTCACCGGCGTTTGTGTAGCCATTTTGAGTTATGGTCATGTGACAAAAATATGACGTAATGACGGACTACTTTCTGAGCCCACTACAGAGGTGAATGTAATGATCCGGAGTGCAAGAGAGTGTAATTTTAGATGGTTCTATACTCTGAACTATGTGGGCTGGTCAAATATTCAAATATATGCTTTAACCCTGTACCAAACGACAAAATTTCAGACTGATCCAAATTGAAAGCAGTAGAGGACGGCAAAATAAACGTTACTCAAAAATCGAAATTTGTTTCAAATAGGGTAGAAAACATTGTGGGAAAAGGAGAAAATGCTGGTAACCAGCATTTTCTCCTTTTCCCACAATGTTTTCAAAAGGCTTCCATCTCAGGGTCGTAAAAACCAGGGACTGTTTGGTAAAGAATTAAAAAATGTACCTTTTGTGTGGCAGTGCCATTGTTAACTTCCTGCACGTATGTAAAGTTGTATCCATTTGTACTGTAAGAGATGTAGTAACTTCCGGTATACAAGGTAGAGTTAAAACTCTGTTCCGTGGCCGAAAATACAGTGGCTTCTTTCCCTGTAAATAATGAATTTGAATTGGAAGTTATACTACGAGGGTTGTTCGGGAAGTTCGTATTTAATCGACCTAACATTGTTTTACTCCTTTCCCAAACGACAAATATAAGGCTCCTCTACACTGGAAACATCTGTAGACGATAGTTTGAAATTGATAGAAATGACCTGAGGTTCTTCGATAAGGAAAGAAAAACAGTTGGGAATGGAGAAATTACTTGTAACCACCATTTTCTCCTTTTCCACGATATTTTTCAGAGTTTTCTTTCTCATAGGCATTAAAACGTGGGATTGTATAATAAACGCCCAAAATCACCCCTACCCACATATTAACCGAGGACTTCTTATAATCTTTACAGAACTACAAAGGCACGCTATCAAAAACGGTAATAGCAGCGTTGTAAGAGTTTCTATACCTAAATCCACTTGCAGCCAAGAGTTCGAGTTTACCCCGCACCATCCGCCATCTTTTCCGCCGGTGTATCCTAAACGGCCATTGGCTGCCGAGTAACTTTCACGCGTGAGAAATGCTGACATCATGGCGTCGGGAATATGGCTTCTGTTCGCCACTCCAAGGTCATTATTTGTACAGTCTGCATAAAGATAAAGTGTTCTTGTTTGGTAATAGCATTTATAGGTTTTGGAAGGTTCACAATACTTGGATTGAGGTTAGCTTATTGAACTCCTTAACATCTGCAATTAATGGCGTAAATACCTTGGTTCTACCTACAAGTGATGTTGGAGGGTTCTAAAAGACGTTGGAAAGCCGAGCCTCGTTTTAGTACGTCGAGACAAGACACGTGGTACCATAGTAAGGCCCTGAGTGATGGAGGTATAACTATTAAGCAACCTTTTTACCGAGCTTGACTTAATGAATCAATCATAGTAGACAAACGAACGAACAAACAAACAAATAGGCTTACCAAGGTCACAGTTCATACCGCTGTACCTCTGTTGACAAAAACAACGATACGGAATATCTCCACTCACATCCTGACAGGTCCCTCCATTTTGACACGGGTTACTGGGTAAACATTGGTTTCTTTCTGTAAAACACATGTATATTTAATACTTTGTGTATTTTAATATTTTAAATTTTTATCCGAAAATTATTCCACATTTTTTTAGGCAATGCAATTTTGCATAAAAGCTACAGAGAGATTTACATAAACGTAACCTTTAACTTATTTTACCAATCTTGTCTTCCTTCTATCGCTCTCCTCCAATCTCTCCAACTGACAACAAAGTATAAAGTCATTTTTCACTAATTTTCAGATTGTAAAAAAGGGTATTTTTTTTATAATCGGATGTGTTTTAACATCCGCAGTTTTTACTTTTGGTCGCTTTCTGGGCTTTAAAGGTGGCCCTTCAGAATTTGGGAAGAAAATTTTACAAAAATATCATCCTTATACTTCCAAAGCCTTATAATCGTCATTCATAAAACCCTAGTAGTCGAAAACCATCCGACAACACGAGAAATTAGAGATTTACTACGGCCAAGGTCGACATCGACGGGAAACACGTTCTATTTTTACATGAACAACTCGCTCATTTACATACTGGAAATACACAGACGAAACTTCAAACATAGCGTCCGAAGAAGACATTATGAAAAATAATTACATGTTTGTTATGTAATGGAATTTAAGCGTCATTAGTCACGTGCCAGTCACTTAACATTCCCACAATGCATTTTTTTTATTTTTGGCGCGAAATCTAAAAATAGCTTAAGAGGCTACGTAGCCTTTTAAGGGAATACCATCAAAAAAAATTTTTTTTTGGTAATGTTATGATTCTTAATTATTGATGATTTGTATTGTTTTTTCATATAAATTTCAGTGATATATATTTTTTTTGATATGGTGTGATGTGAAATTTCTAAGTACCCACCTTTAAAATTAGGTTTGATCATGATTTAAAACAGCCATACCGATTATTTCCATTCTAAACACCGCATCTGCATATTTGCCGTCCTCATTGGTCGCTCTAATTGTGAAACTATAAATAGCATCAAGGTCAGGGACGATACCCTCAATCCTGTTAGAGACACTATCTATAGAAAGTCCTGGAGGCGTGGTACCAGCAACCACGTGATAGGTAAGTGGTCGATTGTCAGCGTCCTTTAATTGAAAATGAAATACTAATTAATCAGTAATTCATTGATTATCTTACTTCTTTTATTTCCAAGAAAAACATCCATTTTTTTTACGCTCTTTTAATTTAATATGTTGGTTGCCATTACCACGTGAGTTTGTAACTGGAACAAAATTGGTGTAGAGTGTTTGAAATCTATGAATCGATATAACCAACTCTTCAAAAGTAAAATGGAATGACCGAATCTAAAGTAAGAATCAAAGTATTGAAAACGCTGTAGTGGTATTTGTCAAGGAAGCCATCCTGTGGAATTAACAATTTGAAAGAAAAAGAGAAACAGTATTCAAGTATTGGCTTGAAAGTCAACCTACCTAGCAACATACCAAGCAAATGGATACCTTTTTAGTTGAAGAGAGTGTACTCATGACAAAGTTAGCATTATTTGTGTACTAGCGGTTTCCGTATAATTATTAGGAGAAGTCGAGAGTAACGTCCCTTGACAGTAGGATGTATCACGGGTAGAGAGAGAAACCATTTGATCATATGATCAATGAAATTAAGTCTGTACCAGAAAACTATGATTTTGAAATATTTTTGTTGTTAACATTAAATTCCCAAAATTACAATCAATTATTTGGATCTATATAAAAATTCATGCCCAATCGTAGCCATGAGACCTACTGGTTTTGGAACGAAAAGGCCCAGGACCAAGCGGTCGGTAGACAAATTTGTATTATTGCGCTAATAGGAGTCTATTAGCAAGTGAAGCTACTTTCAATTAAAAATTAGTATTCCACGATAGATGGTTTCATCCAGCGTATTTTAACATGCCATTTCCAATTACACTTCTGGTTGGTACCGAAGAATTCATTTGCCTGAGAAAAATTGTGTTTAATTGGGTTTATTTCCTTCAGCTTTGCACAAAATACGGTACATGGTCTTCAAGATTCAATATTGAACTCATAGTGGTATTGACAAATACCACAAAAATTGTAGACAGACCCTTTTGCTTTATCACTGGATCATTTTGAGTATTGCACAGTTTTGTAAAGTTTATCTATATAGCACTTTCTACCTAGACGACGATTTTTTGTGTCACAATTATACTCTCCCTCAGCACGAAGACGATCTTTCTTCGTTCGTTCTCTGACTATAAGCACTTTCTGTAGCAGAGCAACGACAAAAATCGTCATCTGACTAACTTAAACGAAGAACGTCCGTCTTGTACCACCCGGAAATTTCAATAGGACAAAAATTTGCCTTTCAAAGTGTAGGAAATATTGAGGAAAAAGGGAAAATGCTGATTATAAGTACACCTTCTTATTCTATAACCTTTTTCTCTCTTTTTCAACAAAAAATAGAGATTAATTAACAATACCTACCAGAGCTTCCAGCTTCACACTGACTGTTTCCCCGCCAAATGCTGTGTAGAAAAACCCAACAGTCGAATGGGGCTTCCACACTGGGGGCAAACCGTTAATAGCCTGGAAGAGAGTAGCCTGATTTGAACTATACTCCTGGAAAAGGGGGACTGAAAGCATCGGCAAGAAGTATCGACCAAGGTAAGCCTAATTCATGATTCTATTGACGCTCATATTCTAGAACTTACGGATAGGGCACCCTAATGGGATTCGTGTAACATCGCCATTCATCGTATGGATTCGTCTGAGACTCGGGTAATCCGTAATCGAGGTTGGGAAGGGTCGGCGTGTAACGACCGATTGATTACGGAATACCCAAGCCTTAGCCGAATCCATACGTTTTTTCGGCGATGAAGGTGATGTTACACGAATCCCATTAGGGTGTCCTATTCTTAAAACTTAAGAGCGAAATAGACAAAAGGACATTTTCAGTCAGAAAATCAGACATGTAGATATTGCAATTTCGAGGTTGTTTTGGCTTGAGTTAAATAGACTGGCATACTTATTAGATAACAATAGATAGATAGATAGGTAGATAGATAGGTAGATAGATAGATAGATAGACAGATAATCTTGACAAACCAAAATTCAGTATTTCTCTAGGATACATTGACATCTCTATAAAAAATACCTTGATAAGATGAAGCAGATCGTTACCATCAAAGAAGACTGTACCTCCTGGGCCAGGAACCAAGTACACACTTGCGTCATTTCCGGACTAGAAAACAAGCAACGTGATTGGATGAAATAGCTAAATCAGAAACGCATCTGTTGTTTCTAGAATTTTTGAAGATTCAAATTTTGTCCGAGACAGTATTCGTGCACTTGACTTGTTAAAACTTTGAAGATTTGATTTGCTTTAATAGCTCCCCTCTAGCCCTGGTTTGGAACTTGATAGATACTAGTAGCCTTAAAAATTACTCATATAGAAGAAAAATTGTAGCGCACACACATGTACCGGTTCTTTTGCACCGCAGAAAAACATCTTTTTGCAGAATGCTTGTATGGTGTTTGACGCTGTTTTCAACGTTATTTTAGCTATTTCACGGCGGCCAGTGCACCTATCCATGCTTTCCCGGAGTTTCTTTTACCAGTACTTCAGACAATATTTTTTCCACGCCACTGGCTGCTTTCCCATCTAACCATCGTCGAAACAATGATCGGCGATGAATGAGGACTAGACCCTTTCGTAATGACTATTATCAATCCTAGGTAAATTGGACACGCTTGGATCTATCCGGTGATCCCCTGTTCTTGAGTCATGTGACCGCGCTACCAGGGCTCGGCGCCTTGTACCGATGAAACCAAGACGCAAAAAAGTTATGTGTTAATATTCTAGTGACCTAGGTAAGTTGGGCATGACTCACAACCTAGATGGAAATATGACGTCATTTACCTTACATTTCTCGCTCTTGACGTAATATTGTAATGCGTTGAGCTGCGGAGGGGGTACGCCACGGCGAATAACGGAAAAGAACTGTACTGGATTTTGATAAAGCTCCTCCCAGAAAGGGTTAAAAGAATGAAATAGATAGAATATTTGCTTTTTTTTTCGGTGAAAGTTTATTTCATCTCGTGAATACCATCGGTGCTGCGCCACTCGTGAAAATATTACTGATGATGTTTACTCGATGCAATGAATTTCGATATTGTATTTTATGTGTCTATTTTTAGAAATTTTATGGGTAAAGAAATGACGTAATTTAAGCTGGGGGAAATTATTTCCCAGTCACAGTGAATAATTTCCTCCTACCGAAAATCTGGTTTATTGACTTGAGATCACTAGTTTTAAAAGTGGCATTCATTGACAAAATAATCTCATGAAATATAATATATAATTTATTTCATCAGCTTGTGGTTAATATGAGGAAATATTTGCCTCAAAAGGGAAAGATCCGCGAAAATAACTCGTGCCTTACGGCACTCGTTATTTTCGCATACCTTTCCCTTTTTCGGCAAATATTTCCCTAAATTAACCACAAGCTGATGAAATAAACTCTATATCTTTCACCGAAAAAAAGAACAAATATCCTCTATTTATTCAATCGTATTTAATACAACTCAAGAAATCCATCATTTCCGTCAACTGTTATTGTATGCCTGCTGTTACGATATTTAAGCCTGTAGAAAAATGAATGAATTACCTGTAAAGTTACATTCCCGTTCGTATCCGCCTCAATGGAGACGTCCGGATAATGGATTTGTAAAATACTGCAATGGACAGGTAAGTAAATAAACAAGTTGGCTTCTTAACAAAAGACCTCAGGAGCGGCCAGCATCACTGTTTTCAAATAATTTATTGGCTTTTAATTCCAAGCTGCCGAGTAGAAACCTCATTTGCTTTACATGACGGTCATTTGACCTTCTTGTCGCGTTTTCAAGTCGCATGATCTTGTCCAGCATTATCTCCAGCTAGACGACATTCTATACAAATTCATATCTATCTAATTTATTTGGGCATTCTGGGTACAGAACCGGATCAATTTTTCAAAATAACCGTTACTTTGAATTTCAAAGTGAAATACATGTAAACGTCTACTCAATAAAACGCTACTTGGTGCGATTCATGTAGTATGCCTATCGTATAACCTACGCATCGGCCATATAACTCATTACCAAACGACAAAATTTTAGGTTTGTCCAAATCGAAAGCATTTGCAGACGACAAAATAAAAGTGACAAATTGAACTTTGTTTTGTGAAGGGTAGAAAACATTGTGGAAAAAGGAGAAAATGCTGGTTACCAGCATTTTCTCTTTTTCCCCACGTTTCATAAAGGCTTTTTTTTTTCTCGGGGTCGTCATAAGTAGGGACTAGTGGTAATTAATTAATCAAGCCTATAAGACAAAAAAAAAAAAAAAAAAAATATGAATTCCAGTAGAAATAGGGTAAGAATTTATTTCAAGTGGCTGGTTTATACATGGCGCTGTCTAAAATTTGAACTGGTTAAGTGGAGAAGACCGCGAATCAAAGATCAGAACAAGAAAAGTTTTATTTTACAAAACGTGAATACATTTGTAACTTACCCTCCATTATCCCCTAGAACAATGTTATTGGAAACAAACAGGATTAAAATCAAGCTAAGAGAATGCGCGGCCATCATTACTTGGTGACTTGTACCTCAAACCGGAAGTACTATAGGTAACGAAAATATCCGAAGTTTTCCGATTCCTCTCTTTTGAATATATCTGTTGGTGACATATTTATCGCTAGTTTTACGTTCCATGGAAACAAATATTCTCACCCTTTGCACTGTGAGTATAGCTATCCGTTTTTATATCTGGAAAAAGAAAGTCAAAGAAAGAAAGCAACTCTGAAAGTGAATATTAGAGGTATAGTAACGTTACAACTGAATAGAATTTAAAGAAATAGCAGAAGTTAGAAACAGAATTTCCATAAATACAATGTAGTTTCTGCACCTCACAGACATTCTGAAAGTTTTGGAAAATCGGTATATCATGGGGGTAAAGATCAAGATGTTTATTTTTTGATGGCACAGATTTTATCGATGCGATGTGTCCTAAATCTGGAATATCATGGTTGTGACAGATATTGTGGATGGTCGCTGAAAATTTGAAAAGTATTCTATGCTTGAGGTAGGACAAAACGCAGACAAGCGTTGCAAAGTATGATGAATGCGTATGCACCATAATCAATCATTCGGATCACCTCGGCCAATTTTTTGAGTCAATAAAGCGTATGTAAGCTTCAACAACAGCAACAAACAAACAAACAAAGATACATACAATACCGCGGAAATCAGGGTTTCATTTGGAATATCATGGCCTTTACTTGGTTGGGGGGGGTACTCCTTATCGGACAGTGCAGACCGAAGATCAGACTGCACGTTCTGTGCAGTCTGATCTTAATCTACACTGTCTGCAAAATTTACTTGAGTTGCGCTTAGAAGCCCATCCTCGGATACCCCGGGGTCTCCCTATTTGCTACGCTACATCGTCGATGTAGCGTAGCAAATAGGGAGACCCCGGGGTATCCAAGGATGTTAGAAGCCTAAAGGTTAATCGAATAAATAAATCATCGCCGGACAACTTGGAATTTGTCATTTTTTTTTAAAATATGATTCAAGATCAATACGTTTCCGCGTATTTTAAGATATACAAGGAGTGAGCAACATCAAAACTGTCATGAAGCCACAGGCAAGCGAAATCAAATTTGGTATTCGAGGCCCACAGGTAAACGAGCATTTTAACCCTTTACTCCACAGATACTCATTTTGACGTATCAACAAGACAGCTTCTGAAAACATTGTGGGAAAAGGAGAAATTGCTCGTAACGAGCAATTTCTCCTTTTCCCACAATGTTATTCACTCAACCAGACATTTGTATCCTCATTTGTCCATATTTTTGACACCATATCTTTATTTGCTGCTAAAATGGAAGAGCTTCAAATTGGCATATCGGGTAAAGGGTTAACAGAGGGTTAAAAAAAAAACCCTAAAGAGCAACGAGTCATAAGATCCCTCGATACTTTCGACTTTTGTCACCAATCGGCCATCTGGGAAAGAGACTCAAAGTCGTTTCTGCAAAGTCTGGTTAAAAGTTAAAAATCTCGTTTGAGCTGACCCCTGGAGTTATGTTTACAGAAATAATATGGTGTCAGCATAAAAGTGTAAAATCAAAACAACCGCATATCATCGGCTTCAAATAATTGATAAATTTATTTAAAGTTTATCGAATTTATCAGGCTGAGGTTTAATGGGTGATGTTTTTGTAATAAGCCGCTTCGTATCTAGTAGTAACGTTTACTGATCAACGGAATTCTGCGTATGAACTGGGTCAGAAGAGCGCATGAGCAACAGGAAGTTATCGTAGATGGAACTGGGTTATTGCTAGATTACAAACTATAATTTTCGAGATGGAAAAGATTTCCTTTTTGATTTTGTGCCTAATTTCGTCGACTTTTGCGAGGTAAATCGTAATTCTATTTCACTGTTGCTCTTTCAGAGTATATCATAAATGTGACTTGTCTTCATGTAAATTCATATTCTCATTGCATTCTGTCATTTTAAGCCTACTCTTTAAATATGTTAGAATATTGTTTTTTAACAATTCAGTCTCATCAATATGTTTTACAAAAATATAATGATTGTTGTCAATGTTTTGTTTCAGTTTTCTTGAAGTCGACTACCCGAACGTGAATGTCTCGGCAGAGAGTCGTGGTGACGCCATTTTTGAGGTAAAAAAAAATCCATATCGGTTTTAAGCAATAAATGACCTTATTAGTCCCGACATTTCTACGAATCTTACGTGATTTTTGAAATATTCTATAACCCCTAACCACATAATCCAAATTTTTAAAGACCCCAAGAAACGATCCATTTGTTGGACAAGGAGAAAATGCTAGTTTTAAAGTTAAGATAAATTTGTTCATGTTTTTAATGTCATCAAGCAATAAATATATTGACATAATTAGGTTCCATAGTTTCAGAAATATTACATGTGATTATTTTGGTATTCTTTGATCCCTTACCATGTAATCCCTATACATTTTAAATGATCCTGAGAAATAGGTCTTTGAAAACATTGTGGGAAAAGGAGAAAATGCTGGTAACCAGCATTTTCTCCTTTTCTCACAACGTTTTCTATGCTATCAAAGGCAAATTACACCATTTGAGTCACGTTATAATAAATTGTCGTCTGCCGATGCTTTGAATTTCAATAAGTTTACATTATTATTGTCTTTATCAGAATGGGAGACATTTTTCAGCTATTTCGCATCGCATAATTCGTCTCCAGTAAGACATTGGTCCTGATTAGGGGTTTACATGTTTTTTTATCATTGGCCTTCTTGCACTACACAAATATGTTACTGACCGTGATACTATGGTTAACCCGTTACCCAATAAGACATTTCTATGGTATTTCTAATTGACCCTAAATAACAGCAAGGATGAAGCTGTTTCTTACGTGTATATGACACTTTTTGATAGCATAGAAAACATTGTGGCAAAAGGTGAAATTGCTCGTCACGAGCAATTTCACCTTTCGCCACAATGATTTCCAAAGGCTCCTACAAGCAATGCGTAAAATTGAGTATCTATGGAGTAAAGGGTTAAGGTAGTGGACCCGTAAAAAAAAAACCCCATCTATTTCCAGTATGATATTAGCCTACAAAATTTGCTACGGTTACAAATGAGTATTATTGTACCTCTTTAACCGCGCCGCTTTTCCTTTTGTTTGCCTTCTTAGAAATATCATTTATAAATCTATTTTTAAAACCACCATATTTCCATTCCAAAAGGAGATGATACTTACCTTTAGAATATATGAGTTAAGCCTACTTTCTTTTTCACCAGGCAGGCGATGGCGGAAATGTATTTCTCGAGCCTGGTACTGGAGGAACTGTTTACATAGGAAATACTGACCTGAGGAAGTTTATACAGGTTGGTGACAAGTTTCATGATTTCACTATTCATATAAAAATATCCTTTTTTTATTTCATGCTTTCCGGTGGGATATCGAGAAATAGCAGTGAAAATATTTTTCGATCTTACACCAGTGAAAATACCGATTTTCACGTTCTTGTTGCCTAGGTAAATTGCGCGTGCCTAACAACCAGATGGGAAATATGACGTCATATACCTTACATTTCTCGCGCTTGACGTCACGTTGCTATGCGGGAGGGGTACGCCACGGGGAATGAGGGAAAAAAATTGTACTGAATTTTGATAAAGCTCCTCCCAGAAAGGGTTAAAAGCATAAAATAAATAGAATATTTGTTTTTTTCGGTGAAAGATCGAAATTTATTTCATCTCGTGAACACCATCGGTAATATTTTCACTCGTGGCTGCGCCACTCGTGAAAATATTACCGATGGTGTACACTCGATGAAATAAATTTCGATCTTACACCGAAAAAAACAAATATCCTCTATATATCTTGCTTGGCGGTAGCATATCGAGAAATAACTGTGAAAATATTGTTCGATATTCCACGGGTACGACCTGTGAAAATACCGTTTTTTTGTATTCTAGTTACCTAGGTAAATTGCGCATGACTCACGACCAGATGGGAAATATGACGTCATTAAGCTTACATTACTCACGCTTGACGTCATATTGTAATGCGTTGCTACGCGGGAGGGGTACGCCACGGGGAATAACTGAAAAGAACTGTGCTGGATTTTGATAAAGCTCCTTCCAGAAAAGGTTTAAAGCATGAAATAAATGGAATATTTATTTGTTTTCGGTGAAAGATCCAATTTATTTCATCTCGTGAACACCATCGGTAATATTACCGATGGTGTTCACGAGATGAAATAAATTTCGATCTTTCACCAAAAAAAACCCATATATCCTCTATTCATTCCATTGTTTTGTTTCTCCCTGTGCTTAGACATTAACCATCAAATCTGAATTCCAGAAATATTTTTTTCTTTTTATGTTTCCAGCGCGTTAAAAGTTTACCCCCGGTATGGACAAAGCAATCCGAACATGGAACTCTGGGAACGTTTTTATCAGGAGAACAACTCTCTGTCAATGTAGAGGCCATTGTAAGTTTATTCTTACTTCCTATTTGTTGTACAATATCTTCTGCCAGACGACATCCTTCAAATCAACATCAATCTGATTGGGGCATTCTGAGTACAGAACCGGACTACTTTTCAAAACGACAATTGTTACGTTGAATTTCAAAATGAATTAAATGTTTACTCACGAAAACACTGCCTGGATCTGCATTCACCGGCCATTCTTAAGAGTATTCTTGGTCTTATTCTCCAAGATATTGAAAGTTTTGAAAGTTACACACCTTCTGATTGGCTAAGCCATTTGGTTTAGCCAATCATAAGTTGTGTTACTTTCATTAAAAGTGGTTGGTGAATACTGACCCTGGTGCGATTCATTCAGCTATGACCAGCTAGCATGTAACTTACGCACCGGCCATTTGTTAAAACAGCCCGTACAAGATTGGGAAATACCTTGGGTACTAAGCCCTACTTTTCCCTTGTGTATGGGACTGGTAATGCGTCATAGCCGACAGGTCAAATCTTCGAAGAAAATGACATGCGCAGACAATACTTAGTTCTACGTTCAACTTTTTGTCAAACAACTGGATATTTTAGGGACCCTTTTCCGGTAATCATGTATAAAAAAATGCAGAAACAAGGAATGCTAGAAGCAATAATTTTTTGTTCATGATGATATTTTGTACTCGTTCAAACGGATGATTTCCTTCAGTTAGGTAAGGTCTACGGTCCATATCTATCGTATTAAAAGACGAAAGCTGGCGAGACTGGCCGAATAAACCTTACGAAAACGTCTGTGTTACACGATATTTACCGATAAGTTAATGATTCTACTGACCATAACCGTCTCATATTAAAAGAAGGAAGCTGCCGATACTGGCCGGAAAGCCTTAAAGAAAATGTCGATGTAACACGATATTTACCGAAGAACTAGGGCACAAGACCTTAAGTAACCCTTTTTTGTCGTCTTCAAGTACGGGCTTGTACTTTTAATAAAGAGCAATCTAAAAGAACCTTGATACATGTTTTACAGGATCCCGACGGAAGTGACATCTTTTATAGCCTCATTTCCGGTCAGCTTCCGCCTGGTACCAAGCTTAACGTCACTACAGGGTTTATTGAAGGACGGGCACCAGACGTCGATGCTACGTATACATTTGGGATTAGGGCGACTGATACACATGGAAAATTTGCGGATGGAGTGTTCAGCATTGATGTCCGAGGTGAGAGAGAGAGAGAGAGAGAGAGAGAGAGAGAGAGAGAGAGAGATGTGCTAATTGTAAATTGAAAAATTCTCTGGACGAAGACACAGAGAGACAGACGAGAGACCCAAAACCCATTTTACCAAACCACCAAGCGGTATAGAGACCATAAAGAAGACAGCTTTAGAAAACATGGCAGGAAAATAAACAAGAAATATCTCACTAAAAAGAAGATAGACTGCGTAAGAGGCAATCGAATATGATTATTTAAAACTCTTTTGTCGTATTTTTTAAAGAGAAATGATGAAAACAGTCCTTACAGTTCGGAAAGTAGAATCTTTTAAATTGGTATTCGTTTTAACCATTTACCACACAATCCCTGGTTTTTACAACCCAGAGATAAAAGCCTTCTAAAAACATTGTGGGAAAAGGAGAAAATGCTGGTTACCAGCATTTTCTCCTTTTCCCACATTGTTTTCTACCCTACTGGAAACAAAATTCAATTTTTGAGCTACGTTCATTTTGTCGTCTACAAGTGCTTTGAATTTGGGCAAGTCTAAAATTTTGTCGTTTGGTAAAAGGTTAAAGAGCCAGTTGCTGTTTTCCACATCGGAATATTATCCAATCTATTTCAGCGGTGAGCGGGGAATAAAATTGTGTCTGGATAACTTTTATAATTTATTTTGTTTAAGAGAAGGACCAGTGCAGTAGCAGCCCGTGTACCAATGGTGGTTCATGTACCGACGACATTGGCAAATATAAGTGCAGATGTCCTGTATCACATGGGGGAGATAGGTGTCAAATAGGTAATTTTTCTTTTTTTATTTAATGCTTTCCCGATAAGTAATAGAGAATCGAGATATATCGGTGATATATATTTCGATATTTCATGGTTACCACCAGTGAAAATAACATTTTTTTCGTATTCTTACTCTTCAACTGAAGACAAAAACAATTGTTTCCTCGCTCTAGTTACCCAGGCATAATGCGCTTGCCTCACAACCAGATAGAAATATGATGTGCCGTAATTTACTTTACATTTCAAGCGCCTGACTCAATATTGTAATGCGTTTACGGGGTACACCAAGGGGAATAACCGAAAAGAACTGTACTGGATTTTAAAATAAGTTCCCCCATGACAGGGTTAAAAACATGAAATAAACAGAATATTGTATTTTTTTCTGGTGAACATCATCGGTAATATTTTTACTCGTGACTGCGCCACTCCTGAAAATATTACCGATGATGTTCACTCGATGAAATATATTTCGATCTTTCACGGTAAAAACCGAATATCCTCTATTTCTTATATTCCTGTCTGTGAATTATTGCGATTCCACTCTGACACCAATAGTAATGATAGATAGAGTTTATTTCATCAGGTTGTGGTTAATATGTGGAAATATTTGCCGAAAAGGGAAAGGTATGCGAAAACAACGAGTGCCGTAAGGCAGAAGTTATTTTCGCTGACCTTTCCTTTTTGCGGCAAATATTTCCCCATATTAACCACAACCTGATGAAATAAATTATATATTATATTTCCTCTGATTATTTTGTCAACGAATGGCACTTTTAAAAGTAGCCATTGCATCGAAATAAAAAAAAGTAGTTCCAGATTTTCGGTGGGAGGAAAATATACACTGTGACGCGATAATGATTCTCTCCAGCTTGAATTTCGACATTTCTTTACCCAAAATATTTCCAAAAATAGACACATGAAATATATTATACATAGTTTCATGACTAGTGACGATTTAACTTAGAATGTTTGCCAAAACAGCCCTTTACTTCCTTATATTGCTCGTATTGTACCATTTTCTTTAACTCATTACCAAACGAAAATATTTTAGACTTGTCCAAATTGAAAGCATTTGCAGACGACAAAATAAAAGTGACTGAAAATTTGAAATTTAATTTGTGAAGGGTAGAAAACATTGTGGGAAAAGGAGAAAATGCTGGTTACCAGCATTTTCTCCTTTTCCTACAATGTTTTCTAAAGGCTTCTTTCTCAGGGGGGCGTCAAAAGTAGGGATTGTGTGATAATGGGTTAACCATGTTAATTTTATATTTCAGAATGTAAACTGAATCCATTTGGCGTGGGGACGACAAATATGAAGATTCCGGACGCGCAGATGTCCGGACATTTAACTTACAGTACATACAACCCCTGGGACGGGAGACTAGGATCTGCTAACGGCTGGATTGGGAACGATATGGGCTCCTGGCTGCAGGTGGGTAGACTTAAGTGGTGCAAATGACCAGATAAAATATTTCATATCTGTACCACGAAGACTTTAACCCCGAGCCTCGGTAGCTCAGTCGGTAGCGTGCAGGACTTGGAAAAAAAGGGGTCCAGGGTTCGATCTCTGACTACGACCCCTGGCTTAAGGTAGTAGACCCATAACACTTCTAGTACAAAAATAGGTTGAAAAATTATTGACAATTGATAAATACGAATTTATACAGATATAATACTTTTGCATATTTTTAATCGACCAGAAATTCCTTTGATGTCTATCTTGAAAATATCTGTTAAATCTTTACCAAACGACATAATTTAAGTCTATTCCAAATTGGAAGCATTTGCAGATGACAAAATTAATGTGACTAAAAGATTGAAATTTGTTTTGAGAAGGAAAGAAAACATTGTAGGAAAAGGAGAAAATGCTGGTTACCAGCATTTTCTCCTTTTCCCACAATGTTTTCAGAAGGCTTCTTTCTCAGGGACTGTTTTGGAAAGGGTTAATACTTTATCAGTTTTCAGAAAAGGGAGGTAATCATTATCTCCATTAGTAATGAGAGTATGGTGGTTTTAGATTCATAAATGGTAATTCTAAGAAGGAAAAAAAAAAGGAAAAAGTGGCTCGGTTAAAGTAGCGCAATAATACTCATGTGTAAGTCATTACCAAACAACAATATTTAGGCTTGTCCAAATCGAAAGCATTTGCAGACGACAAAATAAAAGTGACTGAAAATTTGAAATTTGCTTTGTGAAGGGTAGAAAACATTGTGGAAAAGGAGAAAATGCTGGTTACCAGCATTTTCTCCTTTTCCCACAATGTTTTCTAAAGGCTTCTTTCTCAGGGGGGCGTCAAAAGTAGGAATTGTGTGGTAATGGTTAATCATAGAATATTTTACGGTTATTTTATAGTGGAAATAGCCGCTTTCTATTACGGGACCTTAAATCCATTTCCAGAGAGCTTGACTGATTTAGTACAATTTACGCACTATAAGTTGTCCACGTTCCTAACAACGCAGCTAGTATAATTTACGCATTATAAATTGTTCAGGCTCCTTTTTCCACAGATTGATCTCGGGGAAGAACGTTACGTGTACGCTGTGGTTACCCAGGGTTACAAGTCGTCAACATACTATATATCTACATTCCAAGTCAGTGTCAGTACGGACGGTAACTCCTTCACGTATATCAGCAGTAAGGGATCGCAGGTGTGAAAAAAATCGTTTTTTTCTCTCCCTACATGAGAGAGAGAGAGATAGAGAGAGAGAGAGAGAGAGAGAGAGAGTTCATTCCTAAGAACATTCTTAATTTTCGATTTTCTAAATTTGAACGTAACACAGCTTCTCATTGGCTAAGTCAAACGACAAAACCAATCAGAAATTATGTTAGTTTCAAATTAACAAAATTGTAGAGAATAGACTATGAACTATGAACTAAATTCATAGTCTATTCTCTACAATTTTGTGGAGGATCCAGGATGCATAAAATATCGTTGGTTTACTTCTAACACCTCGTAACTACAGCTTCTCTGAAGTTGTAGTTACAAGGTTTTTGATGTAAACCGACGATATCTTATATATAGTTGACTCTATTTAATTTTCTTTACAGAAGCACTTAAACTTAATAGCATGTCTTTAGCATACGTTTATCTTTTTTTTCAGACTTTCAATGGAAGTGCAAACTACGATCAGATTATAGTACATCAACTCGACAGTCGGGTTCGAGCTCGGTTTATCCGGTTTATTCCGAAAACCTGGCACGCTGGAGGTCATCCTGGCCTGCGGGTTGAAGTGTTTGGGTGTCCACTCTAAATGACCACTTTCCTGTTACAAAGAAGAATAAAAATAAATGAACTCAATAATGTGTCTTTTCTATGTGACATTTTTGCGGAACTTTCCCTTTTGAGGCAAATATTTCCCCATATTAACCATAGGCTGTTGAAATAAATTATATATTATATTTCCTCTGATTATTTTGTCAACGAAAACCACTTTTAGAACTAGTGATCTCTAGTAGAACAAGAAAGTTGTTCAAGATTTTCAGCAGGTGGAAAATATACACTGTAACAGGGAAATAATTCCACCCAGCCTAATACGACATTTCTTTACCCATGACATTTCTAAAAATAGACACATGAAATATAACATAAGACAATTCTTCATAAAAATATTGGACTGAAAACAAGGGAGTTTACGTAATAGAATGGAATTTTGAATCAATGCAGCGGCATTTTTTTTTCTAAAGGGCTAATGCGAAAACACAATCTCAGTGAGGCATTAACCTATTACCATAAAATCCCTACCTTTGACGACCCTGAGAAAGAAGCCTTTGGAAAACATTGTGGGAAAAGGAGAAAATGCTGGTAACCAGCATTTTCTCCTTTTCCCACAATGTTTTCTAACCTTCACAAAACTAATTTCAAATTTTTAGTCGCTTAGAAAAAAATATCATTAATAAAAAAAAAAAAAAACGTTCTACAACTTTCAAAAGTGTAGTAACCTGCTCTGCAAAGTGCACTTTGGAATTACTCTATCTATATATAAGTTTAGAATATATTTATCATTATTTGCATACTAACGGAAAAGGAAATTTCTAAGACAAAAATGTATAAACTTGATAATCACTTGTATTTTTGTATTTTCTACATTTATTTCTGTCTATGGTTTAATTTAAGTCATCTCTGCAAGCATATAGATTTTTGTCAGTGAGAAAAAAAAATGTGATAAAAGTCGTTGATAAAAAAGAAAAAAAAATCTGGTTGCTGCTACCTGTTAGCCCCGAATATCTGAAGAATTTTTTCTTGTCTGTTTTGCGGATTTTCTATAATTCTATTTTTAGTTTCAAAAACTGCGACGCAAATTTCAACACTGTCCTGTTTGTATGAGAAACTATGTACATCATTAAACTCGTATTATAATCTGTTTTAACTTCTTATTTTTTTACGCCCAAAGTACAACGGTCTACTAATCGAAAAGCCATCAATTACCGTTACCAATGGCAACTATATCAACACGTGGTCAAGTCACTAAGGAGTTTGAATCGCATAGATCAAAAATTCAGCCGTAAAAAGAGATTTTGTAGGATAAGTAGCTTATGTAAAATAGTGAGGGCCGTTTAAAATGTTTAAAGTCATGGATTTAATCCTGAAAGCGCATTAAACAAATATATTTGAGCCGTGCTCCGTGAAAAGGGAGCTTGATGCATGTGAGAAAATTATCGACCCAGATCAACCTGCGCAGTCTGCGCAGGCTGATCTGGGCCGATACTTTTCGCTTTTGGTCTATTTTCTATATGTTCATGGTTCAATATAACTCACAACTGAGTGAATTGTTTTACCCTTTCCCAAACGAGAAATTTTGGAAAATTTTCCAAGCCAAAAGAGTTAGTAACGCATTACAATATTACGTTAAGCGCGTGAAATGTAAGGTATATGACGTCATCTGTTGTTAGGCACGCGCAATTTACCTAGGCAACAAGAACGTGAAAATCGATATTTTCACTGGTGGTACCAGTGTAAGATCGAAAAATATTTTCACTGCTATTTCTCGATATCCTACCGGAAAGCATGAAATAAAGGGGGATATGAAATCATATGTATGTAATGACTTGCTTGGTACTATAGACCACGAAGATACATCAAATCCCCTTTTGCCGGAGCATGGCTCATTTGCTTTTGAGGCTCGGGTAGATAAAGATTACATTGCAGAGAGTGTGATCAAGATCAAGATTAGCCTGCACAATATATGCGATGTGATCTTTAACTTATTCTGTCCGTTTTGCTATAACACTATTGATAAGAGCTACCATGAAGTCGCAATAATTCAGATCTTATTTCAGTTCTAAAAAAGTCTGTTGGACTTATTTAGAGCCCAAAGGGTTAAAAAGGAAGAAGTGCAGTATTCTCGAACCATTGTAGATATAATTAGCATGCAAAGACTCATAGACAGACTTGAGTCGATAAATACAATTGAATCGTGTTTTACAACGTCTGCAACATTTTGTTAGACAGCTCACTTATTTATTCATGACACAGTTTTCAGCAGATCTAGGATGGAACCATGAAGTTGCTTATCTAAGGACATTTCCAAGAAAAAAAATGTCAATAGCTCCAGTAGGCCTACATGTTGCACAAATGATAGATTTTCGGAACTTAAAAAAAACCCCCAAAAAACATGTTCATTGTAACAACCAGTTGCTCGTTTCAAAATTCTGTCATTTACGGGGACGTTAAAAGTTCCGGTACAGCATCCGGGTACAGAGACAATCGCTAAAGATTGGAGAAATTCTCATTACAGATTTTATGCGCACGTCTAAACTCTCATATTTTCACAAATTGACAGCAAAACTAGAATTTGAACATAAATGTTGCTTGCATATTTAATTATCCTTTGTTTAATTACAAAACCTTTTTTTTATTCAAATTTAAACACTAAACATAAAAAGAAAGAAGAGAGAAGAAGAAGAAGGAAAAAAAGTTTCATTATTTTTTTACTTGAAGTGTTTACGTTTCCGAAGTCGGACACGAAATAGCTGCTTAATACGACAAATGTTATTTTTTCCCCGAGATTTACAACTTATAATCGACTTCTAAAAGCGAGTTCCGTAATGTAAAGTTTAATGGTTTGTCCTTGGTCATATGTGTCACAAAAACTTAATTGAATTTATCTGAAATACAGATTAAACCATCGAAAAAGAGAGTCCGTATAGCGCTGCAGCTTCTCTTCTGGAAAATTCACAATGGTCTTGAGATGGTATAGTAAACAATAAATATCCAAATATGAAAAGCAGCATCGTAAACGTCTCATTATTGAGACTAGTCCGGTACATACTGAGCGGCCCACATTTTCAAATCTTTAATGGTAACTCTCGTCTCTGCGTGAATGTAATGCAGTTTTTCATTTTAAGTTTATGTCGAGATTCAGTCTGAGAGATATTTACTTGGAGATCTTACATAGATGTGTTTGTTGGCGAATAGAAGAACGAAACTTTTCGTGGACCAAGGAAAGTAACTGAGCAGCATTGTGGTAAAAAGGAAGTTAAATGCACCTCATGCATTAATCCGAGAAAAGTCGTTGTTTGAAGTTGAAAGAGTTGGTCTAAAAACTGACTGAGTTATAAATTAGAGCCGTCTTTTGACACGAAGAAAATTTAACAAAAGCAACAAGTTTTGACTCAATTCAGCCTTCGCTGTCCGCGGAGGCTGACTTGGGTCAATACCTTTTGTTAATAAGTTTTACCACCTCTCTATAGGGCATGATTTATTTTGAAATGAGAAGATTATTGTATAAACTGATTGCTCAGTAAGATAAAAAGATGTGATCAACAGTAAAGGTGACCGTTTGACAATGGAGAAATACTACTAAATGATATATAGACCATTTAAAATACAAAAATACAAAGAGGGAATCCCTTTATAGGAAAGAATAACCAGAATTGTTGTTGTGGCTTTCTACAAGAAACAGAGAATCATTTTGGGTTTTCGTTTTTTAAATGTATTCCAAACGTTATAATAATTAACGCGAAGCAGTTTTAAATTAGAAAAAATGTGCCAGAAGTGACGACCATTTTGCAAGGTGGGTTACAACAGTGAAATATTAGACACTTGAATCGATTCATCTTGGATAAGGACTTAGCTGGTGAACTGGCAAAATGGTAAGTGATGTTAAGATTTTGAAAATTCCATGGCTGTAATCATTTTGGTATAAGACAGTGTGCAAATTTAGGTATGATTGAATACGATGAAGTCTTAACATATTTCTTTCTAATCGTCCGGTTTCATTGAAAATTATTTTATGTTTTTTTATAAATCGCCTACTTTCAGTTTTATGAAAAAGTAAACTATCTGTATTATTTCACCAACTGTCAGTGTTAACGGATAGTAATTCATCTTTTATAATTCACACACATTCAGTTTTATCGAATAGTAATTTATGATTTTTATTTCACTTGATTTCAGTGTTATTGAATACTTATCTATATTTATTATTTCATCTACTTTCAGTATGGACATTTCTATATCATATTTCGACATTTTATCATAGAAAGACAAGGAGGAGAACCGGTATGGGAGAAAATCAGGTCAGTTTTTAGGTTTTTATTTGTCTAATCGTATCTAGCACTGAGAGAGAGAGAGAGAGAGTATTTATGTCGTGATTTGTTTATGTGTATGAGTGGTAGAGAGACGTGCGTATCATGCTAATTTATGCTTTCGACTTGAAAATTTCTCTGATCTGAAAAACAACAACAAACAAACAAACAAAATTAAACGGCGATTGTGACATTTAAGAATTTAGATAAATAAAACAAAAGACAAAGCCTTTTTATTTGTTGAAATATGCTTCAGCTCTCAAGCGAGATGTGACCATGATTTTGACGACCATTTTGTGTACGATGAAGAATTTTCAGAAAGACTGATTTCCTTTGCAACCGAAATCTTAGGTAAGAATTTTGTTATTATGTTTAGCGTGAAAGCAGGTTAAGATCCTGTAATCACACCGAGTTTGCAAACGATATTCCAGTCCTTTTTTTTTTTTTTTAAAGATTCCGTTGTCACGGAGAGGGGTTAGATATATTAGCACGTCAAACCCGTCTTGCTGTTGAGCTAGCTCTTACAGCGATGTGGTTTTGGTGAATTTCTCTCCGTGGAAGTTAAGCACCGTGCATTAAGTGAGTGCCTGAGTGGTGACCAGCCACTATACTATAGTTACGTAAAACTTACGCAATTTTTGCTCGTAACTACCGTAGTTAAACGGGGCCCAGTTCGTTGCACATTACATTCTTGTCGATATCATTTAGGAATTGAAATCCAAGGTAAGAAGTCTGTTATTTTGTTTAACTTGCGAGATGGGCCAACGATGTCACTTGGAAACTGAATTTTAAATCCAGGGTTAAAATTTTCAGGCTCATTATGCCGACATTATATGTTGGCGTAAGGATATCTTTTAGCGAATGAAATTCCAGGTTAAGATTCCTTTGTTATGCCGAACTTATGTGGTGTCGCAAAGTTATCATTTAGCTATTGACATTCTAGATCGGGATTTAATTAGTATTCAAGTACAGATGTAAAAACGTAACACATTTCAAAATGTACTTACTGTGCCGATTGAAAATATCCATTTCCAATACCTTTTGTTGATTGATCAAGATCTATTTTCCTGTATCAAATTTAAGCGAAATTCCTGTGTTCTAGCTAAATAGCGAGCAAAAATATATCGTTAGACATTGCAAAGAGGTCGACTTTATGATATATGACAAATGACAGCAAAAAGGTACATGCACATAGCATTGAAGATAAGATGCAAACATATGGAATATTTCTATTTTTAGGTCTGCCACAAGAACCATTGTTGGAGATGTTGGGAGAATATTACTTGACATTTTTACGCAATAACGGACATGACGAGATGTTACGTAATCTCGGGTCGAACGTCTTGGAATTCCTACAAAATCTCGACTCAGTTCACGCGTTTGCCAAACGGGACTACCCAGAGATGGTGGCACCCTCTTTTAGATGTGACGAAGACTCGGCTGCAGACAGAATGGTGTTGCATTACTATTCGTACAGAAAGGGCTTACATTCTGTCGTGAAAGGTGAATAAATCTAGCCAAATTACATTCATTTACATATTAGTACCTGGGCTTCCCCTAACAGTTTCTTTTAATTTCGAACCCAAGTTTTTTTTTTTTAAATGTACTCTAACATTGAAAGATTAGACTTTCTTTTAATTCTTGACCAGTCGAAAATAATCTCCAAGAAAAAGCAGTGGCAGACGGAAAATTAAAGGTGTCTTGTATCACGAGAAGATGTCTAAAGGGTTGAATTAATTGTGGTCACCACGATTTCCCTTTTCTTTTCACAGTGTTGCAAATGCGTTCTTTCTCAAAGTGGTTAAATAACAAGGTAACCGTTAAATTATTTTCAAAAGAGCCTCGTATACTGTCTTATTGTACTCGTTTTCAGCATGGTTTTAATTCATTTCATCATTATTTTATGAAACTGTATCTTCATGGCAAACATTGCCCGTGATCGCTACAAGATTTCTCAGATTACGACCAATGGAAAATTAATGTTTTGGAGGCCTTCAAAGCAATCGTTTACGTTCATTTTTTAACAGTGTTTTTTCTCACTACCAGTTAGATTTAACATGTATCTTTAAATCACCGAAGCCTTTATTTTACGGACGTATATCACAAATTTTTCTAACGGACGTATTTGCATTTAAAACTTTGCATATACAAAGCTCATCATGCCTCTAGGAGATCACAATAAAAAAGAAAGATTTCTCATTTTCCCACAGTAGTTTTCAAAGTGGAAACAGCTATACTTCCACAGCTTTAATATCCTGCTTTTTTGTACGCTTGAGTGTAACGCCATGTCAGCTGTGTTTTAATGATTTTACAGTGGCAGTTCACAGATTATTTTTTTTCCATCTACTAACACCACCCGAAGATAGTGCTACTTGTTCCATAACCATATGTACAAAAAAAACATAGGTGCACTTATGATTCACTGTCCAACAAAAACCACATGCGCAGGTGCACACAAAAATTTATAATATATGTCATTAACCCTTTACTCCATAGATACTCATTTCTACGCATTGCTTTTAGGAGCCTTTGGAAAACATTGTGGCATAAGGAGAAATTGCTCGTGACGAGCAATTTCACCTTTGGCCACAATGTTTTCTACACTATCAAAAGGTGTCATATACACATAAGAAACGGCTTCATCCTTGCTGTTATTTAGGGTCAATTAGAGATATTATAGAAATGCCTTATGGGGTAAAGGTTAATAACTTTACAAAACAGGCCTGATAGTAGAAGCAGCCAAGGCATTTTTCAAGATGCAACTACAGATGGATGTGCTGTCGATAGAAAGTGAGAACGTGGCCGAGATTAGGGGTGACAGAGAACACGTGACCTTCAACATTATAGCCAAGAAAATCAGCACGACAGAACCCCAGGAAGGACCGCCCACTTTTATCGCACAGACGAAGAAACACAGTGAGAGGCAGATCTTACAAGAGGTACAGTATTGCCATATGAATAGAACATGGTCGGTTTACTTCAAAAACCTCGTAACTATAGCTTGAAAGAAGCCGTAGTTACGAGATTTTTGAAGTAAACCGACTACATATTTTCCTTGTCCTTCCCCCATCCCTTCTTCTTCCGGAGATCAGAGCAGGGAGTGATGGTATTCTAAATCCATTATTTCTTTTCCGAACCATATGTTGTGGGTGCTCATTAGAATCGTCCCTGGTCTGATCTCCGGAAGAAGAAGGGATGGGGGAAGGACAAGGAAAATATGTAGTCGGTTTACTTCAAAAATCTCGTAACTATGTACCCATAACATAGGTTTAAGTTGACAATTATTAATATTTTCTATTTTGAAATCAAAATCACTGCCTCTATCTGATGATCTGGGAGAGATATCTTTCATACATGATTTATAACGACCATGCTGTGTCGTATTTGAAGCCGACTTAGCGTCAACCGATCTTCTCTGACATCATAGGGAGAGGAAGAAATGCTAGTTATCAGCAGTTTCACCTTTCCTTACGTTGTTTTTAAAAACCTTAATTCCTGATTGACGGTAAAACAAGAGAATGTATAGCAAATGGCTTGACTGCATTTACATAGTATCTTCCAACAGAACCCCCGACGTACCAAAATGCAACAAAGCACATAGCGAATTTCTCTTGAGTACAGACACTGACCAGTCGTTCATATTTGCTTGTTTAACCCTTTACTCCATAGATACTCATTTCTACGCATTGCTAGTAGGAGCCTTTGGAAAACATTAGGGCAAAAGGTGAAATTGCTCATGACGAGCAATTTTACCTTTTGCCACAATGTTTTCTATGCTATCAAAAGGTTTCATATACACATAAGAAACAGCTTCATCCTTGCTGTTGTTTAGGGTCAATTAGAGATACCATAGAAATGCCTTATGGGGTAAAGGGTTAAACCGGAACCCTGTCCCAATGCAAGTGTATTTTTGGTGTCTTGGTACTTCCTACATTAAAATGATTTCCCCCTGTATTGATATAGACAAAACCTTGAACTATAGACATTTATATAGGACACAAAGCAAAATGATAATTCAGTTACAATGTTTCCCCAAGAAACACTACTTTCTGTTGAATGACATCAAGAGCCTTTGATCACCTTTCGTCGTTTGTGAAAGATTTTGAATCTTTGTGAAACTATTGACTACTGAAACTGTAACAGTCCATCATGGACTACCAAAATTTTCATTGCTCGATAATCGAACACTGTACAAAAAATAGCACGGTGATACATCGCATCTATGTCGTAAATAGTAACATACAGAGAAGATGTGTCGGTTTACTATTTTAAGTAACAGTGTTAGATAATCGACCAATGAAATTCCAGTGTTCAGTGATAGACCAATGATGCTGCAAAGCCTGTGGTAAAACTGTTGTTCTTTATGCTGCAGGACGTAGAAGCAGTAAAAGAAAAACTCGAACAGATCAAAAGAGAACTTGGAGAAGGTGGCCTACCTCTAATGAAGAAAAAATCTCCAAAAGCAAAATGGCGAATTGCTGCAAGAATTACCGCCCTTCACAGAGGATTTGTTCCCAATTACCCACAAACCCTCCCGATAAATCCCCGGATGTTTATTGAGATATTTCCGTACCACTTGGTTTTCGATCCCGATATGCGAGTTGTACAGTCAGGAATCAAAGTACAGTTTCTGATGCCAGGGATCCGAAATATGCGGTCAGCCATATTGACAGATTTTTTTGCCATCAAGTACCCGAACTGTGTTGATTTGACGTACAAAAACATTGAAAGATTTATACTCTGTCCATTTATTCTGGAGTTTAAGAAAGAGAAAATGGAGAAAACAGATAAGATTCCTATCATGTTAAAAGGTTTGTATTTTGTCTGCTCTGTTTTGAGTCAAAAGTAATCCTACTTAGTCGATGATACATTGAATTTTGAATCCTAAAAATCCACTTCGTTTTCTTATAACCAGCTGAGATAGACTAGTCCTTCGACAAGCAGAAAATATTCTAAAAGCAAAAAAGTTTTGATAAATGTCAGAGGAATGCCCAGGCTGTCCTTTGTCAATACTTTTCCTAGATGCCAGGGACCCGTTTCACCAAGATAGTTACGAACAAAATTTGCGTAAGTTTTACGTAACTATAGTATAATGGTATTAATCTGCCACTAGACATATGAAAACTATCGTGATAGTTTTCATGTGTCTAGTGGCAGATTGATGCTGCTTTACAACATTTAACCCATTACCACACGAGAAAATTTTAGACTGGTCCAAATTCAAAGCATTTGCAGACTACAAAATAAAGGTGACTGAAAAATTGAAATTTGTTCTGGGAAGGGTAGGAAAAGGAGAAAATGCTGGTTACCAGCATTTTCTCCTTTTGCTACAGTGTTTTCAAAAGGCTTCTTTCTCAGGGGCGTCAAAAGTAGGGATTGTGTGGTAATGGGTTAAGTAAAACTTACCCAAATTTTGTTCGTAACTACCTTGGTGAACTTTTTACTACACGACAAAATTTTAGACTGGTTCAAATTGAAAGCATTTGCAGACTACAAAATAAAGGTGACTGAAAAATTGAAATTTGTTCTGGGAAGGGTAGAAAACACTGTGGGAAAAGGAGAAAATGCTGGTTACCAGCATTTTCTCCTTTTCCCACAGTGTTTTCAAAAGGCTTCTTTCTCAGGGGCGTCAAAAGTAGGGATTGTGTGGTAATGGGTTTAACAGAGCATAGCTGCATTTAACCACACCTTTTCACAGGGCATTACTCATATTTAATATTACTTTACATTATTAATTAACTATTGGATATATATAAGTAATACATGGAAACCGGGCCATGCGATACTAGTCACATTTCTGACTTCGTATAGTATACAGGTCGTGACCCCGGCTTAATACGACTTGACCTCCGATCAATACAGTTGACCTCCTATCAATATTGATGACCCGCGACCAATACAGAAATTCTTGAACGTGATTGGTCAAAAGTTCAGTCGCGTGAGCGTCTGCGCTTACTTTAAGCAAATCACGTTCAAGGAGGCGGCAAAGTAAACGTAACCCAAAAAACTGATATTTGTTTCCAGCAGGGTAGAAAACATTGTGGGAAAAAGGAGAAAATGCTGGTTACCAGCATTTTCTCCTTTTCTCACAATGTTTTCAGAAGGCTTCTTTTTCAGGGTCGTAAAAACCAGAGATTGTTTAGTAAAGGGTTAATTAATAAAATTGTCATTAATCAAGTGATTTCGTATTGGCCCAGTTACAGGTCCTCGGTCAGCCGTATTGGCCCTCAGCTTTCGGCCTCGGGCCAATACGGCCGACCTCGGACCTGTAACAGGGCCATTACGAAATCACTTGATTAATAACATTATAATATTATATTGTTAATATTACATTTTTGTATTTTAATACTAGGTCAGATGTTCCAGTTACGTGACAACGGCTTCTTTGTATTTATCGCCTCACCTGTAACCCACAGCTGGTTGGATCTGGAACACAGAAAATTGAAACTGGCTGATATTCCAATGTGGGACGTGACACGTGACTTCCTGGTCTCCGATCACGAATACAGGTAATTTATCGCTGTTGTTCGAAGTCATCCACACTTTTAAGTGTTGATCTACTTCTAACTTTTATCACATAGGCCCAACCTCCCTTGTTTTCATTGTAATATACCCATTACGAATTTTCTTTTATTTCCTGCTTTACGGTAGGATATTGAGAAATAGTGCTCAGTGAAAATATTTTTCGATATTACACGGGTACGACCAGTGAAAAAACCGATTTTCAGGTTCTTGTTGCCTAGGTAAATTGAGCATGCCTCACAACCAGAGAGAAATATGACGTCATCTACCTTACATTTCTCGCGCTTGACGTAATATTGTAATGCGTTGCTATGCGGGAGGGGTACGCCACGGGGAATAACGGAAAAGATCTCTACCGGATTTTGATAAAGCTCCTCCCAGAAAGGGTTAAAAGCATGAAATAAATAGAACATTTGCTTTTTTCGGTGAAAGATCGAAATTCATTTCATCTAGTGAACACCATCGGTAATATTTTCACTCGTGGCTGCCCCACTCGTGAAAATATTACCGATGGTGTTCACTCTTTACTGCACAACAAACAGCAGTGACTGATAATTCTTTTATCGTCGCATAGTTTTTTATGAATTGTGAAAACTTTGCCCACAGAGATTAGCCGATGTCTTTCATCAACTCGATTAAGTACATGTTTGCCGAATCATTCAATAAGAGTTTTGTCTAATGAAATGCAAGTGGGCTGAGTTAACCCAAGGCCGAGTTGACTCACGGGCCTAATTGGTACCAGGCGGAGTTGACCCGCTTCCGGAAGAAAAGCCAAATTCCATCCTTTTAAGACAAACGTTCCTTGTCTGTGCTTCGAATGCGTTCAGTATGGACGTGTTCACAATTTCATCTGGTCTGGTAAAGGCAAATCTACACAGTATGAATATTTTGTTTGTTTCATTGTCCAGGAAATGTTTGGACAGTACTATCCGAAGTGCTACAATGGACAACGATACCGAACTGAACGATAAAATCAGGAAACCCACGTCACGTCATGGAAGTGTGGATCTTCCCGTCTCTCGGGACAGAATGCACCGGTTGCAGCGTGAACTTGACAACGAACGCCACAAAAACGAGGCTCTGTATCAAGCTTTCCTACCAAAAGACGTGGTGGACCATTTGCAAAGGGGACAAGTGCCACAGGGAGGTGTGTGCTTGTTGTTTATTATAGCCCCGCAAAACGAATGTTTTCGGGGGTATACTGGAATCAGCCGGTCTGTCCGTGTGTCCGTCCGTGTGTCCATCTGTGTACAAAATACTAGCAGTTACCTGTTTTTGTCAAAGCTCTGGCGGCGGTATTAACTCACAGTCATTGACAGCTCTAGTTAAGTTTGTTCTGCTGGGTCAGGATTTTCATACTATACACGACATCGGAAGCCTTTGTGGACAGTTTAGATCAAGATCAGACTGCACAGAACGTGCAGTCTGATCTCTGATCTGCACTGTCCAATACTTTATTCTAGAATATGACCGAACTGTCTTTTGATCTTGCAGAGTAAATGTATTTTTAGCCTTTGAGGGTTCGTGGATTCGATTCCTGACTCGCCCAATTTCTTTGCGAAGATTAATGATAGTCATTGCGACAGGAATCATTCCTCCCGCACCACTGATCAATGTTTCGATGATAATTATGTGAGAAAGCAGCCGGTGGCTAAGAAAGAAAAGTACCATTAAAAAAAGACTCCAGGAAAGCATAGATAGGTGCACTGGCTGCCGCGATGTAACTGAAATAATGTTGAAAACGGCGTGAAACATCATACAATTAATTGTACCCTTGGGAAACTGCAATTTAATAAGTAATGAAAGAGTTAAAGATAATTACGCTATATACCTGTCACGCAAAAAGGAACCATCTCGCAAATGCGACAAATTTTGACCCTGGTCAGATTGTGTTGATTGTGCAGGCTGACTGGGGCCGACACTTTTCGCTTTAATGGTATTTTCGGTATGAAAAGTGGTCATTCTTCCTTACTATACAATCGTTTTTTAACTATCAACTTAAACTGACCCGCACTATCTTTGATCTTTTTTCATCAAATTGATGTACGGAATTCCCAGATAGTCCTTTTTCGAGTGGCAGGTCACATTTAAATCTCTTAACCCTTTACCAAACAGTCTCTGATTTTTACGAACCTGAGATAGAAGCTTTTTGAAAAACACTGCAGGAAAATGAGAAAATGCTGGTAACAATCATTTTCTCATTTTCCCACAATGTTTTCTACCCTACCGGAAACAAATTTCAGTTTCTGGCTTACGTTTATTTTTCCGTCTGGAAGTGTTTTCAGTTTGGACTAGTCTTAAATTTTTTCGTTTGGTAAAGAGTTAACCCTTTTCCAAACAAGCCCTGGTTTTTACGTGTCTGCAGAAAAAGTCTTTGAAAACACTGTGGGAAAAGGAGAAATTGTTCGTAACGAGCAATTTCTCCTTTTCTAAGTGTTTTCTACACTTTTTGAGAACTTTGTGCAATTATCTCCAAATCTAAAATTGTCGTCTGCAAACTCTTTCGGTTTGGAAGGGCCCAAAATATGTTGTTTGGGAAAGGGTTAAACCAAAGATATCGACGAATCGGCATTTTAGATAAGAATGCATGATGAATCGAGGATTTAATTAATACACACCCTTATTCTTTTAAATATACCAGTATATTCATTGTTTAAAAACACCAGATCTACACAAACAAGTTTTTATTTTCTTATAATTATTATTTCAGAGTTCCATCAACAAGTCACCACTCTTTTCTGTGACGTGGTGCACTTTCTACCGATCGTTGCTAAGTGCAACCCGAGTGACGTAGTTGGAATGTTGAATTCGCTCCAAGCCCGTTTCGATAAGATTACTCGTGTGCATGGTACCTATAAGGTAGAGTTTGGAATTCGTCGCTTTGGTCTTATTTCTCGCCCTTTTAAACTCTTTAACCAGACGACAAAATGGTTGTTTTGTCAAAATTGAAAGCGTTTGCAGACGAAATTTCAAATATAGTTCAAATGGGGGGATTTAAGCTTTAGGAGTTGAAATCATTGTCGGAAAAAGGAGAAAATGCTGGTAACCAGCATTTTCTCCTTTTTCCGACAGTGTTTTCAAAAGCCTTCTTTATTGGGGTTCGTCGAATTCGAGATTGTTTAGTAAAGGTTTGACCACCTCTGTACAACTTTTTGCACCTCTGCAGGTGACAGAGCTCTATAAAACATTGTGGGAAAAGGAGCAAGCGCTAGTAGACTTTCAACAAGCACTTGGTCCTTTTGCTCATAACCATCTTTAATACTGTAGAACAAGGATAATTTTCTTTCCTGCAAATGTTTATCCTATTTAAAAAGAAAACATCACGCACCTGCAAATTATCACGCACTGGCATATTGTACGGTATGGGCGTTTGGCCTTCAAGTTGCTTTGAATGAATGAACAAGACAATGAACATTGACTTCGGTTAAGCGTTTCGATGGTTTGCATTTTTTAAACCCCCAACATACAATCTAATGTTTTACTGTTTGTTGTTATTGTAAGTCCACCACAGAATTTTACAACACATTATTTTTGCTGATTAAAACCTACTTGTTGCAAACGGTGCACACAAAAAAAAAATATGGGAAATGTGACAAAATCAAGTGACACAATTTTTCCTTATTTTTATTTTCACCAAATAACAGAATTAATTACTTGTCGACATTGAAAGTATCTGCAGACGAGAATGTCACTGTGGTTCTAGTAATAAAATTTGTCTTATTCATGGCTTATTCATAAAGAAAGCATTATATGCTGAATGTTTGAAATGAGGCTTAGTTCATGAAATTCATCTTTGATGGGCTTAAAAACATTGTCGGAAAAAGAGTAATCTTCTGTTCTTTTCAGGTCGAGTCTATCGGAGATGCATATTTAGTGATAGCAGGGGTTGGAGATAAGAAAGAAATGCATGCCGACCGTATTGCAAACACGGCACTAGGAATGCTTCTGACATCACGAGAAGTGATGTCACCGCTTGACGACGAACACATCAAAGTACGAGAGTATTATTTTTCTTTTAAGCCTAATGATTTACTCTTATTAAAATGCAAAATAAATCGTTTATTCTGCCTTAAGGTACAGGAAAAATATGCTTGTGATAAATAGATAAAAAAAATGGAATAAGTTAGACGTCCAATTGGCAGTAAGACGAAATGAGAAGAAGTACAGAAAGTGTACACGAAAGTTAGTGGACGAAATTTATTTGGCGGGCGAAAAGAGAAGTTACCGTTTGCCTGTCCTAACGTCAGAGAGTAGAAAAACCTCTACTCTTAAAATGTCGTAGATCTGTTAAATGTTCTAATCGAGTACGCAGACAGTTCGGGAATAGCGAGACACAATGGTGAAAATGGGTTTAACATTTTAAATGCGATCAATCACATCATTATTCTACATGTAGGTACGTATCGGAGTGCACAGTGGGTCCGTTGTAACGGGTGTGATCGGACACCGTATCCCGAGGTTTGTCGTGATGGGGGAGACATCAGTTGTTGCTTCAAAACTGGAGAGCCACGGCGAGGAGGGCAGAATTCACGTCAGTCCCACAACCTATAAGTGCGTGTTTATCTAAAAAGTTCTTGTTTCTTTGGGATTTTAACTCTTAACCAAAACAAACTCTGCACTTTTCCAAATTTGATCAAATGGAATGCATTTACGACAAATGAAATTGATAGGGTTTCGTCATACATGTATTTATGTTGTAAAAAAAATGTGGGAAGAGGTCAAGATGCTTCAGTTAACCAAAAGCATCCTAATGCTTTCCCGTGTAAACATGGCCGAAACAATATTCAGCGGAGTTTAACTCTGTCGTAATGATTGTAATAGACAAAAGCTATTTCTACTATAAGATTGTCCTAAAAAAATTGCTATCATTAAAAATGAGTATTATTGCACTACTTTAACCGAGCCACTTTCTTTTCTTTTTGTCCTTAAAATTATCATATATAGATCTAAATCTAAAATCACTGTATTCTCATTATAAAGGGAGATAATAATTACCTCCGTTTTCTGGAATCTTGCTAACATATCTACAAATAATTTCAAGATAGACATCGAAGAAATTTCTGGTCGGTTAAAAACGTGCAAAAATGTTATATCTGTATAATTCCGTATTTATCAACTATCTAGAAGTTTTATTCCCTGTTGCTCTTGGGGTATTACGTGACTACTACTACCTTCAATAATTTTTGCAGACTTCTTGAAGAAAAACCTTTCACATTTGTGTCACGCGGTGAGATAGAACTGCGGGGATACGGCTCTCTGGAGACCTACTTCCTGACCGGAAATGAAGTCGCCTTAGATGACGATTTGCTTGGCCGCCCGAAATATGGCCATCAGGACATCACCTATATCAATGAAGGTAAAATGGACGCCACGCCTTTTGACAAGAGAAATAAAGTTTATCCCGCTTATGAAAGTCCGTCATCCGGAGGTATGTTTTAAAGGGGCCTTTTACGGATTTTTCTTTCCTTTGAATCAAAAACTTTTTATTCAACAATGATATATCGTCGATTTACCGCAAACACCTCGTAACTACATTTTGTAACAAGCTGTAGTTACGAGGTTTTGGAAGTAAACCGACCATGTACAAGCACTGTAAAATTTGTTTTTTGCTGCACACTTAAATATACATAGTCCTTTTCAGCAATTATCAACCCATTTCATGTTAATTTTATGAAACTATAATTAAGAAATAATCTTCTTTCTATCGTGGTATATCGTTCAATAAACCACAGTTGTGAGTTATGCGGCGCAATAAATAATCGACGAGGGCGATAGCTCGAGTGGGTTATTCATTGAGCCTCATAACTCACAACGTGGTTTATTGTACGCTATACCACGACAGAAAGAAGATTATTTCGATTCTAACACGGCCAATTCTTAGTGAAATGAAAACAAGTTCAAACTTAGAGTAAAAACGCGGATGAAGATTATGTTCCATTGAATAACTCACTCATTGAATGACGTCACTCTACATGGATTGTCGCAGATTTTACCACGCTTTCCTTGCACTGTGTTTATAGAGCCAAAGTCGCGTGTCATGTTAGAATCTTTCTTGTATCTTCATGCCAAACTTTGCCCCTAATGGCTGCAGGATTGGCGAATAGAAAAACGCATTTCCTGTTTTGGATGCCTTCAAAGCAATCGTTGAAGTCATTTCCGGTTTTAAATGAGGACCAATCCCTTGCCTTGTTCTTTTCTGTACCGTATGTTATTGTAATTTACATGTGTTTACAAATCTGAGCCATTCCACACCTTCAAGTTTTAAAAGCTTTTTTTTTTCTGGATGTAAAGATATATCTTAAATGAAACTGGACTATAACAGGCAGAAAAAGACCACTGGACATACGTTGATATGACAACCCGTCGGTAGGTAATATAATTTTTAAGGTAACTCTTAAAGTGCCCTGAATGAATATGCAAATCATGTTTAGCTCCGAAATGGAAAGTGTGGGGGGTCCACTTTTTGTTCGATGTCAAGTTCGGTCCCGAGAGAGAGAGAGAGAGAGAGAGAGAGAGAGAGAGTGAGAGTGAGAGTGAGAGAGAGTATGCATGTATTGTTTCTGACATATTTTATAATTATACTCCCTTATTTGACGTTCTGACATTTTCTTTTCAGTTGGAAGCCGCCCACCTACAGGTGAAAGTGATTTTGTAGCTTTCCAGTACAAGTAACTTGACGAGTTGATTCCATGACAGGACATGTGAATAAAAAACTATCCAGAACAACATCGTCGTGAAAAGCCGACCTAAAGAAATATACTTTTATTGCAGAACTTTCAGTATAAATAACTGTTCATTTGATATAAGTAGATTACACGTCATTTTATTCCCGCTTAACTATATTTTAATGCTGTCAGCCCCATGTCATTTTGTGAACGGTTTGGGTAATGAGCATTTGCAAAAAAAGTAATATGGTCTTTCCGTTTTTATGTAATTTTCTGTTTTTCACAAGTCTACTGTATCACAAAATCTAATGTAGTCGTAAAGTGCCGTCTAGGATTAGCCTGCTCGGACTGTGCAGGCTGATCCGAGACGACACTTTACGCAAATGTCCGAATGCCTCTTTTCGTGTGGTGTGAGCCAGATGAGAAATGACCAACATAAGAAAGTCCAAGATAAAAATATCGTCGACTTACTTCAAAAACCTCGTAACTACAGCTTGTAACAAGCTGTAGTTACGAGGTTTTGGAAGTAAACCGACGGTATGACATTTTGAATCCTAGTAACCAATGAATAGAAAGCTGTTGAAAACAGTTTGACATATTGCAAAATGACCAATACCTCCATTTGTTACGATATTTTTTTCCTCATGTGCCCTAGCAGCGATTTTTTTTGTACATTGCCTCCAGCTGCTTTCAACAAATTCTAGTTTTTTAGCTTCTGAAGCCAAATGTTATTGTAAATTCTATAGTAAACAAAACTTATTGCCCCTCTTCCCACAATGTTTTCAGTCAATAATTTGTAAAAAAAAATAATAAAATGACACGCACAGTAACATCTTACCCTTATCAAAGAATAAAGAAAGAAACACATTTGAAAACATTGTTGGGAAAAAAAGGAGAAAATGCAGGTAACCTGCATTTTCTCCTTTTTTTCCCCACAATGTTTTTAATCTTGGTAAACGATATTTTCTTCTTTTTGTTACAATGTTTTCCATCCTTCAGAGACAGATCACAAAATTTGAGCCATGTTTCAATTGTTGTCTGCAAAATTGTCAAATCAGAGAAGTCTCAAATTCCTGTCGGCTGGTAAAAGAAGAAAGCTTTTCGTGATATTTTTTCTCTTTATTTATATCTTACACATTTATTAATATGTAACCAGTAAATAAACAAAACGTCCCCTCTTTTATTTGGTGTTCTTTCTTCCCCAAATTGTCATTGACAATGTCACGTGATTATTTGTTGTTACGGCAACCATACATCTCGACTTGGAATCCTGGTCGATACCTCTTGTTCCAGTTCAATGGAAATATTCGAACAAATCGTGCGGTAAGGACCTCCGAAAAGTACTGTGTATTTGTACTGGAACCTGTTGCTCCGCTAAACCTCTGTGGAAGAAATAAGATACTATTATTTATCTGAGTATACTACTACTACTGACGATGATGATGATGAAAATACATTTTTGAATAGGTTTGTTGCTGTTACAGGAAATAAAACGAATATTCAAGTTTCGAACAAGTTTCCTGCACAAAAGATTGCTCTGTCTGTCTGTCTGCGTAAGTGCGTGTGCCTCTATCTCTCTCTCTCTCTCTCTCTGCGTATGTTTGTGTGCCTCTTTCTCTCTCTGCCTGTTTCTGTATTCCTCTTAAACAAAGACGTATATCATACCATAGTGTTGCCGATATAATCAGTAAAGTTGGAGAAATTGTTTCCGTCCAGACTGTGTTGTATATAGAGGGCACTCACGTAGTAACTACTGCTGATGTATCTTGTATCTATACGATATATCTCACATTGTTCTCCTGGAAATGAAAAGAAAAAAGAAGATAGGTACAAGAAAGTCTTGATGCTTAACGTCAATGGCGCCGCAAATCAGTTGTTTCTTAAATAGGGCACATTATGTACAGAGGGTTAATTTTTTCCGCCAAGGGCCTCAACTGAACAAAACTGCGTAGAGGTCCACATCGTGACACTACATTACAAATATTAAATTCTTGGCCATCTGGGATAGATCAGTCTCAATAGAATTGTTGAGACTCGTTAGTCAAATGTGAGCCCGAACCTAGGCTAGGCTCTTTAGGACCCTGTCCAGGGACAAGTCTTTGTTATCAGCGCTGCTCCTGGGAGTTGAACTGGGCTTGTCTGATCAAGAATAAAAAATCCCAAATATGCAGCCATGCGGGACTTTGAGAGAAAGTGTAGTCCGTGACCAGGCCAGTCGGAAGGAAATTTCATTTGATCCGGCCAGTAAGGCGAGCGACGAAGTCATGCTAGGGGGGTTCGGGGGCATGCTCCCCCGGAAAAAAAAAAAATTGAAAATAAGACGCTCTCTGGTGCATTCTGGCGCATTTTTTGAGGTTTATATTACGCATTTTTTTTCGAAAATTGGTCCGGCCATATATCGGACGGTAAATATCCAAGATCAGACTGCACGTTTTGTGCGGTCTGATCTCGATCTTTTCCGTCCGGAAAAAAAAATACGGTATTCGCCAATGGCACACAAATGGGAATTTTAAGGACTTGACTGAATACTCAGACGATATAGATTCAAGATCAGACTGCACGTTGTGTGCAGTCTGATCTTGATCTTTACCGTCCCCGCATGTGGCTCACAAAAGAACTAAAAGAGATCAGGTAGCTTTAGTATTTACCGAAGTCGATTTGTAAGTAGGATGATTCGTCTATACCATACCAGCCACTACTTCCGCCCAGTCGACCTTGGCTTGCTCGGTTGGACGAATACATGTGATAACCCGTCATTTGGGCGTCACTCACAACCTTGGAGCCCGTCGAGATACCCAGGGGATTGGACCTGCAATCTTTAACATAAGAATAGTAAAATGATGATGATGATGACAATGATGATGAAAGAACAAAAACTTCTAGTTCTAAATGCTACAATAATAATTATTGTATTATTAAAATACTACTACTACTACTACTACTATTACTAATAATAGATACAACAATAATTTTATCAATAATAAAATACTACGACTTCTATCACTACTACTACTTCTACTGCTACTATTACTACTAATAATAATAACAACAATAATGATGACCATAATAATAATAATAATAATAATAATAATTCCCACTCCCAGTTTGAATTACGGCATTTCTTTACCCATAACATTTCTAAAAATAGACACATGAACTATAATAAATTCATAAATAAACTCTTACCATGAACTATAATAAATTCATAAATAAACTCTTACCAAGAGAACACTGTTTTCCCCCGTACGGACGGACACAAGAACAAGTGAAGCCGTCTGGCTTATCGTGACAAATACCTTCATGGCGACAGGTTGTGTTATCTGTACAGCGGTCATAGCCTGCAATCATACAGGGAAATTTCTGCTGCCAAATTTGTTAGGTATTTTACTCAAAGTCGCCTGGAATCATTTGGAATATTTCATCGGCCAAATATATTAGGTCATTTACTCAAAGTCGCCTTCAATCAATATGGAGTTTTCGTTTAACAAATTCGTTAGGTCATTTCCTCAAAGATGCCTCGATGCAGTAAGAAGATTTCAGCAGACAAATTCACTAGGTCAATTACTTCAAGCCGCCTGTGATTAGTATGGAGATTTCAGCAGATAAAGTCTTTAGGTCATTTACATATTGTCTGGAATCAAATACGTAAATTTTTGCTTCCAAAATCATTAGGCTATTTATTCAAAGTCGTAGAAATTTTGGGCACCAAATTCATTCGGCCATTTATTCAAAGTCGCCAGTAATTAATATGGAAATTTCAGCTACCAAATTCATTAGCTCATTTATTTAAAATCATCTGTGATTAATTTTGAGAATTGAGCGGACAGATTGATCAGGTCATTTACTTAAAGTTACCCAGAATCAACATGGAAATTTCTGCATCCAAATTCATATAGGCCCGTTACTTAAAATCGCCTGGAACTATTCTGGAGATACCAAAATTGCCTTAGCCATTTATTCAAAGTTTTAATTCACCTACATGTACTTAAAGTTCACTCTGAACTTTGCAGCCATGATTGTCATAGGCAGATATAAAGATAAAATAATGTGCAGCCTGATCTTTCTTTACACTCTTTTTTCTTTTCTGCTTTCAGGAATATAATCTGCCATTGGACTTTTTCGCGAATGCAATAAGCCCCCCTATTTCACGTAGCACGACTCACACAATACTACGAACATGAAAGTTCGTAACAAGTGTATGGGTGAAATACAAACTGCCTCTGGAGCGATTCGAACCAATGACAGGCAAATATCCTCTTTTTTTTCGAGGTTTTAAAGGTGGGTATTTAGAATTTTCACATCACACAAAATTAAAATATATGTATATCATTGAAATTTATGTGAAAAAAAAAAAAAAAAAAAACACAAAAAAAAACAATACAAATCATCAATAATTAAGGAACATAAAATTACAAAAAAAATGTTGATGGTATTCCCTTCAAAGGCTACGTAGCCTCTTAAGCTATTTTTAGATTTCGCGCCAAAAATCAATAAAGCATTGTGGGAATGATAAGTGACTGGCACGTGACTAATAACACTTAAATTCCATTACATAACAATCATGTAATAATTATTTTCCATAATGTCTGCTTCGGACGGATGTTTGAAACTTTGTGTTTTCCTGTATTTAAATGAGAGAATTGATAATCTAAAAATAGAACGTGTCTCCCGTTGGTGTCAACCTGATTAATAATAAATCTCTAATTTCTCATATTATCGTATGGTTTTCGACTACTGGGGTTTTATGAATGCAAATTAAAAGGCTTTGGGAGTATAAGGATGATTTTTTTGCATTGTGGTAAAATTTTCGTCCCAAAATCTGAAGGGCCACCTTTAAAAGACCAATACCATAACCTGTGAGCTAAAGAGATATCTTTCTGACGCAGTTGTTAGGTACTGTATTAAAGTGGAACGAAGCCATGCATGAAGAACTTGTCTCCCGTGACACACACCCTCTTAAAGTTGTCATTTGTTGATGACTCAAAGCCTTATTAGGCAAGAAATTCTGTTTTTTTAGACAACAAATGGGATTAGTGGGCCAATATCCAACCCCAGACGAGCCCCCATCTTACGAACATTAAAGTTCATAACATATGCACAGCTGAAATACAAAACCGCCTCTGGTATTCGAACCCATAACAGGCAAATATCCTCGTTTTTCGGGGTTTAACCCTTATCCTGCTAAATAACTAAAATAAAATGTACAATTCAATAGTGAAAAACCCATAAATTTTTATTTCAAAGGTATGTTTCGGCAAAAAAAAAATCTCCAGATCGGACACGTTCTGTGCAGTCTGATCTTGTTCTACGCTGTCCGCAAAAGGTCAGTGAGTCGCGATAAGCAACCAAAGGGTTAATTTAATTAAACATATTTTATTCGACAGAATTACAATATACATGTACATGAACAATACAATTACATTAGATTGACAAAGAATAATCCTGCAGAAACACACTGATCAACGTGAGCCGCGGACACCATGTGTTCTCGGTACACCAGATCAAATTTTTACATGGAAGAACCGGAGGTGGTGTAAGTATTTTCATTTTTGTGGACCTGGTTTACCTAGATAGTAATGTTGATTTAGAGCAATGTCAAGACGAATGATTGATCTGTTTACATACAAACTAGGGAATAATAATACCATCCTCTAAGCGAGCTGTGGCTTTATGAGCAACTGGGGTCTTATTGTTTTGCAGTTTATTGTCAAATTTTGAACAAAATCCCAAACCATTGTTCATTTTACAAGTTTGTATGATAAGATAAATGTATTCTCTATAGGAACACAAAATTTCACTTAGAAATGTCCATCCAAAGCTAAGATATACGTTTTTGAATGGACCTAGGTAGAGGAAAGTATGCTAACAAGACACCAATTTTATTTTCAATGTATGCACATGGACACCAGATCAGAAAAAGCTTGGGGTAACTGGACACCAACCTTTAAATCATCAATATTTCTGCCTGAAACTCGATGGATGGGCTGTGTACGAAAAAATTTTTTTTGTAAACATCATGTCTCTACGGTCCATTACCTGATAAAGAGCGTGTTCAACCCAACTTCATTACTTCTAGCACTTGCTTTTTTTTAAATATTTGCAATATTACGGCAATTTACGAAGTAGACTTACGATGCTTGATCACAATTGACCGGTCATTGCCTCCAATGTTGGTGCAAGACATGTTCCTTGTTTACAGCGTTTCAGTTTTATGAATGTCGTATTAACCCATTACCAGGCAATCACGAGCTATAATGTCCCTGGGAAAGATGGCTTAGAAAAACATTGTCCCTATTAACTAGTCAACGAATTTGTAATTCGTGTTCATTACTTTGAGTGCAAGAATTTGTCACACTGGCCAACGTATGTATACATGTACGTTAGATCGACGGCTTTGAGTTAGATTGTACATACACCGAAAAGGTTCACTTCTTTCATTCTTGATGGTATTAAAAACTTTTTTGTAGAACACGCTACATGTCGAATGGGACTATGAAAATTAATTATCTTCAAGATAATGCTTAATACATAATAGAAATATTTGTAAACATTCGAGTACTGATAAAGAGGTGAGTTTGTTTTTGAAATTTCTCAGCAACTTGATTACTGACATTTTTTTCACTTGTACAATTTTCACTTTGAGTTTGATACTACCTTTCGATGCTCTAGAACCAACTAAAGACTTCTGCATGGATAAAAAGAGGGAACAGAATCAGGTTAAATTTATATCGCTCAAAGGTACGTAGTGTGCTAGGAAATTATTAGAGAGGTTAAATGCAGCCATGGCAAATTACTAAATGAAATCTTTTCTGAAATTCGTCATATATAAAAATAAACCACGTCTATTTCCTGTTTCGTTTTTTTTTCATTTCGATTTATTTACAAAACTATGACGAAACAGACTGTGTATCAGAACAATTACGCTCGAAGATATAGAATTAGCAAACTTTCTGGCAGTCTGAATTTCAAAATCACCACTGTTGGAGGGTCTGGTAGTCTCTCCAATAAATTTCAGCAATACGAAATACAGTGAAACCTGGCATGTTGGCCACCGGTATTAAGCAAGCAAACTGAATAAACAAGCATGTATTTAGTTCCCGACAAATAGCAATGCACCTGTAGACATTCATCTATATCAAGCAAGCACCTGCCTTTGGCAAGCTCTTTCGACCGTCCCTTTGGAAATTGATTAATATAGGTTAAACTGTAACTATATCTGAGCACTATAATGCTGTATTTCCAAGAACTATGTAAGTTTGTAACAATAAAGATAAATATCTCATATATCATGATCACCCAGCATATTGGATGAAATGAAACATTATCAGAGATCATCTGTGTTACGAAATACATGTACATGTATACATTTATTATCAATGAATTTAAAGAGGTGCAAGTACTTTCGCTTTATGACACTAAGAGAAAATAAGCCCCACCAACAAAAGCCATGTTTTTCAACGGATCAAAATTTATTGAAGGAGTGTGATAGAAAACTACCCAATGCCAATCTCGTGATTGAGTTCTTTAGAGAGGACAAATTTTACAATTTCACAACGCGCCGTACACGGAAAATAAGCTCTTTCCACATAAGCCATGTTTTTTAAAGGATCGAAGTATCTCGAAAGAAACTTATGGAATCATCCACGTTGATTTTTGTTGATTTCCACTTGGTGATTTAATTCTGAGGAGAAGTCTATTAAATAAAAAAAAAATTGAAATAAACGCGTAGACGAACAAACGCACGCATGTAAATGTACGAAGGGTACAACGCCATTCTAACAGTTGGCCAAGCGGATTTGAAAATTATTTAAACTAAGAATCAGGCCAAATATGGTAAATAATATACACACTGTATTAGTTAAGGTTTTTCTTTATGGACAATGTTTTTCTAAGCCATCTTTCCCAGTGACATTAAAGCTCCTGATTGCGTGGTAATGGGTTAATTACGCCATTCATTAAACTGAAACGCTGTAAAAAAGGAACATGTCTTGCACCAACATTGGAGGCAATGACCGGTCAATTGTGATCAAGCATCGTAGGTCCACTTCGTAAATTGCCGTAATATTGCAAATATTTCAAAAAAGCAATGTCTAGAAGTAATGAAATTGGGTTGAACATGCTCTTTATCAGGTAATGGACCGTAGTGACGTAATGTTTACAAAAATAGTCTTCGTACACAGCCCATGCATCGAGTTTCAGGCAGAAATATTGATGATTTAAAGGTTGGTGTCCAGTTACCCCAAGCTTTTTCTGATCTGGTGTCCATGTGCATACATTGAAAATAAAATTGGTGTCTTGTTAGCATACTTTCCTCTACCCAGGTCCATTCAAAAACGCATATCTTCACTTTGGATGGACATTTCTAAGTGAAATTTTGTGTTCTTTTAGGGAAAACATTTATCTTATCATACAAACTTGTAAAATGAACAATGGTTTGGAATTTTGTTCAAAATTTGGCAATAAACTGCAAAACAATAAGACCCCAGTTGCTCATAAAGCCACAGCTCGTTTAGAGGATGGTATTATTATTCCGTAGTATGTATGTAAACAGATCAATCATTTGTCTTGACATTGCTGTAAATCAACATTTCTTTCTAGGTAAATCAGGTCAATAAAAATGAAAATACTTACACCACCTCCGGTTCTTCCATGTAAAAATTTGATCTGGTGTACCGAGAACACATGGTGTCCGCGGCTCACGTTGATCAGTGTGAGAAATGGATTGGAACGAAAGCAAAGCTTATATAGTTCCTCTCCAATTTCCGGTCATTGCATGTATAAAGTATGATATTTTAAGTTTAAGAAAACAGAGCAGTGAGAAAGAAGAAGAGAAAAAAAAATATAGGGAAAGTGGTGGTGTGCAAACAGGAGTGGAGTGTTTGACCTTTTGGTGAAGAATTCATATAATATGAGAGGCCATAAGTAGAGACAATAAAAGCATTACAACCTGACTGTCACTACTACGTAAGTGTTTACTTGTACAGTTTATAAAGATGAAGATAAAAATGATACACCACGAGTGTCCCCTGCCAGTTCCCGCAGCAGAATATTATATTGTCCCTTGGAAACAGAGCAACACAAAGAAACCAAGAGACAACAAACTAAAGAGCAAATCTTCCACTTGCACGGATATAATTATGCACTGCTGCAAATACTGTTTCATTATCATGCAGGCTAAGATTCTCATCCCCATATAAGATGACACGAAGGGAGACTCTTACAATATCATTAATATTAGAATACAAATTATTTCTTAAGTCATTATAATTTGGACATTTTAGAAAATAGTGTTCAGTTGTTTCAACTGATCCGCATCTACAAAGTGATGATTGTACGAAGTTTTTCATGTATAGATGATGATTAAGAGATCTACATCTGTTACGCAATCTAGCATGGATAATCTGAATTTTTCTTTCGCCGAAGCAATACAGTGGTCTTGGCGTGGGTTTATCAAGGTTTAAATGATATTTAAAAGATGACAGTGATACTGCGTTCTTAATCTCATCCGGTAGGGAATTCCAATCATAAATTACTGACGGTAAAAATGAACTGTTATACAAGCTAGTTCTACACGCAATGGTTCTTAAATTATTAGGTCTACGCAGATTATAAGTTGTTGAATTACCAATAGTTGGAGGGACGAGAATATTAAGATAATTTGGAGAGAGTCCATTTACCATTTTATAGAAGTGAATCAACTTATGTTTATGCCTTCTTTCACTTAAGGTTTCCCAACCATATTCCTGAATAAGATCAGCAATAGAAACTAGTTTAGTGCAGCCTGTAACTATACGTGCAGCTTCATTTTGAACTTTGTCTAGCTGATCCTTTAACCCCTGCGAAAGATTGTCCCATATGACATCGCCATACTCCAAAATAGGCCTTATAAAAGAAAAATAAATGGTCTGAAGTGACCGTCGGTCGAGTCGTATTTTCAGATACCGCATAACCCCAATTCTTTTCCATGCTTTTTCAATTAATTTATTGATATGGATGTCCCAAGATCCGTCATTAGAAAGGAAAAAACCTAAGTGTTTGTGACTCGTAACTGAAGGAATTTCAATATTCGACATAAAGAGACTTGGATGATCTGGCTTAATACGTTTGCGGGATATGACCAGCGACTCGGACTTTGTAGGGTTAAACTTAACCAGCCACTTTTGTGCCCAATTTGTAACTTTATCGATGTCAGATTGTAAAATACTTCCTACATCAGTCGGATCGCCTACAGTCATAGACAAGCTTGTGTCGTCTGCAAAAAGATTGATATTTGCCTGAATATCATCAACTATATCATTTATGTAAATTAAGAATAGTAAAGGTCCTAGAATGGATCCTTGCGGGACTCCAACCTGCACATGACACAAAGATGAAACTCCCCCTGGTAAGACAACTCTCTGGAAGCGATTCGAAAGGTAATTGGAAAACCAAGATAGCAGTTTAACATGAATCCCGGCCCGATTCAACTTAAAGAGTAAGCCTTTATGCCAAACTTTGTCAAACGCTTTACTTATATCAAAAAACACAGCTCTAAATTCAAGCCCGTCGTCCAAAGCTTTGCATATTTCATTATAAAGACCAGTTACTTGATTAACTGTAGAATCACCAGGCATAAAACCGGACTGAAAGGGTTTAAAATAATTGATGTCTTTCAGATGGTTATAAACATGCTTGAATATAATGCGCTCGAATACTTTTTCGATACTATTCAATAAAGAAACGGGTCTGTAGTTTGATGGAAGAGAAGGGTCACCGGCTTTAAATATTGGACATACATTGGATATTTTCCATGAAGATGGAACTGTATTACTATTTAATGAGTAATTGAACAAATCGCATAGATGAGGTGCTATCTGTCCAGCTACTTCAATAAGAATCCTATTATTAATACCGTCAGGCCCTGAGGCTTTCCCAAGTCTTAGTGATTTCAAAACATCCAGTACTTCAAACGGCATAATATTAATTGCATCTAAAGAGGTATGAGACAGTGGGTAATTTGCTTCCGGAAGAGTACTTAAAGAATCATCTATACGTGATTGATTTGCAAAATAAGAGTTAAGTACATTAGCTTTCTCATTGTCGTCAATTACCACTGAATCGCAAGAAAGATCAAAGAGAGGAGGGATTGACGATGAAGAACTTGAAGACATAAGTGACTTTAAAGTTTTCCACCAATCACGTGGAGATAGTGTACCAGATTTTAATTTTGAGGATAACAGATCGTAGTAATTTGCTTTAGTTTGACGAATTAATGATATTACTTCATTTCTAACGGATTTAAATTTTATCCAGTGACTAGTTTTATTTGATACCTTAGCTTTTTTATACAATCTCTTACAATAACGAATTTTCCTTTTAATAAAACAGGTCATCCACGGTGGATCCTGGGGGTTTATCCTGACAGTTTTGCTTGGAATAAACAAACGGGTTTTGTCCATGATTACACTTGCAAAATTTTCAGCATATATGTCAATATTATCATTGTGTATAGAATGCCATTCGAAATCAGCAAGACAGCCTCTTAACTGGTTATAATCGCCTTGATCATATTTCCAAATGGTACGTTGAATAACCAAAGGGTTAAAATACCAATAACATAACTTCTAAGCTAAAGAGATAAAGGAATTGTATTTAAACTGAGACGAAGCCATGCATAAAGGAGTGGTCTCCTGTACAAATATAATACACAATACCTCGCACCACCATTCTGAAAACGTTGTCAGCATACTTCATGTGTCCGTCTGTAGCCCGAATTGTGAAGACATATGTCGTGTCGGCGTCAGGTACAATCCCCGACAGCTGGCCAGTCGTCGGGTCCAGTTTAATCCCTGGAGGAAGGTTCCCTGCTGCTAGACTGTAAACTATTGGCATACCCTCGGGGTCCTGGTGGAAAACATTGGCCGTTAAAACCCTATATATTATATTTCATGTATCTATTTTTTAGAAATGTTATGGGTAAATAAATGTCGTTAATTAAGCTGGGGGAATTATTTCCCCGTCAAAATAAATATTTTCCTCCTGCCGAACATCTGGAGCTACATTTTTTGAAAATAGTGGTTATCCGGTTGATTGACTAGAGATCACTAGTTTTAAAAGTGGCATTCGTTGACAAAATAATCATAGGAAATATAACATATAATTTATTTCATCAGCTTGTAGTTAATATGGGGATATATATGCCTCAAAATGGAAAGGTCCGTGAAAATAACTCGTGCCTTAAAGCACTCGTTATTTTCGCATACCTTTCCCTTCTTCGGCAAATAATTCTCCATATTTCCACAAGTTGATGAAATAAACTCTATTTATTACAAAATGCCAAGTTTTAGCGATACTGACAAAGAAGGCTGTTACAAACATTATTTAAAAAGGAGAATATAGACTTCAGAGAGATTATTATAAGTTGTAAGAACTTGTTTCTCAAACGATGTAAAATAAACATGTTTAAATATATTAAGGAGAAAATGCTGGTAACAAGCATTTTCTATTTTTCCCAAACAATGTTTTCTACCGTCCAAAAACTAACTTCTGTTATTGAATCGCGTTAACTATGTCGTCTTGTAAAGAGCAAATAATAAGCAAATGATATTACAAACCTAGGAAAAGTTAAATACAACATATTATTGCATTCAGTTCGGTAGTTTATCAGGAAAAAATAGTGGATTATAATGGTGGATAATTCATGGTTACAGCCAGTGAAATTTACCATAAAAGTTTCCGTAACCCCTCAATTTCAAGGCCTAAACAGTAGTTACCGCACATTAGTTACCTAGGTAAATCGTGCTTACCATTTAACCAGACGCAAATATGACGTAATTTACAGGCATTTACTCTACAATTCTCTCGCCTTACGTAATATTGTGTTGCGTACTTTATGTGGGAGAGGTTCCCTATGGGGAATTGGTTGAAACAACGGCTGGATTTTGACGAAAATCCCTACACCAGGAAAAGGGGGGGGGGGGGTACAAAGCATGAAATAAGTGAAATAACGTAACCATTTTTTCTTTCGAAGGAAGATCTAAATTTATTTCATCTCGTGAACACCATTGTTTATATTCTGTTTAATATTTAAATTACAATGTTTTTTTGATGAAACAATTTCGATCTTTCATAGGGGAAAAAAAAAAACCAAATATCTTCTTTATTTTCCATATTTATATGTCAAATTTGAAGATAATTTTGGAAAAAAATGTATAGATAATCAGATAGCAAGAGGAGGAAGAAGCGAAACTAACAACGGCCATTCCGATGATAATTGTGATGGTAACGACGACGATGGCGATGATGATTGTGATGATGGTAATGATGATGATGATAATGCTTCTGCTGCTGCTGAAAATGATGGTCGCACAAAAGAGAGAAGCACTTACCACGGCCGATAGATTGACATGGAATACATTTCCAGCGTAGAAATTACCCAGGTAACCATATGGCGTGTCAGCGTAAATAGGCCCATGGGACTGCCAAAATGGTGGCTCGCTTTCGATTATCTGTAGTTAAACATGAAATACAGAGAAAATGACCATGGTTTATTGTGGAAATGTACAGATATAGTACTTTTGCACATTTTCAAACGACCAGAAATTCATTTGATGTCTATATTAAAATCATTTGTTGATATTTTTGTAAGTTTCCAGAAAAGGGAGGTAATTATCCTCTTCCTTTGTAATGGAAATATAGTGGTTTTAGATGTATAAATGATAATTTTAAGAAGGAAAAAAGTGGCTCGGTTAAATTAGTACAATAATACTGATTTGTAATCATAGCTAGTTTTGTAGGATAATATTGTAGTGGAAATAGCTGTTTTTTTTTTATTAAGGGCAACTACCTTAATAGAAAATAGTTGATTACTTTAATTTTGTATCTAATACAGCATCATAGGTCATACAGAGAAAACTAACGATGAAAGTTGAACAAATAAGCATTCAAATAAATGTATTACCAAACCCCTTATTTCATACTAATAATTCGTTAAAGCCCCAATAGCGCTCATATAGAGGTATTTTTGTGCGTGAAAATAGTCGGAATAAAGACACGAATCTGCTAATTATACTCTAATTTTGTCAACAAGAGGATAGAAGCGTTCATTGCAACATCGGCTCCTGCTACAGAACCATTTGCATTTTTTCATTATCAACTCTCCCAACTCCAAAAAGACGTTGCTACATCTATTCGGAATGATTCTGATGTCCTATATTTGGGCATCACGTGATTGATAATGATGACGTATATCCACAGACGCTATGTGCTTCCTCTACATGAAACCTACTGCGAAACCTCGGTAAGATTTTAATTTTCTTGAGATTAGGACTGCGTTCCTTGTATGTTGATTGGTAAATCGGAGTTGCGCTTTCATCATTCTGATCAGGACATGAATAAACACCGTTTTTTCTCTTGTCAGAGCTGTACTGGTAGAAACTTCGCGTCTCGGCCCATAAAACTTTCGGTCCATTACTATTTCGTCCAATAAGACATTCGGCGTTTATACATACAAAGTCGAATGTGTAGGGTACACAGGGTTGTAATATGGACCAGGGAAACCTAATTAAACACATTGTGGTTGTTTTGTAGTGAAGATCGGACTTTATATTAGGTGCGTTCGGATCTTGGTCGTAGGTAGTGAATGAGTTTAGAAGTTTGTTTTGTGAAAAAATAATTGATGAATTTTGATCCGAGTTTAACATCAGGTGGTAGACGTTTTATATTAAATGTCAGAATTCTTACCAGGTATATTCTGGTCTTGACTAACGTTACAATGTCAAACCAGCATATTTTAAGTCTCAACTTTGAAGAGTTTGGTTTAACTCATTACCAAATGACAATATTTAAAGCTTACAAGTCCAAATCGAAAGCGTTTGCAAACGACAAAATCGAAGTGACTGAAAATTTGAAATTTGTTTTGTGAAGGGTAGAAAACATTGTGTGAAATTGAGAAAATGCTGGTTACCACATTTTCTCCTTTTCTCACAATGTTTTCTAAAGGCTTCTTGCTCAGGGGCGTCAAAAGTAGGGATTGTGCGGTAATGGGTTAACTTGCAGTTTACAGATATCTTTTCAGTCAGTTTTTAAGAAAAAATTGTTGTTATTTCATCAATTAAGTCATTGCATACAGATGAACCCTACAGATGCAAGACAGTTGAAGACCATCAGCAGTAGTACACTTTACTCAAATAGATCTAAAGCATTGTGATTGAGAATCATGTTTTTCATGTCTTTTTTACTGATCACTTTCCTTTCTAATCTAACAACAATGTATCTTTTTAGGTAGGCAGAGAGACCAAGATGTTTTTAAACTGATGATTAGATACCCCAGTCTGGTGTTATATCCCATCTGAAACGATTCCTTTTTTTACAGATTTCAACAACATGTCAACAGGTATTTCAATGATATTTATGTCTGGATCTAAAATACATTAATGTTAGAACTTGTGTCTTTTGTATTCGGAGCTTAAATACTTGACCAGACAAAGGTTCAGCTTTGTACATCCATACCATAGACTGCATGTGCACTAATTAATTTTTGGAAAGAATCAAGTTTTGGAAAGAAGCAATTGTATGTAACAAGCAAATATTCCTTTCTTTATTTATGACTCAAAGCCTTATTAGGCAGGAAGTCCGATTTTGGACAACAAATGGGATTAATGGCCAATCCCGGACGAGCCCCCATCTTACGAACAAAGAAACAAATGAATAAATGCATGGCAGATGTAAGGGACCGAGCGGGATTCGAACCCCGGAACTCCCGGACGCAAGGCCAATACCTTAACCACTGAGCCAAAGAGATATCTCCCTGACGCAGAAGCCAGGTATTGTATTTAAATCGGGAGAATGCCATGCAGGAAGGTGTGGTCTCTCGTAACATTATGGATCCATAAAACCCAATTTGTATAACAGTGGACTTGAACTGATGGTAGAATGGTACTTTGACATGCAGAAAATTTGTAAAGTGCAAAAAGAGTCATCCCATGTCAGCCTACACACACTTTTGACAGAGCATGGCTCCTATATTACAGTACAGTATTTAGCAAGAAACTTATAATCTTGTCATTTCAGTGTCTCCTTTGGCACAAAGCCGGCCCAGTAAAGCCAGGTTACAAGGACATGAATGAACTGGAGTCTGCGTTTGATGGGCCATCAACATTGGAAGTCGTGATTGGCACAAAGTTGGGAAATGGTAGTGTGATAACAAAATTAGAATTAAAAAGAGAAAATGAAAAAAAAAGAGACTTTTTGAAAGAATTGTAATTTAGTTACGGTGAACAATGTAGGTACATGTAGCTTTAAATGTCAGATAACCATTTTAAAGGCAAACAGTATCAATATAGTATACTGAAAAGAAAATCTTATTATTCACTCTTTATCATAAGACAAAAATGCAGACTTGTTAAAATTTAAAGCATTTGCAGTTGATTTTTAACCCTTTACCACACAATCTGGAGTATTCATGACCCCGAGAAAGGACCCTTTTGAAAATATTGTGGGAAAAGGAGAAAATGCTGGTAATCAGCATTTTTTCCTTTCCCACAATGTTTTCTACCCTTCCCAAGACAAATTTTAAATTTTCAGTCACTTTTATTTTGTTATCTTCAAATGTTTTTAATTGGGTCCAGTCTAAAATGTTTTCCTTTGGTAAAGAGTTAATTCTTTACCACACAATCCCTACTTTTGACGACCCTAAGAAAGAAAGCCTTTGAAAACACTGTGGGAAAAGGAGAAAATGCTTACCATACAATCCCTACTTTTGATGACCCTCAGAAAGAAAGCCTTTGAAAACATTGTGAGAAAAGGAGAAAATGCTGGTACCCAGCATTTTTTTTCTTTTCCCACAATGTTTTCTACCCTTTCCAAATCAATTAACAATTTTCGATTCACATTTATTTTACCACATAATCCCTCCTTTTGACGACCCTAAGAAAGACAGCCTTTGAAAACATTGTGGGAATAGGAGAAAATGCTGGTACCCAGCATTTTCTTCTTTCCCACAATGTTTCCTACCCTTTCCAAATCAATTTACAATTTTCGATTCACATTTATTTTGTCGTCTGCTTTCAATTTGGGCAAGTCCAAAATTTAGTCGTTTGGTAAAGAGTTAACCCATTACCAGACAATACCTACTTTTGACGCCCCTGAGAAAGAAGCCTTTAGAAAACATTGTGTGAAAAGGAGAAAATGCTGGTAACCAGCATTTTCTCCTTTTCCCACAATGTTTTCTACCCTTCACAAAACAAATTTCAAATTTTCAGTCACTTTTATTTTGTCGTCTGCAAATGCTCTCAATTTGGACAAGTCTAAATTTTTGTCGTTTGGTAATGGGTTAAACAAGAATCAAAGGATGAAATTTGTTTTTGAAGGTAAATTAATCTGTTCTAAGACATGTATTCTTTATCAGTTTTTTTTGGGGGGGTTTAATAATACTATTTGAGTTACTAGTATATCACACTGCCCATTGCAACTATCCCAACTGTCAGAGCTTGTTTGATCCGTGTTCCATACACACCATACACATTATTGCTAAGCCAAATAAGTTCAGACCATGTTTGGGAAGGGAGAAAAATGAATTTTGTTTCAGTGGCTATCATCAATCTGCAGAGAGAATTTGTATGGTTTATTGGCATCCTTTATGGTATTGAATAGCTTGAATCAGTTTGAAAAAGCATTAAGGTCTAAAGTATACAGGAGATCACTCGTTTATCCCAAGCTAGACTAATTTTTATCCAAGGATTGATGATAGTCATTGTGACAGGATTCATTTCTCTCTCACTGCTGACAATTTTTCAACAATGAGCAGCCAGTGGCTTGGAAAGAATATTGGTAAAAGTACTGGTAAAAGGAACTCCAGGAAAGCATGGATAGGTGCACTGGCCACAGTGATGATTAATTGATTTTATGGTTGGTGTTTTAAGCTGCTTTCACCATTTTCAACAGTCATATCACAGCAAAAGCCCACATATTCATATCTTTCTGGATTTTACCAGTACTAGGCTCTGAAGTGTGACTGTGTCGTGCCAAATGACACTCACGAAAAACAAAATAACTGAAAAAATGGTGTTACAATACCATACAATCCAATCATTAAGTAGCTTGTACCATAATATCAACATTGAACTCTTTACAGGCTACAAAATTTCAACTTTCCAAAACAAATTTCCATACTAAACATGTACTATTTTTCATCTGTAAATACTTTCAAGTCTAAAATTTTGTTGTATGTAAAGAGTTTATAAATCATAATACAGAAATAGGTTGAATAACAGATGACAGGTTTTGGATTTGTGTATGAAATGACAGAAAACATACAGGGAAGAGAAAAAAATGCTAGTTATCAACATTTTCTACTCCTCCCACAAAGCTTCTAGAGCTTTCTTCTTCAGGGTCGTTGAAATACAGGATTGTTATCTACAGGGCTATAAAAAGCTTGAAAATGTTTATTAAAACAACTGCAGTTTGCTCAAACATGCTTTTTATTGGTCTTGAACTTTTTGTAAGATATGTTTTTGTTGCTAAATTCTAGAACTTTAAACTGGGTGTAGAGTTAGATATACATGAATAATTGTCACTTTTGTATCACACATAGTCATGCAAATATACAACACAATGATCATGTCTTATATCATTGTTCAGCCTTGTTGTCTATGGACTTTGGACTTTCCATCATTAAGCACCTAAGGTAGAAAGAGAAAGAGAAACAAGTAAATATATTCAATTGATTTGTGGTGCAATGCAATAACTCTATTTTCAACAGTATTTCAACTGTATAGGAGGAGCAGAACACTTACTCATGTTTACTTGGTCAGTTACAGATATTTTTGGCAAAAGAGTTAGAGGAGGTTACATATTCATTGAAACTACATGTACCTCTTTAGCTCCAGCTACAGTTTATATTTAGAACAATATTTAAAACATCAAATTAACCAAAAGGCTGTGGCGGATGTACATGCACCGTCACATCCTCGGTTTTTTTCAATTTACTGCCAATGTATATCAAGTGTCATTGGAAAAGGAATCGACCCTCTGTAACTCTTGAACACAATTTGGATTTTGTTCATGGGGCAGGGTGGAAAAACCTGAAAATTTTAAAGACTTTGCAAAGGATACTAGTAAACGAAACAGATGTAAAAGGAACATCATTTTAACCCTTTTGAAAACAATATAAGTTTTAACAACCTGGAGAAAGACCCTCTATGCAAACATTGACAAAATGTTGGTCAAATGCAGCCTGTGGGAAAAGGAGAAAATGTTGGTAGCCAGCATTTTCGTCTTATTCCTTTCTACCCTTTTAAAGAGACTTTTATTATCTCAGTTACTTTTTCATCAGCAAAAAATTTCAATTTAGAAAACACTTGACCCTTTCCCAAACAAGCCCTTATTTCTACATGTCTGCATTAAAAGTCTTATGAAAACACTGGGAATTCCGGAAAGGAGAAATTGCCCGTAACAAGCAATTTCTCCTTTTCCCAGAGTTTTCTACCCTTTTTGAGAATTTTCTGCCATTTTCTCCAAATCTAAAATTGTCGTCTGCAAACTCTTTTGGTTTGGAAGAGTCCAGACTCTGTCGTTTGGGAAAGAGTTAATTGTTGTTCTCCAGTAAATATTTGATTTTTGTTTGTCGGAGCATTTTGTACCACTTGAAACATTATTAGTTCTACGGTCAGAGCATGTTTCCAAGTTCCCTACCACCTGACCGCAAAACAAATTTATTAGACTGCAAAGTTTTATCATTCTGACGTTTGTTAACTCTTTACCACATAAGCAAAATAATAGACTTGTCCAAATTGAAAGCATTTGCAGACGACAATTGAAAAATGGTTCAAATGATGAAATTTGTCATTAATAGAGTAGAAAATGTGGGAAAAGGTAAAAATGCTGGTTACCAGCATTTTCTCCTTTTTCCACAATGTTATCAAAAAGCTGTAAAAGTTCGGAATTGATAACATTTGCAGATGAAAAATTAGACATAGCTGAAATGATATGATTTTTTTTCTGAAAGAGATGTTAATGTTTTGAAAAAGGGAAAAGAAATATTGGTTACCAGCAATTCTTCCATTTGCAAAAATGCCTTGAAATCATTTTCATTATTAGAATTACTAAATAATTCTTAACATGGAAAACTTTGATGTTTGGGTTAAGAGCTGACAACAGGCAGCACCCTTTAACATCGCTGTATGTATGAATGTATTTTATTTTTTGTCTACGAATTCTTATTGTGATTATATAATGTATTTAAAATTATAAACTAATATTTACACCTTATTGCCTTGCTTATTGCATGAAACATATCTGTCCTTGTATGAACTGTCATCTAAAGTGGCCAGTTATATATTGTAACAAGCATACGGAAGGCCAAATATTCCTATGCTACATATTCTTCAGCAACACCACAGAATAGGTCTTTGGAAATTTGATTGTTCTGCTGTATACCCTAAAAATAAAAAAAAAAATCATAATCTCTTTTTCAATTCATCTCAATCTGAAAATCTGGGGAAGAAAAAAAATGGAATTATTGAAATGGGTGTTTTTATACTCCACTTCATTCCATTTGACGACAGAATAACCTCCAGCATAATATCCAGCATAATTATAATTGGACTGTTGGATTGTTGGTGCATCTCCAACCCTTTACTAATTTACTTCACATGTTGTTTGTACTAGCAAGGAGTTGGAGTATGTCATAGTGCCCCAATGGCAGCAAAAGTACACGAAGTAGGTCTTAAAATGCATCTAAATTTGAATAATAACAGAAGTATGGAAATTATGGAAGGTGACAATCTGTTATTTTGCAGCCTGTGTAAGTGTTAGTTAATGGCAGAAAATGGAGTTTAAAAGTAGGTCAAAAGTTGCCATGTCCCTCAGTCCTTTGGTTTCTTTTACCTGATTTCAAAAAACGGGGGTTTTTTGCCATCAAACTGCACTTGCATTGATCATAAAACCAACATATTGTCATCTTCACAATACTTTCCATACATTATTTAACCCTTTCCCAAACAAGCCCTGGTTTTTACATGTCTGCAGTAAAAGTCTTTAAAAAACTGTGGGAAAAGGAGAAATTGCTCGTAACGAGCAATTTCTCTTTTTCCACAGTGTTTTCTACCCTTTTTGAGAACTTTCTGCCATTTTCTCAAAATCTAAAATTGTCGTCTGCAAACTCTTTCAGTTTGGAAGAGTCCAAAATTTGTCGTTTGGAACAGGGTTAAAGTCAAAACTGGCTTTGTTCAACCCATTACCACACACTCCCTACTTTTGACAACCCTGAGACAGATGCCTTTAGAAAACATTGTGGGAAAAGGAGAAAATGCTGGTAACCAGCATTTTCTCCTTTTCCCACCATGTTTTCTACCCTATAAAGGACAATTTTCATTGTCTGAGCTACCTTTAATTAACAATGTAATGCATCATCTTTCACTAAAATCGACGACACTTTTGTAAATGAAGCCAGGCTTGACTGAATGAGTGATGCATTTGTGTAACTTTCAACATGATATCAGTCATACCAATTTGATAAACTATAATATTCTTAATTTCTGGAGTTTTTACTTTTACCAATATCTGAAGTAACATGCACATGGACATCCCAACAAAACCCAGAGAGAACTGATTTGTAGTCATGGATTACTTGTATTATGCATTAAATTAACCACTGAGTCATGAAGTAATCCTGAAGCCCTTTAGAGCTGTTCAGCTGAATAAAAATCAGGACATTACTAATGTCACATGGTATAGAAGGACTGTATAGCCCTAGGTGACAATACCAAATTCAGTCACACAAGAACAGCAGTAGTTATCTCAATTGTCTACTTTGTCCTACAGAACATTTTTAAGAATTCCACTCCATTTTTAACCCAGTCTATAATGATGGGTTCATTCAAGATCAAGATGAGACAGCAAAATCTTTTTACAGTATACCAGTAATCTTGTATCTACAATGGTTCTCTGGGTAGATGGCTTGTGAGTTTGGGTAGAGGTGAACCACTGAAACGGTAATACATACATTCAATTTTCACTAACCAGTCACGTAAATAAAAATATGGCTTTTGAAATAAAATCTGTTTTACCTAATCAAAGCTGTCGATGTGCCATAAAACAACATTCATTCATTCATTCATTCATTCATTCATTATGTTTTACCTAATTAAGTTACCTGAAAGAAGATGGCCAAATTCTGTGTCTACTGGAATGGAATGATGAAAGAGTCAGAAACCAAGGCTAATCTGCATCTTCATAGTATGATTCTGTTTGTGTATCACTCTGTCGGAGGATCCATTCGCATTGGCCAGAGAATTGCAAAATAGTTCCCTCTGTACTCTGAAATATCAATTACAAAACAAGTGAGAGCTCCAAATATTGTTTAACCCTTTACCAAACGACAAAAATTTTAGACTGGTTCAAACTGAAAGCACTTGCAGACGACAAAGTCAAGAATTGAAATTTGCTTCCATCAGGTTAGAAAACATTGCAGGAAAAGGAGAAAATGCTGGTTACCAGCATTTTCTCCTTTTCCAGCAATGTTTTCAAAATTTTTCTTTCTCAGGGTTGTTAAAAGTAGGGTTTGTATGGTAAAGGGTTAAACATTTTATGAAGGTTAAACTCTTTGGTTACATGAAAATGACTGGGGAAATGAAAGTGACCTACACATCAGGTTTTAGAGGTGTTTCTTAAGAGTTCTTCCACATTAGAAGAGGCCCGCCCGGGTGGCTCGGTGGTGTGACCTGGTGGTTGTGAGTTCGATACCCAGTTGAGGCAAACTTTCTTTCTGGCGTACTTTCGCCTCTCACCTCTGCTGAAGCATGTGAGAAAAGTAGTCAGTGGCTTTGGAAAGAAAGTAGTGTTAGTAGTGGTATGAGAAAGCCAGGAAACACATGTGCATCACCGACCGCCATGATATGACCTTAGCTGTTAAAGTGGTGTTTAACTCCAATACAACCAACCAACATTAGAGGAAGTATAGACTTTACATTTCATTAAAATTAGATACATGTAGGTCTACAACCTCCAACACAATCAAACAGTGGCTGTATCTCTGGTTCAGATGAAAAATAAAATCATAAGGGCCATACTACATGTACCACATGTATTAAGGAGTCCTTCAGTAGTCCCACCTAACGTTATGTGTACAAATCGTTATGAAAATTACATACATACATTATTTCTGCAAGGACAATAGTTGAAAATTGTCCAAGAAGAGCCCTTAACAAATCTGAGAGTAATTATGGACAAACCAGCAACCTGATTCTAGTCTTTCCCCTTGTCATTATCATGGGTATGCCTAGTGACTTAGTAATATACAGTGCTAAAAGCTTGGAAGTGTTTCTGTTCCATCAAACCAACCCACAGTAGCTTAGTCAGTAGCATGCATCACTTGAGAAAGAGCGGGTCGTGGGTTCAATCCCAAGCTCAGAAAATTTCTTTCGGTGGATTGATGATAGTCCCTTGTGACAGGATTCATTCTTCTCCCACCTCTGACCATAGTCTTGACAATGGCTATATGGGATAACAGCCAGTGGCCTGGAAAGAAAATTGTGCAGACAACTTGTAAAAGAGACTCCTGGAAAGCATGGACAAGTGCACTGGCTGTCACAATATAACTGAAATAATGTTGGAAAAAGTGTTAAATACCATACAATCAATCAATCTTTTCCCTCAATTTTCATCTATAAAATTTGCATTGGTATGTATCCCATAGCTTGCAAGAAGTAATGTATGCAATGTACATAAGAATATAATCCTGCTCAAAATTTTCCAAAGCCATTTCTCAGTGGCGTTAGAACTAGGCATTAGACTAGATTTAGATCTATAATTAACCCATTACCACTCAATCACTACTTTTGACGCCCCTGGAAAAGAAAGCCTTTTAAAAACATTGCAGAAAAAGTGAAAATGCTGGTAACCAGCATTTTCTCATTCTCCCACAATGTTTTCTACCTAATCAATTGAGCCACACTGAAATTGTTGTTTGCAAATGCTTTAAATTTGGACAGAGCTCAAATTTTGTCGTCTGGTAAAGAGTTCAACCCTCAATAAACATGTTTTGAGTATAACCGCACCCTCTGAACTCAGGTTTAAGCATTACGTTACTATCTATGCATTAGAATCAATCGGAAACTGGGTCAACGAGGCTGGAATATCCGAGGATCAGACATAATTATGCACATTTAATCTTTGCAATACCTGCACAGTAAATGGGTCAATCGAGTGCTGAATAATGCATAAAAATGATCATTTTTATCAAACCATTCCATATTCATGGATCGAAAAGTTCTTCATGTTCTATAACAATAGTAAATGGAGCCTTGGAGGTGACTTACCGATCGTGAACAGGTTTCCGTGCGAACTGAAATCCGCATCTGTTTTCCGGCTTTTCGCTCATTCTTTTTATTTGCATGGGGTTTTTAGTCGAAAGCAATTTCTAAAATAGACGCCCGTTTGTTCTGCTGTATTGCCCTTTGCAAGACTTCAGCGAATTCGGTTAATAAACTTGCTCCCCTGTCGAATTTGAACCTTCACGGTCCTCCATTTTGTATTTTCGTTTACCTTAGTTTCAGGCTGTCACGTGATCATTACGTCATGGTCATCGATGTAAACAAAAATTTAGTCGGCTTGGTTGGACTTGTACTAGATTTAAATTTAATTCTTCTGTCAGCGAATGGAACTTTGACCAATCGCACATTTAAAGAGTGTCAACCTCATATTAATTTACATACTTTTATATGGTGTAATATGAATTTACTGCTTTTGAACGGCTCCCACTGTTTACATTTGGACGCTATTGTTACTTTAAGTGATGATGATGATGATAGGCCACAGACTACCAGAAATTCGAAATTAGTACAAAATGTTAACTGCTTACCAGACGACAAAATTTCAGACTTCAAAATTATCCAGGTGGTATAGTTTATTGTAGAAAAGGAGAAAATATTGGTTGCCAATATTGTCTCCTTTTCACATATTGTTTTCAAGTGCCTTGTTGTTTTACTAGTTACGGGGAGACCACTCTTCCATGCATGACTTCATCCTGGTTTACATACAATACCGAACAACTCGTTAGGGAGAATTAATGTTTTATTTTTAGCTCAGTGGTTAAAGTGTTGGCTTTTCATCCGAGCCTTCTAGATTGGAATCCTTCCCCGTTTCTGTATTTCTGCTATGCATTTATTCAATTTCTTTTTTGTTACGGACTTTGTTCTTCAGATAGTACCGTAAAAATTCAGAGCTTGTTTGGTTCAAGCTGAATGGCACACTTGAGCTTTTCAAAACGTAATGAAAGCATAAATAACTAGATCTACATCGTCGGTTTACTTCGAAAACCTTGTAACAACAGCTTGTTACAAGCTGTAGTTACAATGTTTTGGAAGTGAACCGACGACATGTGCATTTTAAATACCTGTATTATTTCCAGTAGGTCTTCGCCATCAAAATAGATCGATCCAGTATCATTGTTTCCCGGAAGCTGGATTCGTACATCTCCGTAATCACCCGACTGAAATTCCGAACAAAATCGGATCGTGAATCGTTTATCATCGTTAAATTTCAGCACTTGACCTTTGTAGCACTAAAAGGGCTTAATACATTATCAAACGACAATATTTTAGGCTTGTCCAAATCGAAAGCATTTGCAGACGACAATATAAAAGAGATTGAAAATTTGAAATTTGTCTTGTGAAGGGTAAAGTCTTCTTTCTTTGAGTAGTCAAAAATAGGAATTGTGTGGTAATGGGTTAAGGATCTCAATGGAATTCTTGTTACATCCCCTTTCATCGGCGAAAGAAACTTTCAAGTTCGGCAAAGACTCCGGTATATTCCGTAATCAATCGGCAAGTAGACGCATGTTTCCGGCATCGATAACGGATTACCCTAGTGTTAGCCGAATCCGAACGATGTTTGGCGATGAAAGGCGATGTTACACGAATTAGGGTACCCTATCCTTAAGCCAGATTTGATTGCTTGTGCGGACAGAGTAGATTAAGATCAGACTGCGCAGAACCTGCAGTCTGATCTTGGATATAAAATTTCGTCTGTTTTGCGATGGTATTTTGACAAAAACAGATTTAAAACTGCAATTTCTTTTGATAGTTTAAACATATTTTATTGCCATACGTACAATTCATATGAAAGTTCAAAGTCAACATTAAACAAAGGTTGCAAATGGGTCGAGCCACAAGTTCAGTAACTTAGTTACAGCTCTCTCCTTTGATCATTAAAATAAACATGCGTTACTAAATGGCAGAAAAATATCACTGTCAATATATCTATATATGGTATACAAAGAGGAACAAATGTTTGTTCAGTCGAAAAGAAACAGATTGAAGGGGAGGAAAAAGTCACACATAAAACGTAAAATATTGAGTATGAATGTATATAAAAAAAAGAGAAGACGCAGGGAGAGTTCTTTTGCAATTTCTTTACCTCTAAGACAGACTGAATGAGAGTGAACAATTCATTTATTGGGCGCTACAACAGTTAGATGTACCATTTAGAAAGTTAGTGGTGCTTGAACCAGAGACTTACTGGCTACGAGCCCTTACATTTATCTACTGAGCCACGAATGATCTCGTTTTCAAATATTTTGACTAAATTCTGTGGTTGGTATTTGTTCGATAATGGAACGTACAAAATCTTACCTGCAGACTGATGTAACCGTTCTGCTCCGTCACCAGGTCAATACTAGGTTGATGAATTTTTAGTGGACTAAAATGTGATAATAAATCAAAATTTACCATAATGAGTAAAAGTATTACCTACGTAAAAAGAAAAGTGGGCCACAGGCCTTATTAACTCAATAGAGAACCTTTGTATCGTTGAATTGTAACAGCTGATTGGTAAACTTGGCTTCATTCCATAGCTATGGACTCCCCCCCACTTTTTTTTTTTTGGGGGGGGGGATGGGTTAATTTTGAAGAGAAAATCCAAATCTAAGCATTGACATTTCAGACTATCTTTAACACCATTTCAATGGAAAAGACTGGGCTCCCGCAAATTTACGTAGCTTTGATCGCATTTTGCAACTGTCGAAATAGAGAAAGGCGTTGTCTGCGCGTGTCATATTTTTCGAAGATTCGACCTGTCTTCTATAACGCTTCATCCATCCCCCCGCATACCTTAGAAAAGAAGGGCATATATCGAAGCTATTGGCCTATTACCCAAGCATGTAGGGACTTTTTTAATAAATTGCCGACGCATAGGTTACATGCTAGCTGATCATAGCTGAATGAATAGCATCAAGTAGCGTTTTACCTAGTAAACGTTTATTTCATTTTGAAATTCAAAGTAACAATTGCTGTTTCGAAGCTATTGACCTATTACCCAAGCATGTATGGGCTGTTTTAATAAATTACCGACGCATAGGTTACATGCTAGCTGATCATAGCTGAATGAAAGGCACCAAGTACCGTTTTACCTAGTAAACGTTTATTTCATTTTGAAATTCAAAGTAACAGTTGTTGTTTTGAAAAATAAGTCCGTCTCTGTACCCAGAATGCCCAAATTAGATAGGTGTGTATTTTTAGAATGCCATCTAAAGGGAGATGATGTAGTGAAAGGAGAAAATGATGGTCACGGTATGCAATTTCAATTTTCACCATGATTTTATCATTTGCTCTTTGGTAAAAGCGCTTTAACCCTTTACCACACAATCCCAAATTTTGACGCTCCTGGAAAGGAAGCCTTTTGAAAACATTGTGGGAAAAGAAGAAAATGCTGGTGACTAGCATTTTCTTCTTTTCCCAAAATATTTTCTGCACTATTTAAATAATAAATAAAGAATTAAAGCATTTTTCGAGGCCCATGTAGTCTCTGGGACCATTGTAGATCAAGATTAGACTGCACAAAACGTGGTCTTTGATCTACGTTGTCTACACTGCCAAGTCATTTTGAAATTGCAATCATTTAGGCCTCAAATGTATATTGAAAATTTCTGTAGGGTTTGCCCGGCATTCAAAGGATTATAATTCAGAATTGAAAAGGTGTAGGTTATTGCGCAGCAATGTAGAATTTCGACGACGACCTAATACTACTACTAATAATAATCATATAATAATAATAATAATAATAATAATAAAAACACTCACTCATAAGATGCACCTAGAACAATGGTAGGAATAATGATCAAACCCAGAATAATGGACGACATCATTTTTGTTACCATTCTATAGGACCTTTACCTTTACCCGTAACTCCACACGTGACACTTCCGTTGCAAGTTCCGGCTGAGGGGTCGCCTCAAAAGACTTTTGAGACAGTTGAGATAGGCCTAGTTTTTCCGACTTTTCTCTCTCTAGTTTTTCCGACTTTTCTCTCTCTAAATAAAATATAAAACTGAAATACGGTGTTTACCGATCGAAAACTATGCCTTATAGTTTTGACACAGGGTCAAATTATCACTTTAAAATGAATGTATTGTAAAACAAAAACATCAAAAACGAAACAGAATCAGTTTCGGCATGGCATAGAAAATAATCTTCGACCAACCTTAACTTAAATATATTTGTATCTGATTTTCCATTTGGAATAAAATCTCAACACATTTTATAGCCTGGACGACATATCCAAGATAATCGAATTTAGTTTAAAAATCTAGATTACCCAACCCTTTGCCGCCGACCTGGTATTCTTATTCCTCTACTAACAATCCCTACTTTAGACGATCCAGAGAAAGAAGCTCTTAGAAAACTTTATAGGAAAAGGAGAAAATGCTGGTAACCAGCATTTTCTCCTTTTCCCACAATGTTTCCTATCCTCCCCAAGACAAATTTTAGTTTTTGAGAATCTTCTGTTGGACAAGTCAAAAATTCTGTCGCTTGCCGAAGGAAAATAGCTCTAGAATACGACCACTGGAAAAGGAGCAATTTCTCTTGTTCACTCGGAAGTTTGCATCCCATTCAAAGAAACATAGTCCATCATTTGAGCCACATTTGAATTATCGTCTGCTAATGATTTTAATTGGGGGTTGGGATGGGGTGGTCAGTAAGTTTGTCATCTGGTAAAGAGTTAGGTTGATATCAAAGCCGCTAAAACCATAATAACAGGATAACATTAATTTAACTGTTATCATTTAATATTGACAGTACGTGGCTACTTTACCCAAAATTTATAACTAATGGCTTTGTTTATGAAATAAGTTTAAAGTTTAATATTCTTTCAGATAATCTAACCAAAATTGGGCTTCAGGTGTCAAGGTCACTTAAACTAGGGTAACCCCGCAGCCGAGAGTCGAAGCCTGTGATTTTTTTTTTCAGTCAGACCAAAATGGAGGCTAAACTTTTCTTGTTGGCGGTGATTTTGTTTGTTGGTCAAGTCGAAAGCAGGTAAACAGATCTTTTTGTGCTTATTTACTAGTAGAAGGTTTGTCTGTATCATTGAAAATGATGTTTGTAGAAGAAATAGAAGTTCGATTGAAAATTTGAAATCTCTGAAATTAACGCAGTGGACCCGTAATAGAAAACGGTTATTTCTATTGTAATACTATCCTACAAAATTTGCTAAGATTAAAAAAGAGTACTTCTTTCACTGGGTCACTTTTTCCTTTTTGTCCTTCCTGGAATTATCATTTCTAAATCTACATGTAAAACCACTATATTCTCATTACAAAAAGATATGATAATTACCTCCCTTTTCTTGAAACTAACAAAAGTATCAACAATTAATTTCAATATAGACATCGAAGGAATTTCTGGTCGGTTATAAATGTGCAAAAATACTATATCTGTATAAATATGTATTTATCAACTGTCAAGAAATTTTATGCCATGCTGCACTAGAAGTATTCCGGGTCCATTACCTTAAAGGTGGCCCTTCAGATCTTGGGACGAAAATTTTTACAAAAATGCAAAAAGATCATTATTATACTCCCAAAGCCTTTTAATTTTCATTCATAAAACCTCAGTAGTCGAAAACCATCCGACAACACGAGTAAATAGAGATTTACTGCGGCCCAGGTTGACACCAACGGGAGACACGTTCTATTTTTAGACGATCAATTCGCTCATTTACATACAGGAATACACAGACGAAGTTTCAAACATAACGTCTGAAGAAGACATTATGGAAAATAATTATTACATGTTTGTTATGTAATGGAATCTAAGCGTTATGAGTCACGTGCCAGTCACTTGACATTCCCACAATGCTTTATTGATTTTTTGGCGCGAAATCTAAAAATACCTCAAGAGGCTACGTCGCCTTTTAAGGGAACACCATCAAAAACAATTTTTTTTTGTAATTTTATGAATCTTAATTATTGATGATTTGTATTATTTTTACATATGAATTTCAGTGATACGTATATCTTTTAATTTGGTGAGATGTAAAAATTCTAAATACCCACCTTTAACTCTGTAGTTTTCCGGCTGTTTGTTTTATTGATGTGTTACGCTTCTTTCTCGAAAACGGCAGTTGTACACCTAACCCATAGGCGGCTAAGCGCGGCCCAAGCACCTTTTGCGGACAGTGTAGGTCAAGATCAGACTGCACACGATGTGGTCTGATTCTTGATCTATACAGTCCGATTAGGAGGTGTCTCTTCTCCAATAATCAGTTTCGAAGTTTTATTTCATCTATTTAGTAGGAACTGGGAGAATTATGTGTTTCATATTTTACAGTTTTTTCGAAGTTCGGTATCCCAGTGTGGTGGTCTCTGCAGAAAGTGGTGGCAATCTTTCCATCATTGTAAGTGAATCTTTAGAATTTTGTACATATAATCCGTGCTCTGTGAAAAGGGGGCTTAATGCATCTGCAAAAAGTATCGACCAGGCTAGCCTGCGCAATCCGCGCAGGCTGACCTATACCGAAACTTTTGTGACGTGTGCATCTCGTAAACACTATAACAACGAATCATCATGGAAAAGCCACAAGTGGCTTTGGACGAATGTTGGGCCAAAGTACTTGTAAAATAAAACTAAAAAAAAAAGCGTCGATAGATGCACTGGCGTCTGCGATGTACATGTAACTGAATCAATGGTTAAAAAGGCGAATTCCTTCATACAAACAAACAACGGAAAAATCTTGGCGCGTGTTACTCGTCCTGGCGCGTGTTGAAGGCCCAGAAAAGGCCAACTCATCAAGGCAGGTGTCATAATACATTTAAATCATACCATTTAAAAGTATGAAAAATATTGTGGAGATGACAGCCCGAAAGTAAACAAAGATGGCTTTTTAAATGCATTTAAATTTCTTTTATACCATTTAAAAAGTATGGAAACTGTTGAGAAGATGACAATCTGTCATTATGCGGTCGGTCCAAGTAACAGTCGCCGACAGAAATCAATATAAAATCAATTTTAAAACTAGGTTAAATCCTGCCAGTAGCTGTGTCTTTTGTTTACTCTTTGCCAGATTTTAATTTTTTTTTCTGCCAGTGACTTACACATAGCCCGACCACCAAAATCAGTCCATTTCTACTCTTTACTGCTTTTCACAACTTCAGGCCGGGCCCAATGGCGGAAACATCTACATGAAACCTGGTGAGCGGGGCACAGTTTACATTGGCCATACAGATATGCTTAAATTGTTCCAGGTAGGTTTATCAATACAGGGACGATAAATACCTGTACCAACCAATAAGAATTGCCCTTTTAGACTTACTCTACGTGTAGAAAGTAACACAAATTCTGGTTGGTTAAAGCAAATAGTGGAAACATGCATGTATACTTAAAGCCCGGATCATAGTTCACGTAGGGCATACAGATATGCGGAAACTGTTTCAGGTAGGCTGATTATTACTTGGACGATTACAACCAACTATAGTCCCTTTTAGTCTTAACCTACATTCAGAAAGTAACGCGATTTCAGATTGGCTAAACCATTTGGTTTAGCCAATCAGAAATTGCATTACTTTGAAATTTAGAAAATGCTTCAGAATTAGACTATGAATGTTGTTCAAGAGTCGTTGGTAAATACATGCCCAGTAATCACAACATGAACTATTCTTTTTTTAATTTAATTGGGATATACAGCATTATCTTTAAAATTCTGAACTTTTCATTCATTTCATTACATCCGTAATCTTACATCGTATGCTTTACACCCCTGGAAAATGAATGCTAGAAAAATTGTGGGAAATGGAGGGAGAGCATACACTGGGTAACCATCATTTCTATTTTTCCCGGATTGTGTTTTCATTTCTAGATCGTGAACAGTATGCCACCAATCTGGGGTCAGAAAGCCCCTTTTGGGCGATTAGGGATGTTTCTAGGCGGAGATGCTATAGGTATACAACTCACTGCAGTCGTAAGTCTTTGTTTGCTTTTTTATATTTTAACCCATTACCACACAATCCCTACTTTTAACGCCCCTGAGAAAAAAGCCTCTAGAAAACATTGTGGGAAAAGAAGAAAATGCTGGTAACCAGCATTTTCTCCTTTCCCCACAATGTTTTCTACCCTTCGCAAAACAAATTTCGAATGTTCAGTCACTTTTATTTTGTCGTCTGCAAATGCTTTAAATTTGGACCAGTTCAAAATATTTTCGTTTGGTAATGGGTTAAGTATTTTTTCGACCCATTTTCAGTTATAATATGGCGACCATGACATATACTAAAGTGTTCCCCTGCGCCAAATTTCCCCTAGGCATTTACGAACAAAATTTGCTTAAGTTTTACGTAGCTACAAAATAGTGGCATTAATCTGCCACGAGATACATGATAACTATCATGTTGATTTTAGTAGGTTTATGCTAACTATTATTACGTAAAACCTGAGCAAATTTTGTTCGTAACTACCTTAATAAAATGGGGCCTAGTTTATGCACTAATATTTCTCGCCATAGTTTTTTCAGGTTTCTAACTGCTTTCCGAATCTATAGATGACCTCTAAATAGTGTTTAGTGCATGGTTAGATAAAAATGAATAACACTTTTCCTAGATTAGAATTGTAAAGAACATTTTCGTTCATTACCAGGGAGAAATATTCGAAATATTCGATAACGTAATTTACATTTGGTTTTGCTGCTTGAAAAAGAAACTCTCCGATACCTTCTGTGCTTTGATTTTAAATAAACCTCTCCTTTTCTTTAAATATTTCGGGCATGACATCATTGCAGGACCCTGAGGGTTCCAGTTTGAGATTTGAGAAAGTTTCCGGTGCACTGCCTCCCGGCGTTGTATTAGATAAAGCTACTGGTTTCCTGAACGGTACTGCGCCAGATGTCGACGCTACCTATGAATTTGGAATTCGAGTAATTGACGAACAGGGGAAATATGCTGATCAAACTTTCATGATTGATACCAGAGGTATTTTTCTTAAATCCAGCACTAAGGATTTATTGTGGAAGAAGGTTTTTGAAAACGTTTTTATAAAGAAAAAATGCTGGTAACCACTATTCATTTTTTCCTTTTCAGCAATACATATTTTTTACTTTGACAAGGCTTTCAAAGTCCAATTTGATCATTTAAGGCACATTTTGTCCTCTACAAATGCTTTTAACACTAAGGAATATAAAGTTTGTTGTCGGGTAAGAAGTCAAGGAGTAATCCATACTTTGCTAACGTAAGTTTTAAGGTGATTTTTGTATAAAACATAGAACATGCAGAGTTCATCGTAGTTGTCCGAGTTTTGAAGGGTATTCTTTTCGACACAGGGTTAAAACTATAGTATCTGTGTCTTTCCCAGTGATTTGACTATTTCAGTCTTGTTCATCAGAAGCCAAAGAATCAAAACTGGCTAATGAAGAGAATTAATGAAAATGGCCGGAAGAGTTAAACAAACTCGATTTGTGTGTTGTCGATAGTTGTCATTCCGCTCCCCCCCCCCCCCCCCCAAGTCGTTTCGTCCTTTTTTTTGAAATGGACATTCATCATAAGAACTATTTATTTACTCATTATACACAGAAAGAAACCATTTTGGACAAAATCGGTACAGAAGTAGTGGCAATGTACATCATCTTCGATTTTTGTCTGTAAAATAAATGCAGTTTGTAGGCTATATGTTTGGTATCTTCGGTGCCATTCTTTCCATGTTCTGTTGGCATTTATTTTGAAAATTTTTATTTTTAACATTTTGTTAGCGTACTTTGTTTTAAATCTTCTTATTATATACAGAAAGAAACCAGTGTAGACAAAATCCGTGTAAAAATGGCGGTGTCTGTGTTGATGACTTTGCCTCGTTTTCGTGCACATGCCCTCAAGGCTTTGGCGGACATCTTTGTGACGTCAGTAAGTAGAGCTGCAATTTTTTCGTCGGATTTTTATTTCAAACTTAACTAACCACTGGAGTAGAAAAACTCGGACTATTTTCTGATTGTATATTTTCATACACTCTTAGACGGGTGGTCTTAATATACAGGGCATTTTTTGTCAAAAATGCATATTCGGGATTCAATCAGGTGGTATTAACGCTTAATGGCAGAGATGCTCTTATTCGTATCAAGAGTTCAAATCCAGAGATAAAAAGATACTCATGCCCAATCAAATAGAATACCACGCTAACATGGATGAACAAGCCATGGGACGATCGGTTTTGGAACGAAAAAGCCCAGGACCAAGTGATCGGTAGACAAATTTTGTATCATTGCGCTTATAGAAGGCTATGATCGGGTGAAGCTACATGTATTTTCAACCAAAAATTAATATTTACACGATCGATTGCCTCAACCAGTGTATTTTAACATGCTATTTCCATTTACATATCTGAGTGCTTCCGCAAAAAATATTTGCCTCAGAAAAATTGAGCTTGATTGGGTTTATTTCCTTCGGCTTTTTACAAAATACTATAGCTGCATGTTCTTCAAATTTTGAACAATATTGAACTCATAGTGGTATTGTCTTCGACAAATACCACAAAAAACAAGACTGAAATTAAAGCAATCTGAATCCTGAAATTGTCTTTGCCATGAGATGGGCTTGAGAAACTATTTGTCGACTAGTATATATGTCGTAGTCCAAAGTGGAATCCCGGCAGATCCGGAATCTGCCTAGTCCAAACTGGAATTTGTCTATAACAAATCAGGATTCCAGTTTAGCCAGGCAGCTCTACAATCCGCTTAAACCAAATTCTGATAATTTCTCGTTGAATATAGGGCGTCTACATATGAATCATCTTACTTTTAAACGTAAACCCCAAAATAAAAGAAGTTTTAGTCAGAAATTCGGAATAAATATAAATGTTGAATGTTTTGAAAACAGAGCGATTGTGGAAAAATCATATAAAATGTTTTAATTGAAAATACCTCTCAATTGTAAACACAATTAAATCAATATGTTTAAAAAAATATTAGAAAACAAATTTGAATCCTAATTTGGTCTAGGCAGATTCCGGATCTGCCTAGATTCCAATCTGGCCTACGACATATAATAAGACATGGTCTGTGTAAATCGAGCTTGGTGCATCACCTTGATGTATGATACCATGCATTTCATCGCAAAGCTACAGCTCTAAGGAACCTCTTTTGTATACCAACTTACGAAATCATTGAGATACACTGGTCCTTTGACATGCAGAAAATTATCCAAAAGCAAAAGTTTCGGCCCAGGCCAGCCTGCGCACATTGCGCAAGCTGGCCTCGGCCGACAATTTTTGCATATGCATTAAGTCACCCCTTTTCACAAAGTATGGCTCATTTATCTTTGTGTATAGCGTGTGCTAACGAGGCAATCGGTGTGGATTCAAATGTGAAAAAGATTTCGGATGCACAGATGTCTGGACACTATGCCTATTCAAGCAGTGATCACGTGGCCTCTGAAGGAAGGCTGAACAGTGTGACAGGCTGGATCGGGGAAGGGTCATCGTCATGGTTACAGGTCTGTATAAAGTCAAATAACTCTTGTTCGTTTAATACAGTTTTAATTCATTCTAAAAGGGCCAGTATATTTGATTTGACACTTTTTTGTGTCATTAAAAAAAAATCCAGAGATAAATACTTTAGTAAAACAACATGATTGCAATGATACACTTTAACCTATTACCACACAATCCCTACTTTTAACGACCCTGAGAAAGACTTTAGAAAACATTGTGGGAAAAGGAGAAAATGCTGGTAACCAGCATTTTCTCCTTTTCTCACAATGTCTTCTACCCTTCACAAAACACATTTCAAATTTTCAGTCACTTTTATTTTGTCGTCTGCAAATGCTTTCGATCTGGACAAAGCTAAAATTTTGTCGTTTGGTAATGAGTTAAAAATGTTCTAGCAGATAAACTGTATCTAACTCTTGAAAACGGCAATAGCCGAAATTTTGAACATTAAAGTGTTGTTTTTCATAGCTATCTGCTTAATTGTTTTTATCTGCTTAATTCCTCTTAAAGCGCACGAAACTCTGATGAAAGCATATATGCTTTCAGAGTCTTATGCACTTTATTAAAAGAATTAAGGAAAAAAAAAAAATCTTCAGCTCCATCATTTTCTTCTTTAATATGGCCAAGCCCCGCTGGCACAGTCGGTGGCGTGCAGGACTTGAGTACAGGAGGTGGCAGGTTCGATCGGTGGCTCGGCCAATCTTTTTCCGAGGTCTCGCATGATTGTCAACAGGTTTTATTCCTCTCCCACCGTTCACCATTTTTTCAACGGTGGTTATGTTAGAAAGCAGCCTTTGACTTGGAGAGAAAATTGTGCGGGGTACTGGTAGAAGAGGCTCCAGAAAAGCATAGTCCAAGGGTGCACTTGCCGCCACGATATTACAGAAATGATGTTGAAATGGCGTTAACCCATTATCACTCAATCCCTACTTTTGACGCCCCTGAGAAAGAGGCCTTTTGAAAACACTGTGGGAAAAGGAGAAAATGCTGGTAATCAGCATTTTCTCCTTTTCCCATAGTGTTTCTACCCTTTCCAGAAGAAATTTCTATTTCTCAGTCACCTTTATTTTGTCGTCTGCAAATGCTTTCAATTTGGACAAGTCCAAAATTTTCTCAAGTGGTAATGAGTTAAGCTGCATACAATCAATCAAGCATAAAAGTTAACTTTCTTTTTGAATATAAATCTAGGTTGACTTTGGAAAAGTGTGGACGGTTTACGCAGTAGCAACCCAAGGTTTCTCAGCCACCTACACGTTGTCTACCTATAGACTGGATTGCAGTATTGATGGCAATAGATTTAGTCACGTGCTATTTACAAATGGATCAAGTCTGGTGAGAAAGTTATATTCTGAAATAGATCCAACTTCTATGGTCTGTAGTCTTGTTAATGTAGACAAAAACAGCTGAGGTACTTCGAATCCAACTTGCCCAGTTTCTGACCCTAAACTCTCCTCCGAACAGTCTTTATGGTACCAAAAAAATAAAAAACACGAACCAAACATACTTTTAGTAATTCGAACCAATTTTATGGTACCAAAAAAAAAAACCACGAACCAAACATACTTTTAGTAAATCAAACCAAATTATACCAAATCAAAATAAAATTAAGGAGAAAAACACGACTTCCATTACATAACTACATGTATTCTATTTAATTTCATAGCATGTGCATTTCAATCATCAACGTTTAGAAAACAAATCGCTTTTATTTCCATAGATGCTTAAACAAGCCATCATGTCTCAGAACACTTTTTCTGGCATTTGTGGACGACGATGCCACTATAAGTTCAATAACGAATGTTCAATATTGAATTTTTAAGACCATGTGTCATATTTTGTGCAAAACCGAAGGAAATTAATCTAATTTTTTCCTCTGACAAATGAGTTTTTCGATAGAACTCGTATATATAATTGGAAATGGCATATTCAAATAAAATGCATTGGGCCATCGATCCTGGAAACACTTCTTTTTGATTGAAAAAAAAAAAAGCCTCGCCCCCTAATAGCCTCGTGTTGGCGCTATTATATACATAAAACTTGTCTGACCGCTTTGGTTCCAGACATGTTCGTTCCATAACTAGTTTATCCCTGGGCTTGTTCGTCCCATGATTGCATTCTACTCCATTTGATTATGCATGAATATGTGCAGGTCGAAATATGAATTGTAATGTTAAGAATTAGATTATGACGGCCAAAGACATCTCAAAATCATAGTTTTCAGGTATAAACTTAATTTAATTCGATAAATGCACATATATAGTTTCTCTCTGTACCCATCAGGCACCCTACCGTTAAGGGACGTTAGTCCTAGAATCGACTGAATGATCAAAGGGACATTGCCATTACACAAATAATGCAAAGTTTAGGATCAATACGCTCCGTTTCACCAATTATTTGAATTATTTGAATGATATTTCTAACCTTTTTTTTTCAAATGATTAATTCCACACAATGACCTACTGGAAGATTGCCACATCAGCGTTTTCAGTGCTTTGATAATTGAAATGTGATCTATGTGCCTAGTCTATTTTTCTTTCCTTTTGTAGGTTTTGGACGGCAGCGGAAAATCCTACGCCACTGTCTCCAAACAAGCACTTCCGGTACCGGCAGATTGTCGCTATTTAAGATTCATCCCGCAATCCTGGACTGGTTCACATCCAGGTCTCCGTGTAGAATCATATGGATGCCCAAAACTCACAAACCCATAGACACAAGAAAAAGACAGAACTCTTCAGTAAAAATTCGAAAGCTTTGTCAAATGTGTATTTTTTTATGAAGTCGTACATTTATAAAGAAAAAAATGTTTTGATAAATGGTATTATTTTTAAAAGGTCTTCTCCTTTCATTAGATGTCAGGCAATAACTAAACTATGCTGTGCATTGACTTTGTTATTTTCAGTCCCTCTCCTTTAGGAATAGAGAGATAAAGATCCAGGGTTAAAGCCTGAATAGCATGTCACAAAAGCATTTTTGAGGAGAATAGGGCGGTGCTAAGAGACCAGTTCTCAGTGTGCGTCTTATAGATGAGTATGTAGTCCTATACACATATCATCTTTGAATTACTTAGATCAGTTACTACAAAGCAAGAACACCACATGCAGATGCTAAAGCTTAGCGACAGATGCTCTCTCAGTGAAAGTTCTAGGTCGAAAAAGGAACATAACTGTTTCAAAATAAGTTGAAAGTTATCCACCTTTCTTTTTGAGTTCCCTTTTAATAGCAAATAACTATACCATATTTGATAGAAATACTTTCAACAATAAGAGGGGCATGAAAAACTGTGAGAGTTTTCCAAAACGACGACGCAGAAGATGCCGATGACAACCAACGACAAAGCCAGCGAAATATTTCGTCGTTTTCTTTGAAAAGTTCCGACATAATAAGGCAGCCCTCTTCTCGGACATAATGGGAAATAGAAAAAGCTGCCAAACCACAGGAACAAGTAAACAACTGGTTATGTTTGATGTTAAAAAATCTGCCACTAGAATGGGGTGTGGTGCAGTTGAAAAAATGAGTCCAAAGGACGAGTTTATCTAACCGCACCACACCCCATTCTAGTGACAGACTTTTGATATCATACATAAACACCGAGTTGATTATCCTATTTATTATATTTATAATTCACCTTTTTTTGTTCTAATGATGATCAAAAATGGTACAATATGAGCCAAATAGGAAAAAAGTAGTTCCAGCAAACATTCTAAAACTGTATCTTCACTAGTAATGGTACCATAAATATCTATCTACTAGTATCTAGTTGTGGTATTTACCGGGAAATTCCAGTGATTCACTGACTGGAGAATAAAATACACTGTATATTTCATTTAGACGTATACGTGTAGGTTAACAGTGGTTGACAGACTTATTTTGTTGACTTATTTTCATTCCAGAAAAGTAAATTTACCCTAAAAAAATATAATCAAGTGTTACAGGGTGGATGGTTGAGAAACAATAGAGATACACAAAATTAAATGGAGAGAGGTGAAGAAAGACAGAAATTGCAAAAAGAGAGATAGAAATAGATAAAGAAAAGGAGAAGAGATATAGTGTGCGAGATGACAGAAATAAGGTTGAATACATTATTTTAGACCGTTGAGACTAAGGATTAAGATCATAAAGAAGACGTTGAGGCCAAAGAGTTATCGGAAAAACAACAGGGGCATAGCTTTATCGTTGGAAGGTACATTCAATTAAGTTAGGTTCTAATTTGAAGGAAGCAGAATAAACAAACTAACTGACAGGAGGTAAATTAAGGGTTAGGGCATAGTTGTAAATACTGAGGATATATCTGTCAAACTGATAGAAGATATTACCCACCACGGATACAGGCATACGGTACTGGTTTGAAATAATAGAAGGGACATTGTTACAAGATTGGAAGGAACATCAAACTGAGAATGTCTTTCACCGTCTGAGAGGAAGTATAAGGAAGCAAGAGAACATCTTTCCGACTGGCGTTGCAGGCAAACAGGTAGGGAATAAAATCTCAGGAAAGACACAGGTTTAAAGCTTACTGACACATTTCACCAAGGCTACCAACTCGATTCCTAAAATACCATAATGCAAACTGTTGCAGTAACATCTCACCAAGGCCACCATCTCGATTCCTAAAATACCATAATGCAAACTGTTGCAGTAACATCTCACCAAGGCCACCATCTCGATTCCTAAAATAACATAACGCAAGCAAGCTGTAGCATTTACCAATGGACATCTTCGAACTGTGGGTACATCAAGAATGTAAGGGAATTGAAAACGGATGCATTTTAAGACAAACCACAGCTTCAGGGCCTTATGGTGTATCCGAGGGACTCATAGACTGGGGGTGTTCAGTTGCTAACTTGGGTTCAATGCGCTGACTAATGATTTAACACTGGAAGACAAGTTAAATTTGGGATTCTCTCTGAAATTACTCTTTCAGATTTTAAGTACGTCAGGAAAAAAAGTCTATGGGCAATCTCTGCAAACAATACCACGAGAGTGAGGCAGTGGTTTAGGGACTGGATGTACATTCAACTGAGTACAGAACAATTTCAAAGTCTACGAGGATATGAAATAGATTGGGGAAACATTCCTCAACTGAGGATACAATCTCAGGGCCCAATATGCTTGCAACGGCCTGCTGGTTGGTTTTAGGAGCTGTGGGTATGAAATCCCCGACTGGGGGTACTGGCTTAAGAACTTGTGCAGTGAAAGAAAGGTAGAAATACAATTTTAATCACTATTGACAAGCAATTTCAAGCACTTAGAGCTAAAGGTGTACACTCAAAAAGAAATATCTCTCGGATAAAATGTACAACACTTCGACCTAAGGTAAATCGAACAAACTGAAGGGGGTAATGCATGGCATTTCCTGAAATTGAAAATAAAATCAAATTTCTAGACATTTCTAGACATTTTCGTTTCACAGACCAACGATATATCTTACAGAAACACACATACAAGGGTCCAAAAATGGTTAGAAGTGCTTAATCATATCGAATAATTTCCAGAGGTTAGTTTTATCTCAGTGACTAACAGTAAACCTGAATGAAGTACAGAAACAAGGAACTGGTTGATTCTCAAAGGTTTGTCGACTCGGATCAAAGAAAGCAGCAACTACCAATGGGAACAATATTGTGCAAAGTACTGGTAAAAGAAGGCTCTGATCTCCCTCTTAATAGCTTATAACTTTTTTTAATTGAATCCAAAACTGTCCAGAAAATATCGATCCTCTTGAAATTAACTTCTGCAAATTCTAAACACGTGGCTATCAAAATCTAGTGCTCACAAATTTCGTTTTCACCATCAGTGTTCTTTACAAACAGTTACAATGTCTTGTTGCACATAAAAACCCTCCAGGAATAAATAAATACAGACTGAAAATGTATCTCCCCAGGTGAAATTAAAATCTGCGGACTAAGGATACATTTGCTTAGATTGAGAATATGATCCATTGTATTGATGACGATTATTGCGACAAGATTTAATCTTATCTTAGCACTCATAATTCTTTCGACGAGGCTATGTGAGAAAGGCTGCCAGTGTCAAAGGGAACAATATTGTGCGAAGTACTGGTAAAAAGTTATCCCCCTCGGCTTCATTTCCCCTTTCAACCAGCACTTTAAATCACCATCTTTTATAACATCATAGATATCTCATTTAATGGATCCTTCATTCAATGCAGGTAACACTTATTAAACCCAACACATGCCTATTACAATCTACCACTAGCTTCTGTCATTAGCCTTATACATTTATTAATTTCTATATCCACAATACAGTCTTTCCATTCTAAAGTAAAAATGTCAAAATCAAATCCTTTCTCAAACACCCTTCCTTAGGTGAAAGTAAAATCTGCGGACTAAGCATACATTTGCTTAAACTGAGAATATGCTCTATAGAATTAAAGACAATTATTGCGACAGGATTTAATCTTATCTCAGCACTCATAATTCTTTCGACGAGGCTATGTGAGAAAGGCTGCCAGTGTCAATGGGAAACAATAGTGTAGGAAGTACTGGTAAAAAGTTACCTCCTGGCCTCCACCTCCCCTTACAGCCAGCCCTTTTAATCGCCATCTTTTATAACAACATGGATATCTCATTTAATGGATCCTTCATTTAATGCAGGTAACACTTATTAAACCAAACACATGCCTAAATCTTTTCTGTCATTACCCTTACACATTTATGTTTCTTCATCCACAATAAAATCTTTTCACTATGAAGTAAAAATGTTGAAAATCAAAACCTTTCTCAAATACCCTTCCTAAGATGATAGTAAAATATGAGGGCTAAAGATACATTTGCTTAGACTGAAAATGTACTCCATAAAATTGATGACGATTATTGCGACAGGATTTAATGTTATCTCAGCACTCATAATTCTTTCGACGAGGCTATGTGAGAAAGGCTGCCAGTGTGAAAGGGAACAATATTGTGCCAAGTACTGGTAAAAAGTTATCCCCCTTCTTAACGCATATATTTTCTTGAATCCACACCTGTGCATCGTTTTCCTTCACAAAATTGTAAAACTTTTTCTTGTACATGTATAGGAATTCTTTACAATTAATGTAAACATGTCATAATCAAAATAGACTCCCCTCTCTCTTTCTCAGATCGTTTTTCCCAGTTGCTTGGTCGGTAAAGTACATGGCTTAAGACATATACAGTCGTTGGTTCGATCCCCAAACTGTACCAATTTCTGTCCGAGGTTCGATGATATTCTTTGTTGCAGCAATTATTCTTTGCTTAATGACGATCATTCTATCGACTAAAGCTATTTTGTAAAGCAGTCAGTGGTTTGGAAAGACCGTTACAAGAGCACTGGCCGCGCCATTTACCTGACATCAAGTTAAAACAACACAAAAAAAAAAAAAAAAAAAACCGACACAGCTTGGATAGATGCAAATGACTCCCTGATATATCGTATATGACTGAAATCTATTCTGTCTTAAAACGCAGAAGACTAAAAGCAATAAAGCAAAATTCAAATTTTACCAAAGTCCGATTAATTTTCCCTGGCCACCACCTCACCTTTCATTAGCCTTACAAATTTATCAATTTCTTCATCCGCAATACAATCTTTCCACTATAAAGTAAAAATGTCAAACTCGAAACCTTTCTTAAACTTCCTACCTCCCACACTCACTGCCTCTGCGTTTTGTCTCTCGGTTTTCATATCTATAGAAATCCACAGGCATCATCAGTTACATTCAAGTAATGTTCAAGTCGGCGTTAAAACACCAAGAAAACAAACACATCTATCATCACTAATAAATCCGGTATCGGGACTACCACCGTCACTACCAACTCAACCATCGAAACAACCATCACCATTCTTGTAATCATCAACATTGTAAATGCTATATGATTCAATCATTTCTCAACCTTTATCATTATTTCGACGATTCTTATGTTGGAAAGTAGTCAGTGCCTTGGAAAGAATATTGTGCGGAATACTGGTAAAAGTAACTCCAGGAGAGGATAAGTTCATGGGCCGCCACAATATGAACTGAAATAGTATTGTAAACGACGTTTTAAAACTCTTCAATCAATACTGCATACTTACAGCATTGAGAATATTACGTTCATTTTTATGACTTATTTTCAATAGATAGATGCTTTAGATCATGAAATGGGAACCTCGGCTTTTTCGGCATTCATTAGGTAAATAGCTAAGGTTGATACGGAATTCAATTTGGTCGTATGTAGAAATGTACAGGGTGATTACATAATCTTGTAAGATCTTGCCAGGATGTCTCAAATGTGCTAGTATCACCATAACATTTCATTCTAAAATATTGGAAGGATAATATAGTTACATTACACTCAAAATTACGGACTGAAGGAGCATCATATCGAATGAAAAACGATTAATCATGCAGATTGAGGAAGATATGACGAAAAGAAGCTAATTTATTGTAGGAAGTACATTTTTTGGAGGAAAAGGAGGGACATCGTGGTCAGAGAAAACAGTCTTTATAGATAGATAGATAAATAAATTGAGATAGATAGATAAATTGAGATAGATGGATAGATAGATGGATAGATAAAATAAAAGGGAGGAAAGCGAAAGAGATTTATAGGATGGAGAGACAAGAGTAAAGTTTGCAGGAAGGAAAGAGAAAGAAAGACAAAGAGAACGTAACAGAATAGGGAGTGATAGGAAATGAGACAGAAGATGGTGAAATAGCGGAAGAGACAGAAAGCAACAACGATAGAGAGACTGAGTGACAAAAAGGCAGTGAGATACAGGTAGAAAGAGGAGATAAATAAAAGAAGAGAAGGAAGAGAAATAGGAAGGGATAGAGTGATAAACAGAGCGAGAGAAAGACAGTAAGCGAGAGAAAGACAGAAAGCGAGACAGACAGACAGACAGAGAAACAGCACGAGACTGAGCGTGGAAAACAGTGTTGAGAGAAAGATAAAATGAGGGACAGAGAATAAGAAAAAAGAGTTCGGAAGGCAGTAGATAGAGGGTAAGAGACAAAGAGAGAAAGAGAAACAATAGAGATATACAAAATTAAATGGAGAGAGGTGAAGAAAGACAGAAATTGCAAAAAGAGAGATAGAAATAGATAAAGAAAAGGAGAAGAGATAGAGTGTGTGACATGACAGAAATGAGGGCGAATACATTATTTCAGACCGTTCAGACTAAGGGTTAAGATCATAAAGAAGACGTTGAGGCCAGAGTTATCGGTGAAACAACAGGGCTCATAGCTTTATCGTTGGAAGGTACATTCAATTAAGTTAGGTTCTAATTTGAAGGAAGCAGAATAAACAAGCTAACTGACTGGGGCTAAATTAAGGGTGAGGGCATAGTTGTAAATACTGAGGATATATCTGTTCAACTCATAGACGATATTACCCACCACGGATACAGGCATATGGCTTTGGTTTGAAATAATAGAAGGGACAAGATTGGAAGAAACATCAAACTGGGAATGTCTTTCACCGTCTGAGAGGAAGTACAAGGAACCAAGAGAACATCTTTCCGACTGGCGTTGCAGGCAAACAGGGAGTAAAATCTCTGGAAGGACACAGGTTTATAGCTTACTGATACATCTCACCAAGGCTACAATCTCGATTCCTAAAATACCATAACGCAAACTGTTGCAGTAACATCTCACAAAGGCTACCAACTAGATTCCTAAAATAACATAACGCAAGCTGTTGCAGTAACCAATGGACATCTCCGAAATGTGGGTACATCAAGAAGGCAAGGGAATTGAAAACGGGTGAATTTTAAGACAGAACACAGCTTCAGGGCCTTATGGTGTATCCGAGGGACTCATAGACTGGGGGTGTTCAGTTGCTAACTTGGGTTCAATGTGCTAACGAGGATAGGAAATAGATTGGGGAAACATTCCACGAATTGAGGATACAATCTCAGAGCCCAATATGCTTGCAACGGCCTGCTGGTTGGGTTTAGGCGCTGTGGGTATGAAATCCCCGACTGGGGGTACTGGCTTAAGAACTTGTGCAGTCAAAGAAATGTAGAAATACAGTTTTAGGCCTATTGACAAGCAATTTCAGGCAGTTACAGCTACAGGTGTAATCCAAACAAAAAGAAATGTTTCTCGGACTAAATGTACAACACTTCGACTAAAGGTAATCGAACGAACTGAAGGGGGTAACGCATGGCATTTCCTTAAATTGAGAATAAAATAAAATTTCTAGACATTTGCATTTCACAGACCGACCATACATCTTACAGAAACACACATACAAGGGTCCAAAAAATGGTTAGAAGTGGTTAATCATATCGAATAATTTCCAGAGGTTAGTTTTATCTCAGTGACTAACAGTAAACCTTAATGAAGACCAGAAACAAGGAACTGGTTGATTGTCAAGCGTTTGTCGACTCGGATCAAAGAAAGCAGCAACTGCCAATGGGAACAATATTGTGCGAAGTACTGGTAAAAGAAGGCTCTGATCTCCCTCTTAATAGCTTATAACTTTTTTTAATTGAATCCAAAACTGTCCAGAAAATATCGATCCTCTTGAAATTAACTTCTGCAAATTCTAAACACGTGGCTATCAAAATCTAGTGCTCACAAATTTCGTTTTCTCCATTAGTGTTCTTTACAAACAGTTACAATGTCTTTTTGCACATAACAACCCTCCAGGAATAAATAAATACAGACTGGAAATGTATCTCCCCAGGTGAAATTAAAATCTGCGGACTAAGGATACATTTGCTTAGATTGAGAATATGATCCATAGAATTGATTACGACTATTGCGACAGGATTTAATCTTATCTCAGCACTCATAATTCTTTCGACGAGGCTATGTGAGAAAGGCTGCCAGTGTCAATGGGAAGAATACTGTGCGAAGTACTGGTAAAAAGATATCCTCCTGGCCTCCACCCCCCCCCTTACAACCAGCCCCTTAAATCACCATCTTTTAAAAACAACATGGATATCTCATGTAATGGATCCTTCATTCAATGCAGGTAACACTTATTAAACCCAACACATGCCTATTACAATCTACCACTAGCTTCTGTCATTAGCCTTATGCATTCAATAATTTCTATATCCACAATACAATCTTTCCACTATAAAGTAAAAATGTCAAAATCAAATCCTTTCTCAAACACCTTTCCTCAGGTGAATGTAAAATCTGCGGACTTGGGATACATTTGCTTAGACTGAGAAAATGCTCTATAGAATTAAAGACGATTATTGCGACAGGATCTAATCCTATCTCAGCACTCATAATTCTTTCGACGAGGCTATGTGAGAAAGGCTGCCAGTGTCAATGGGAACAATATTGTGCGAAATACTGGTAAAAGGTTATCCTCCTGGCCTCCACATCTCCTTACAGCAAGCCCTTTAAATCACCATCTTTTAAAAGCAACATGGATATCTCATTTAATGGATCTTTCAGTCAATGTAGGTAACACTGATTTAACCAACACATGCCTATTACAATGTAGCACTGGCTTTTCTGTCATTAGCCTTACACATTTATCAACTTCTTCATCCAGAATACAATACACATTTATCAACTTCTTCATCCACAATACAGTCTTTCCACTCTAAAGTAAAAATGTCAAAATCAAATTCTTTCTCAAACACCCTTCCTCAGGTGAAAGGAAAATCTGCAGACTAAGCATACATATGCTTAGACTGAGAATATGCTCTATAGAATTAAAGACGATTATTGCGACAGGATTTAATCTTATCTCAGCACTCATAATTCTTCCGACGGGGCTATGTGAGAAAGGCTGCCAGTGTCTATGGGAACAATAGTGTGCGAAGTACTGGTAAAAAGTTATCCCCCCGGCCTCCACCTCCCCTTACAGCCAGCCCCTTAAATCACCATTTTTTATAACAACATGGATATCACATTAAACGGATACTTCAGCCAATGCAGGTAACACTTATTAAACCAAAACACGTGCCTTTTACAATCTAAAACTAGCTTTTCTGTCATTAGCTTCACACATTTTTCATTTTCTTCATCCACAATACAATCTTTCCACTATAAAGTAAAAATGTCAAAATCACAACCTTTCTCAAACTCACTTCCTCATGTGAAAGTAAAATTTTCGGTTAAGGATACATTCGCTTAGACTGAGAATATGCTCTATAAAATTGATGACGATTATTGCGACAGCATCTAATCTTATCTCAGCACTCATAATTCTTTCGACGAGGCTATGTGAGAAAGGCTGCCATTGTCAATGGGAACAATAGTGTGCGAAGTACTGGTAAAAAGTTATCCCTCTAGCCTCCACATCCCCTTACAACCAGCACTTTAAATCACCATCTTTTATAACAACATGGATATCTCATTTAATACATCCTTCATTCAATGCAGGTAACACTTATCAAACCCAACACATGCCTATTAACATCTAGCACAAGCTTTTCTGCCATTACCCTTACACATTTATCAATTTCTTCATCCACAATAAAATCTTTCCACTATAAAGTAAAAATGTCAAAATCAAAACCTTTCTCGAACTCCCTTCCTCAAGGAAAAGTAAAATCTGGCGACTGAGAATGCATTTGCTTAGACTGAGAATATGATCTATGGAATTGATGACGACTATCGCAACAGGATTTAATCCTATCTCAGCACTAATAATTCTTTCGACGAGGCTATGTGAGAAAGGCTGCCAGTGTCCATGGGAAGTATATTGTGCGAAGTACTGGTAAAAAGTTATCCTCCTGGCCTCCACCTCCCCTTACAGCCAGCCCTTTAAATCACCATCTTTAATAACAACATGGATATCTATTTAATGGATCCATCCGTCAATGCAGTAACACATATTAAACCCAAGACATGCCGATTACAATCTAGCAGTAGCTTTTCTGTCATTAGCCTGACACGTTTATCAATTTCTTCAACCACAACACAATCTTTCCACTATGAAATAAAAATGTCAAAATCAAAACCTTTCTCAAATTCCCTCCCTCAGTTGTAAGTAAAATCTGCGGACTTAGGATTTTGCTTAGACTGAGAATATAATCTATAGAATTGATGACAATTATTGCGACAGCATTTAATCTTATCTCAGCACTCATAATTCTTTCGACGAAGCTATGTGAGAAAGGCTGCCAGTGTCAATGGGAACAATATTGTGCGAAGTACTGGTAAAAAGTTACCCCCTGGCCTCCACCTCCTCTTTACACCCAGCCCTTTAAATCACCATCTTTTATAACAACATGGATATCTCATTTAATGCATCCTTCATTCAATGCAGGTAGCACTTATCAAACCCAGTACATGCCAATTACAATCTAGCACTAGCTTTTCTGTCATTACCCTTACACATTTATCAATTTCTTCATCCACAATATAATTTTTCCACTATAAAGTAAAAATGTCAAAATCAAAACCTTTCTCGAACTCCCTTCCTCAAGGAAAAGTAAAATCTGCGGACTAAGAATACATTTGCTTAGACTGAGAATTGATG
>OX031068.1:42664883-42780011 GCA_943736015.1 Tridacna crocea
ATTTTCCTTTCGCCTGAGGAAGGGTGTTTGAGAAAGAATTTGATTTTGACATTTTTATTTTAGAGTGGAAAGACTGTATTGTGGATGAAGAAGTTGATAAATGTGTATTGTATTCTGGATGAAGAAGTTGATAAATGTGTAAGGCTAATGACAGAAAAGCCAGTGCTACATTGTAATAGGCATGTGTTGGTTAAATAAGTGTTACCTACATTGACTGAAAGATCCATTAAATGAGATATCCATGTTGCTTTTAAAAGATGGTGATTTAAAGGGCTGGCTGTAAGGGGAGGTGGAGGCCAGGAGGATAACCTTTTACCAGTACTTCGCACAATTTTGTTCCCATTGACACTGGCAGCCTTTCTCACATAGCCTCGTCGAAAGAATTATGAGTGCTGAGATAGGATTAAATCCTGTCGCAATAATCGTCTTTAATTCTATAGAGCGTTTTCTAAGTCTAAGCAAATGTATCCCAAGTCCGCAGATTTTACTTTCACCTGAGGAAAGGTGTTTGAGAAAGGATTTGATTTTGACATTTTTACTTTATAGTGGAAAGATTGTATTGTGGATATAGAAATTAATAAATGCATAAGGCTAATGACAGAAGCTAGTGGTAGATTGTAATAGGCATGTGTTGGGTTTAATAAGTGTTACCTGCATTGAATGAAGGATCCATTAAATGAGATATCCATGTTGTTTTCAAAAGATGGTGATTTAAAGGGCTGGCTGTAAGGGGAGGTGGAGGCCAGGAGGATATCTTTTTACCAGTACTTCGCACAGTATTCTTCCCATTGACACTGGCAGCCTTTCTCACATAGCCTCGTCGAAAGAATTATGAGTGCTGAGATAAGATTAAATCCTGTCGCAATAATCGTCTTCAATTCTATAGAGCATATTCTCAGTCTAAGCAAATGTATGCTTAGTGTGCAGATTTTCCTTTCGCCTGAGGAAGGGTGTTTGAGAAAGAATTTGATTTTGACATTTTTACTTTAGAGTGGAAAGACTGTATTGTGGATGAAGAAGTTGATAAATGTGTATTGTATTCTGGATGAAGAAGTTGATAAATGTGTAAGGCTAATGACAGAAAAGCCAGTGCTACATTGTAATAGGCATGTGTTGGTTAAATAAGTGTTACCTACATTGCTTTTAAAAGATGGTGATTTAAAGGGCTGGCTGTAAGGGGAGGTGGAGGCCAGGAGGATAACCTTTTACCAGTACTTCGCACAATATTGTTCCCATTGACACTGGCAGCCTTTCTCACATAGCCTCGTCGAAAGAATAATGAGTGCTGAGATAGGATTAAATCCTGTCACAAGAATCGTCTTTAATTCTATAGAGCATTTTCTCAGTCTAAGCAAATGTATCCTAAGTCCGCAGATTTTACATTCACCTGAGGAAAGGTGTTTGAGAAAGGATTTGATTTTGACATTTTTACTTTAAAGTGGAAAGATTGTATTGAGGATAAAGAAATTATTGAATGCATAAGGCTAATGACAGAAGCTAGTGGTAGATTGTAATAGGCATGTGTTGGGTTTAATAAGTGTTACCTGCATTGAATGAAGGATCCATTAAATGAGATATCCATGTTGTTTTTAAAAGATGGTGATTGAAAGGGCTGGCTGTAAGGGGAGGTGGAGGCCAGTAGGATATCTTTCTACCAGTACTTCGCACAGTATTCTTCCCATTGACACTGGCAGCCTTTCTCACATAGCCTCGTCGAAAGAATTATGAGTGCTGAGATAAGATTAAATCCTGTCGCAATAGTCGTAATCAATTCTATGGATCATATTCTCAATCTAAGCCAATGTATCCTTAGTCCGCAGATTTTAATTTCACCTGGGGAGATACATTTCCAGTCTGTATTTATTTATTCCTGGAGGGTTGTTATGTGCAAAAAGACATTGTAACTGTTTGTAAAGAACACTGATGGAGAAAACGAAATTTGTGAGCACTAGATTTTGATAGCCACGTGTTTAGAATTTGCAGAAGTTAATTTCAAGAGGATCGATATTTTCTGGACAGTTTTGGATTCAATTAAAAAAAGTTGTAAGCTATTAAGAGGGAGATCAGAGCCTTCTTTTACCAGTACTTCGCACAATATTGTTCCCATTGGCAGTTGCTGCTTTCTTTGATCCGAGTCGACAAACGCTTGAGAATCAACCAGTTCCTTGTTTCTGTACTTCATTCAGGTTTACTGTTAGTCACTGAGATAAAACTAACCTCTGGAAATTATTCGATATGATTAACCACTTCTAACCATTTTTTGGACCCTTGTATGTGTGTTTCTGTAAGATGTATGGTCGGTCTGTGAAATGCAAATGTCTAGAAATTTGATTTTATTTTCAATTTAAGGAAATGCCATGCGTTACCCCCTTCAGTTCGTTCGATTACCTTTAGTCGAAGTGTTGTACATTTAGTCCGAGAAATATTTCTTTTTGTTTGAGTTTACACCTGTAGCTGTAACTGCTTGAAATTGCTTGTCAATAGGCCCTAAAACTGTATTTCTACCTTTCTTTGACTGCACAAGTTCTTAAGCCAGTACCCCCAGTCGGGGATTTCATACCCACAGCGCCTAAAACCAACCAGCAGGCCGTTGCAAGCATATTGGGCTCTGAGATTGTATCCTCAATTCGTGGAATGTTTCCCCAATCTATTTCATATCCTCGTAGACTTTGAAATTGTTCTATACTCAGTTGAATGTACTCCCAGGCCCTAAATCACTGCCTCACTCTCGTGGTACTGTTTGCAGAGTTTGCCCATACACTTTTTTCCTTACATGTACTTAAAATCTGTAAGAGTAATTTCAGAGAGAATCCCAAATTTAACTTGTCTCCCAGTCTTAAAGCATTAGTCAGCACATTGAACCCAAGTTAGCAACTGAACACCCCCAGTCTATGAGTCCCTGGGATACACCATAAGGCCCTGAAGCTGTGTTCTGTCTTAAAATTCACCCGTTTTCAATTCCCTTGCCTTCTTGATGTACCCAGAGTTCGAAGATGTCCATTGGTTACTGCAACAGCTTGCGTTATGTTATTTTAGGAATCGAGTTGGTAGCCTTGGTGAGATGTATCAGTAAGCTATAAACCTGTGTCCTTCCAGAGATTTTACTCCCTACCTGTTTGCCTGCAACGCCAGTCGGAAAGATGTTCTCTTGGTTCCTTGTACTTCCTCTCAGACGGTGAAAGACATTCCCAGTTTGATGTTCCTTCCAATCTTGTCCCTTCTATTATTTCAAACGAAAGCCATATGCCTGTATCCGTGGTGGTTAATATCGTCTATGAGTTGGACAGATATATCCTCAGTATTTACAACTATGCCCTCACCCTTAATTTAGCCCCAGTCAGTTAGCTTGTTTATTCTGCTTCCTTCAAATTAGAACCTACCTTAATTGAATGTACCTTCCAACGATAAAGCTATGCCCCTGTTGTTTCACCGATAACTCTGGCCTCAACGTCTTCTTTATGATCTTAACCCTTAGTCTGAACGGTCTGAAATAATGTATTCGCCCTCATTTCTGTCATCTCACACACTCTATCTCTTCTCCTTTTCTTTATCTATTTCTATCTCTCTTTTTGCAGTTTCTGTCTTTCTTCACCTCTCTACTTTTAATTTTGTATATCTCTATTGTTTCTCTTTCTCCCTTTGTCTCTTACCCTCTATCTACTGCCTTCCGAACTCTTTTTTTCTTACTCTGTCCCTCATTTTATCTTTCTCTCAACACTGTTTTCCACGCTCAGTCTCTTGCTGTTTCTCTGTCTGTCTGTCTGTCTCGCTTTCTGTCTTTCTCTCGCTTACTGTTTTCTCTCGCTCTGTTTATCACTCTCTATCCCTTCCCATTTCTCTTCCTTCTCTTCTTTTATTTCTCTCCTCTTTCTACCTGTATCTCACTGCCTTTTTTCACACAGTCTCTCTATCTGTTACTTTCTGTCTCTTCCGCTATTCCACCATCTTCTGTCTCATTTCCTATCACTCCCTATTCTGTTACATTCTCTTTGTCTTTCTTTCTCTTTCCTTCCTGCAAACTTTACTCTTGTCTCTCCATCCTATAAATCTCTTTCGCTTTCTTCCTATTTATTTTATTTATCTATCTATCTGTATATCTATCTCAATTTATCTGTCTATAAAGACTGTTTTCTCTGACCACGATGTCCCTCCTTTTCCTCCAAAAAATGTACTTCCTACAATAAATTAGCTTCTTTTCGTCATATCTTCCTCAATCTGCATGGTTAATCGTTTCTCATTCGATATGATGCTCCTTCAGTCCGTAATTTTGAGTGTAATGTAACTATATTATCCTTCCAATATTTTAGAATGAAATGTTATGGTGTTACTAGCACATTTGAGACATCCTGGCAAGATCTTACAAGATTATGTAATCACCCTGTACATTTCTACATACGACCAAATTGAATTCCGTATCAACCTTAGCTATTTACCTAATGAATGCTGAAAAAGCCGAGGTTCCCATTTCATGATCTAAAGCATCTATCTATTGAAAATAAATCATAAAAATGAACGTAAGATTCTCAATGCTATAAGTATTGATTGAAGAGTGTTAAAACGTCGTTTACAATACTATTTCAGTTCATATTGTGGCGGCCCATGAACTTATCCTGTCCTGGAGTTACTTTTACCAGTATTCCGCACAATATTCTGTCCAAGGCACTGACTACTTTCCAACATAAGAATCGTCGAAATAATGATAAAGGTTGAGAAATGAATCATATCGCAATTACAATGTTGATGATTACAATAATGGTGATGGTTGTTTCGATGGTTGAGTTGGTAGTGACGGTGGTAGTCCCGATACCGGATTTATTAGTGATGATAGATGTGTTTTTTCTCTTGGTGTTTTAACGCCGACTTGAACATTACTTGAATGTAACTAATGGTGCCTGTGGATTTCTATAGATATGAAAACCGAGAGACAACAACACAGAGGCAGCGAGTGTGGGAGGTAGGGAGTTTAAGAAAGGTTTCGAGTTTGACATTTTTACTTTATAGTGGAAAGATTGTATTGCGGATGAAGAAATTGATAAATTTGTAAGGCTAATGAAAGGTGAGGTGGAGGCCAGGGAAAATTAATCGGACTTTGGTAAAATTTTGGTAGAATTTTGCTTTATTGCTTTTAGTCTTCTGCGTTTTAAGACAGATTTCAGTCATATAAGATATATCAGGGAGTCATTTGCATCTATCCAAGCTGTGTCGGTTTTACTGTGTTTTTTTGTGTTGTTTTAACTTGATGTCAGGTAAATGGCGCGGCCAGTGCTCTTGTAACGGTCTTTCCAAGCCACTGACTGCTTTACAAAATAGCTTTAGTCGATAGAATGATGGTCATTAAGCAAAGAATAATTGCTGCAACAAAGAATATCATCGAACCTCGGACAGAAATTGGGGATCGAACCAATGACTGTATATGTCTTAAGCCATGTACTTTACCGACCAAGCAACTGGGAAAAACGATCTGAGAAAGAGAGAGGGGAGTCTATTTTGATTATGACATGTTTACTTTAATCGTAGAGAGTTCCTATACATGTGCAAGAAAAAGTTTTAAAATTTTGTAAAGGAAAATGATGCAAAGGTGTGGATTCAAGGAAATATATGCGTTAAGAAGGGGGATAACTTTTTTATCAGTACTTCGCACAATATTGTTCCCATTGACACTGGCAGCCTTTCTCACATAGCCTGGTCGAAAGAATTATGAGTGCTGAGATAAGATTAAATCCTGTCGCAAATGTATCTTTAGACCGCATATTTTACTATCATCTTAGGAAGGGTATTTGAGAAAGGTTTTGATTTTCAACATTTTTACTTCATAGTGAAAAGATTTTATTGTGGATGAAGAAACATAAATGTGTAAGGGTAATGACAGAAAAGCTATAGGCATGTGTTGGATTTAACAAGTGTTACCTGCATTGAATGAAGGATCCATTAACTAAGATATCCATGTTGTTATAAAAGATGGTGATTTAAAGGGCTGGCTGTAAGGAGGCCAGGAGGTAACTTTTTACCAGTACTTCGCACACTATTGTTCCCGTTGACACTGGCAGCCTTTCTCACATAGCCTCGTCGAAAGAATAATGAGTGCTGAGATAGGATTAAATCCTGTCACAAGAATCGTCTTTAATTCTATAGAGCATTTTCTCAGTCTAAGCAAATGTATCCTAAGTCCGCAGATTTTACATTCACCTGAGGAAAGGTGTTTGAGAAAGGATTTGATTTTGACATTTTTACTTTATAGTGGAAAGATTGTATTGAGGATATAGAAATTATTGAATGCATAAGGCTAATGACAGAAGCTAGTGGTAGATTGTAATAGGCATGTGTTGGGTTTAATAAGTGTTACCTGCATTGAATGAAGGATCCATTAAATGAGATATCCATGTTGTTTTTAAAAGATGGTGATTTAAAGGGCTGGCTGTAAGGGGAGGTGGAGGCCAGGAGGATATCTTTCTACCAGTACTTCGCGCAGTATTCTTCCCATTGACACTGGCAGCCTTTCTCACATAGCCTCGTCGAAAGAATTATGAGTGCTGAGATAAGATTAAATCCTGTCGCAATAATCGTCTTTAATTCTATAGAGCATATTCTCAGTCTAAGCAAATGTATGCTTAGTGTGCAGATTTTCCTTTCGCCTGAGGAAGGGTGTTTGAGAAAGAATTTGATTTTGACATTTTTACTTTAGAGTGGAAAGACTGTATTGTGGATGAAGAAGTTGATAAATGTGTATTGTATTCTGGATGAAGAAGTTGATAAATGTGTAAGGCTAATGACAGAAAAGCCAGTGCTACATTGTAATAGGCATGTGTTGGTTAAATAAGTGTTACCTACATTGCTTTTAAAAGATGGTGATTTAAAGGGCTGGCTGTAAGGGGAGGTGGAGGCCAGGAGGATAACCTTTTACCAGTACTTCGCACAATATTGTTCCCATTGACACTGGCAGCCTTTCTCACATAGCCTCGTCGAAAGAATAATGAGTGCTGAGATAGGATTAAATCCTGTCACAAGAATCGTCTTTAATTCTATAGAGCATTTTCTCAGTCTAAGCAAATGTATCCTAAGTCCGCAGATTTTACATTCACCTGAGGAAAGGTGTTTGAGAAAGGATTTGATTTTGACATTTTTACTTTATAGTGGAAAGATTGTATTGAGAATATAGAAATTATTGAATGCATAAGGCTAATGACAGAAGCTAGTGGTAGATTGTAATAGGCATGTGTTGGGTTTAATAAGTGTTACCTGCATTGAATGAAGGATCCATTAAATGAGATATCCATGTTGTTTTTAAAAGATGGTGATTTAAAGGGCTGGCTGTAAGGGGAGGTGGAGGCCAGGAGGATGTCTTTCTACCAGTACTTCGCGCAGTATTCTTCCCATTGACACTGGCAGCCTTTCTCACATAGCCTCGTCGAAAGAATTATGAGTGCTGAGATAAGATTAAATCCTGTCGCAATAATCGTCTTTAATTCTATAGAGCATATTCTCAGTCTAAGCAAATGTATGCTTAGTGTGCAGATTTTCCTTTCGCCTGAGGAAGGGTGTTTGAGAAAGAATTTGATTTTGACATTTTTACTTTAGAGTGGAAAGACTGTATTGTGGATGAAGAAGTTGATAAATGTGTATTGTATTCTGGATGAAGAAGTTGATAAATGTGTAAGGCTAATGACAGAAAAGCCAGTGCTACATTGTAATAGGCATGTGTTGGTTAAATAAGTGTTACCTACATTGCTTTTAAAAGATGGTGATTTAAAGGGCTGGCTGTAAGGGGAGGTGGAGGCCAGGAGGATAACCTTTTACCAGTACTTCGCACAATATTGTTCCCATTGACACTGGCAGCCTTTCTCACATAGCCTCGTCGAAAGAATAATGAGTGCTGAGATAGGATTAAATCCTGTCACAAGAATCGTCTTTAATTCTATAGAGCATTTTCTCAGTCTAAGCAAATGTATCCTAAGTCCGCAGATTTTACATTCACCTGAGGAAAGGTGTTTGAGAAAGGATTTGATTTTGACATTTTTACTTTAAAGTGGAAAGATTGTATTGAGGATAAAGAAATTATTGAATGCATATTCTTTGACTGCACAAGTTCTTAAGCCAGTACCCCCAGTCGGGGATTTCATACCCACAGCGCCTAAAACCAACCAGCAGGCCGTTGCAAGCATATTGGGCTCTGAGATTGTATCCTCAATTCGTGGAATGTTTCCCCAATCTATTTCATATCCTCGTAGACTTTGAAATTGTTCTATACTCAGTTGAATGTACTCCCAGGCCCTAAATCACTGCCTCACTCTCGTGGTACTGTTTGCAGAGTTTGCCCATACACTTTTTTCCTTACATGTACTTAAAATCTGTAAGAGTAATTTCAGAGAGAATCCCAAATTTAACTTGTCTCCCAGTCTTAAAGCATTAGTCAGCACATTGAACCCAAGTTAGCAACTGAACACCCCCAGTCTATGAGTCCCTGGGATACACCATAAGGCCCTGAAGCTGTGTTCTGTCTTAAAATTCACCCGTTTTCAATTCCCTTGCCTTCTTGATGTACCCAGAGTTCGAAGATGTCCATTGGTTACTGCAACAGCTTGCGTTATGTTATTTTAGGAATCGAGTTGGTAGCCTTGGTGAGATGTATCAGTAAGCTATAAACCTGTGTCCTTCCAGAGATTTTACTCCCTACCTGTTTGCCTGCAACGCCAGTCGGAAAGATGTTCTCTTGGTTCCTTGTACTTCCTCTCAGACGGTGAAAGACATTCCCAGTTTGATGTTCCTTCCAATCTTGTCCCTTCTATTATTTCAAACGAAAGCCATATGCCTGTATCCGTGGTGGTTAATATCGTCTATGAGTTGGACAGATATATCCTCAGTATTTACAACTATGCCCTCACCCTTAATTTAGCCCCAGTCAGTTAGCTTGTTTATTCTGCTTCCTTCAAATTAGAACCTACCTTAATTGAATGTACCTTCCAACGATAAAGCTATGCCCCTGTTGTTTCACCGATAACTCTGGCCTCAACGTCTTCTTTATGATCTTAACCCTTAGTCTGAACGGTCTGAAATAATGTATTCGCCCTCATTTCTGTCATCTCACACACTCTATCTCTTCTCCTTTTCTTTATCTATTTCTATCTCTCTTTTTGCAGTTTCTGTCTTTCTTCACCTCTCTACTTTTAATTTTGTATATCTCTATTGTTTCTCTTTCTCCCTTTGTCTCTTACCCTCTATCTACTGCCTTCCGAACTCTTTTTTTCTTACTCTGTCCCTCATTTTATCTTTCTCTCAACACTGTTTTCCACGCTCAGTCTCTTGCTGTTTCTCTGTCTGTCTGTCTGTCTCGCTTTCTGTCTTTCTCTCGCTTACTGTTTTCTCTCGCTCTGTTTATCACTCTCTATCCCTTCCCATTTCTCTTCCTTCTCTTCTTTTATTTCTCTCCTCTTTCTACCTGTATCTCACTGCCTTTTTTCACACAGTCTCTCTATCTGTTACTTTCTGTCTCTTCCGCTATTCCACCATCTTCTGTCTCATTTCCTATCACTCCCTATTCTGTTACATTCTCTTTGTCTTTCTTTCTCTTTCCTTCCTGCAAACTTTACTCTTGTCTCTCCATCCTATAAATCTCTTTCGCTTTCTTCCTATTTATTTTATTTATCTATCTATCTGTATATCTATCTCAATTTATCTGTCTATAAAGACTGTTTTCTCTGACCACGATGTCCCTCCTTTTCCTCCAAAAAATGTACTTCCTACAATAAATTAGCTTCTTTTCGTCATATCTTCCTCAATCTGCATGGTTAATCGTTTCTCATTCGATATGATGCTCCTTCAGTCCGTAATTTTGAGTGTAATGTAACTATATTATCCTTCCAATATTTTAGAATGAAATGTTATGGTGTTACTAGCACATTTGAGACATCCTGGCAAGATCTTACAAGATTATGTAATCACCCTGTACATTTCTACATACGACCAAATTGAATTCCGTATCAACCTTAGCTATTTACCTAATGAATGCTGAAAAAGCCGAGGTTCCCATTTCATGATCTAAAGCATCTATCTATTGAAAATAAATCATAAAAATGAACGTAAGATTCTCAATGCTATAAGTATTGATTGAAGAGTGTTAAAACGTCGTTTACAATACTATTTCAGTTCATATTGTGGCGGCCCATGAACTTATCCTGTCCTGGAGTTACTTTTACCAGTATTCCGCACAATATTCTGTCCAAGGCACTGACTACTTTCCAACATAAGAATCGTCGAAATAATGATAAAGGTTGAGAAATGAATCATATCGCAATTACAATGTTGATGATTACAATAATGGTGATGGTTGTTTCGATGGTTGAGTTGGTAGTGACGGTGGTAGTCCCGATACCGGATTTATTAGTGATGATAGATGTGTTTTTTCTCTTGGTGTTTTAACGCCGACTTGAACATTACTTGAATGTAACTAATGGTGCCTGTGGATTTCTATAGATATGAAAACCGAGAGACAACAACACAGAGGCAGCGAGTGTGGGAGGTAGGGAGTTTAAGAAAGGTTTCGAGTTTGACATTTTTACTTTATAGTGGAAAGATTGTATTGCGGATGAAGAAATTGATAAATTTGTAAGGCTAATGAAAGGTGAGGTGGAGGCCAGGGAAAATTAATCGGACTTTGGTAAAATTTTGGTAGAATTTTGCTTTATTGCTTTTAGTCTTCTGCGTTTTAAGACAGATTTCAGTCATATAAGATATATCAGGGAGTCATTTGCATCTATCCAAGCTGTGTCGGTTTTACTGTGTTTTTTTGTGTTGTTTTAACTTGATGTCAGGTAAATGGCGCGGCCAGTGCTCTTGTAACGGTCTTTCCAAGCCACTGACTGCTTTACAAAATAGCTTTAGTCGATAGAATGATGGTCATTAAGCAAAGAATAATTGCTGCAACAAAGAATATCATCGAACCTCGGACAGAAATTGGGGATCGAACCAATGACTGTATATGTCTTAAGCCATGTACTTTACCGACCAAGCAACTGGGAAAAACGATCTGAGAAAGAGAGAGGGGAGTCTATTTTGATTATGACATGTTTACTTTAATCGTAGAGAGTTCCTATACATGTGCAAGAAAAAGTTTTAAAATTTTGTAAAGGAAAATGATGCAAAGGTGTGGATTCAAGGAAATATATGCGTTAAGAAGGGGGATAACTTTTTTATCAGTACTTCGCACAATATTGTTCCCATTGACACTGGCAGCCTTTCTCACATAGCCTGGTCGAAAGAATTATGAGTGCTGAGATAAGATTAAATCCTGTCGCAAATGTATCTTTAGACCGCATATTTTACTATCATCTTAGGAAGGGTATTTGAGAAAGGTTTTGATTTTCAACATTTTTACTTCATAGTGAAAAGATTTTATTGTGGATGAAGAAACATAAATGTGTAAGGGTAATGACAGAAAAGCTATAGGCATGTGTTGGATTTAACAAGTGTTACCTGCATTGAATGAAGGATCCATTAACTAAGATATCCATGTTGTTATAAAAGATGGTGATTTAAAGGGCTGGCTGTAAGGAGGCCAGGAGGTAACTTTTTACCAGTACTTCGCACACTATTGTTCCCGTTGACACTGGCAGCCTTTCTCACATAGCCTCGTCGAAAGAATAATGAGTGCTGAGATAGGATTAAATCCTGTCACAAGAATCGTCTTTAATTCTATAGAGCATTTTCTCAGTCTAAGCAAATGTATCCTAAGTCCGCAGATTTTACATTCACCTGAGGAAAGGTGTTTGAGAAAGGATTTGATTTTGACATTTTTACTTTATAGTGGAAAGATTGTATTGAGGATATAGAAATTATTGAATGCATAAGGCTAATGACAGAAGCTAGTGGTAGATTGTAATAGGCATGTGTTGGGTTTAATAAGTGTTACCTGCATTGAATGAAGGATCCATTAAATGAGATATCCATGTTGTTTTTAAAAGATGGTGATTTAAAGGGCTGGCTGTAAGGGGAGGTGGAGGCCAGGAGGATATCTTTCTACCAGTACTTCGCGCAGTATTCTTCCCATTGACACTGGCAGCCTTTCTCACATAGCCTCGTCGAAAGAATTATGAGTGCTGAGATAAGATTAAATCCTGTCGCAATAATCGTCTTTAATTCTATAGAGCATATTCTCAGTCTAAGCAAATGTATGCTTAGTGTGCAGATTTTCCTTTCGCCTGAGGAAGGGTGTTTGAGAAAGAATTTGATTTTGACATTTTTACTTTAGAGTGGAAAGACTGTATTGTGGATGAAGAAGTTGATAAATGTGTATTGTATTCTGGATGAAGAAGTTGATAAATGTGTAAGGCTAATGACAGAAAAGCCAGTGCTACATTGTAATAGGCATGTGTTGGTTAAATAAGTGTTACCTACATTGCTTTTAAAAGATGGTGATTTAAAGGGCTGGCTGTAAGGGGAGGTGGAGGCCAGGAGGATAACCTTTTACCAGTACTTCGCACAATATTGTTCCCATTGACACTGGCAGCCTTTCTCACATAGCCTCGTCGAAAGAATAATGAGTGCTGAGATAGGATTAAATCCTGTCACAAGAATCGTCTTTAATTCTATAGAGCATTTTCTCAGTCTAAGCAAATGTATCCTAAGTCCGCAGATTTTACATTCACCTGAGGAAAGGTGTTTGAGAAAGGATTTGATTTTGACATTTTTACTTTATAGTGGAAAGATTGTATTGAGAATATAGAAATTATTGAATGCATAAGGCTAATGACAGAAGCTAGTGGTAGATTGTAATAGGCATGTGTTGGGTTTAATAAGTGTTACCTGCATTGAATGAAGGATCCATTAAATGAGATATCCATGTTGTTTTTAAAAGATGGTGATTTAAAGGGCTGGCTGTAAGGGGAGGTGGAGGCCAGGAGGATGTCTTTCTACCAGTACTTCGCGCAGTATTCTTCCCATTGACACTGGCAGCCTTTCTCACATAGCCTCGTCGAAAGAATTATGAGTGCTGAGATAAGATTAAATCCTGTCGCAATAATCGTCTTTAATTCTATAGAGCATATTCTCAGTCTAAGCAAATGTATGCTTAGTGTGCAGATTTTCCTTTCGCCTGAGGAAGGGTGTTTGAGAAAGAATTTGATTTTGACATTTTTACTTTAGAGTGGAAAGACTGTATTGTGGATGAAGAAGTTGATAAATGTGTATTGTATTCTGGATGAAGAAGTTGATAAATGTGTAAGGCTAATGACAGAAAAGCCAGTGCTACATTGTAATAGGCATGTGTTGGTTAAATAAGTGTTACCTACATTGCTTTTAAAAGATGGTGATTTAAAGGGCTGGCTGTAAGGGGAGGTGGAGGCCAGGAGGATAACCTTTTACCAGTACTTCGCACAATATTGTTCCCATTGACACTGGCAGCCTTTCTCACATAGCCTCGTCGAAAGAATAATGAGTGCTGAGATAGGATTAAATCCTGTCACAAGAATCGTCTTTAATTCTATAGAGCATTTTCTCAGTCTAAGCAAATGTATCCTAAGTCCGCAGATTTTACATTCACCTGAGGAAAGGTGTTTGAGAAAGGATTTGATTTTGACATTTTTACTTTAAAGTGGAAAGATTGTATTGAGGATAAAGAAATTATTGAATGCATAAGGCTAATGACAGAAGCTAGTGGTAGATTGTAATAGGCATGTGTTGGGTTTAATAAGTGTTACCTGCATTGAATGAAGGATCCATTAAATGAGATATCCATGTTGTTTTTAAAAGATGGTGATTGAAAGGGCTGGCTGTAAGGGGAGGTGGAGGCCAGTAGGATATCTTTCTACCAGTACTTCGCACAGTATTCTTCCCATTGACACTGGCAGCCTTTCTCACATAGCCTCGTCGAAAGAATTATGAGTGCTGAGATAAGATTAAATCCTGTCGCAATAGTCGTAATCAATTCTATGGATCATATTCTCAATCTAAGCCAATGTATCCTTAGTCCGCAGATTTTAATTTCACCTGGGGAGATACATTTCCAGTCTGTATTTATTTATTCCTGGAGGGTTGTTATGTGCAAAAAGACATTGTAACTGTTTGTAAAGAACACTGATGGAGAAAACGAAATTTGTGAGCACTAGATTTTGATAGCCACGTGTTTAGAATTTGCAGAAGTTAATTTCAAGAGGATCGATATTTTCTGGACAGTTTTGGATTCAATTAAAAAAAGTTGTAAGCTATTAAGAGGGAGATCAGAGCCTTCTTTTACCAGTACTTCGCACAATATTGTTCCCATTGGCAGTTGCTGCTTTCTTTGATCCGAGTCGACAAACGCTTGAGAATCAACCAGTTCCTTGTTTCTGTACTTCATTCAGGTTTACTGTTAGTCACTGAGATAAAACTAACCTCTGGAAATTATTCGATATGATTAACCACTTCTAACCATTTTTTGGACCCTTGTATGTGTGTTTCTGTAAGATGTATGGTCGGTCTGTGAAATGCAAATGTCTAGAAATTTGATTTTATTTTCAATTTAAGGAAATGCCATGCGTTACCCCCTTCAGTTCGTTCGATTACCTTTAGTCGAAGTGTTGTACATTTAGTCCGAGAAATATTTCTTTTTGTTTGAGTTTACACCTGTAGCTGTAACTGCTTGAAATTGCTTGTCAATAGGCCCTAAAACTGTATTTCTACCTTTCTTTGACTGCACAAGTTCTTAAGCCAGTACCCCCAGTCGGGGATTTCATACCCACAGCGCCTAAAACCAACCAGCAGGCCGTTGCAAGCATATTGGGCTCTGAGATTGTATCCTCAATTCGTGGAATGTTTCCCCAATCTATTTCATATCCTCGTAGACTTTGAAATTGTTCTATACTCAGTTGAATGTACTCCCAGGCCCTAAATCACTGCCTCACTCTCGTGGTACTGTTTGCAGAGTTTGCCCATACACTTTTTTCCTTACATGTACTTAAAATCTGTAAGAGTAATTTCAGAGAGAATCCCAAATTTAACTTGTCTCCCAGTCTTAAAGCATTAGTCAGCACATTGAACCCAAGTTAGCAACTGAACACCCCCAGTCTATGAGTCCCTGGGATACACCATAAGGCCCTGAAGCTGTGTTCTGTCTTAAAATTCACCCGTTTTCAATTCCCTTGCCTTCTTGATGTACCCAGAGTTCGAAGATGTCCATTGGTTACTGCAACAGCTTGCGTTATGTTATTTTAGGAATCGAGTTGGTAGCCTTGGTGAGATGTATCAGTAAGCTATAAACCTGTGTCCTTCCAGAGATTTTACTCCCTACCTGTTTGCCTGCAACGCCAGTCGGAAAGATGTTCTCTTGGTTCCTTGTACTTCCTCTCAGACGGTGAAAGACATTCCCAGTTTGATGTTCCTTCCAATCTTGTCCCTTCTATTATTTCAAACGAAAGCCATATGCCTGTATCCGTGGTGGTTAATATCGTCTATGAGTTGGACAGATATATCCTCAGTATTTACAACTATGCCCTCACCCTTAATTTAGCCCCAGTCAGTTAGCTTGTTTATTCTGCTTCCTTCAAATTAGAACCTACCTTAATTGAATGTACCTTCCAACGATAAAGCTATGCCCCTGTTGTTTCACCGATAACTCTGGCCTCAACGTCTTCTTTATGATCTTAACCCTTAGTCTGAACGGTCTGAAATAATGTATTCGCCCTCATTTCTGTCATCTCACACACTCTATCTCTTCTCCTTTTCTTTATCTATTTCTATCTCTCTTTTTGCAGTTTCTGTCTTTCTTCACCTCTCTACTTTTAATTTTGTATATCTCTATTGTTTCTCTTTCTCCCTTTGTCTCTTACCCTCTATCTACTGCCTTCCGAACTCTTTTTTTCTTACTCTGTCCCTCATTTTATCTTTCTCTCAACACTGTTTTCCACGCTCAGTCTCTTGCTGTTTCTCTGTCTGTCTGTCTGTCTCGCTTTCTGTCTTTCTCTCGCTTACTGTTTTCTCTCGCTCTGTTTATCACTCTCTATCCCTTCCCATTTCTCTTCCTTCTCTTCTTTTATTTCTCTCCTCTTTCTACCTGTATCTCACTGCCTTTTTTCACACAGTCTCTCTATCTGTTACTTTCTGTCTCTTCCGCTATTCCACCATCTTCTGTCTCATTTCCTATCACTCCCTATTCTGTTACATTCTCTTTGTCTTTCTTTCTCTTTCCTTCCTGCAAACTTTACTCTTGTCTCTCCATCCTATAAATCTCTTTCGCTTTCTTCCTATTTATTTTATTTATCTATCTATCTGTATATCTATCTCAATTTATCTGTCTATAAAGACTGTTTTCTCTGACCACGATGTCCCTCCTTTTCCTCCAAAAAATGTACTTCCTACAATAAATTAGCTTCTTTTCGTCATATCTTCCTCAATCTGCATGGTTAATCGTTTCTCATTCGATATGATGCTCCTTCAGTCCGTAATTTTGAGTGTAATGTAACTATATTATCCTTCCAATATTTTAGAATGAAATGTTATGGTGTTACTAGCACATTTGAGACATCCTGGCAAGATCTTACAAGATTATGTAATCACCCTGTACATTTCTACATACGACCAAATTGAATTCCGTATCAACCTTAGCTATTTACCTAATGAATGCTGAAAAAGCCGAGGTTCCCATTTCATGATCTAAAGCATCTATCTATTGAAAATAAATCATAAAAATGAACGTAAGATTCTCAATGCTATAAGTATTGATTGAAGAGTGTTAAAACGTCGTTTACAATACTATTTCAGTTCATATTGTGGCGGCCCATGAACTTATCCTGTCCTGGAGTTACTTTTACCAGTATTCCGCACAATATTCTGTCCAAGGCACTGACTACTTTCCAACATAAGAATCGTCGAAATAATGATAAAGGTTGAGAAATGAATCATATCGCAATTACAATGTTGATGATTACAATAATGGTGATGGTTGTTTCGATGGTTGAGTTGGTAGTGACGGTGGTAGTCCCGATACCGGATTTATTAGTGATGATAGATGTGTTTTTTCTCTTGGTGTTTTAACGCCGACTTGAACATTACTTGAATGTAACTAATGGTGCCTGTGGATTTCTATAGATATGAAAACCGAGAGACAACAACACAGAGGCAGCGAGTGTGGGAGGTAGGGAGTTTAAGAAAGGTTTCGAGTTTGACATTTTTACTTTATAGTGGAAAGATTGTATTGCGGATGAAGAAATTGATAAATTTGTAAGGCTAATGAAAGGTGAGGTGGAGGCCAGGGAAAATTAATCGGACTTTGGTAAAATTTTGGTAGAATTTTGCTTTATTGCTTTTAGTCTTCTGCGTTTTAAGACAGATTTCAGTCATATAAGATATATCAGGGAGTCATTTGCATCTATCCAAGCTGTGTCGGTTTTACTGTGTTTTTTTGTGTTGTTTTAACTTGATGTCAGGTAAATGGCGCGGCCAGTGCTCTTGTAACGGTCTTTCCAAGCCACTGACTGCTTTACAAAATAGCTTTAGTCGATAGAATGATGGTCATTAAGCAAAGAATAATTGCTGCAACAAAGAATATCATCGAACCTCGGACAGAAATTGGGGATCGAACCAATGACTGTATATGTCTTAAGCCATGTACTTTACCGACCAAGCAACTGGGAAAAACGATCTGAGAAAGAGAGAGGGGAGTCTATTTTGATTATGACATGTTTACTTTAATCGTAGAGAGTTCCTATACATGTGCAAGAAAAAGTTTTAAAATTTTGTAAAGGAAAATGATGCAAAGGTGTGGATTCAAGGAAATATATGCGTTAAGAAGGGGGATAACTTTTTTATCAGTACTTCGCACAATATTGTTCCCATTGACACTGGCAGCCTTTCTCACATAGCCTGGTCGAAAGAATTATGAGTGCTGAGATAAGATTAAATCCTGTCGCAAATGTATCTTTAGACCGCATATTTTACTATCATCTTAGGAAGGGTATTTGAGAAAGGTTTTGATTTTCAACATTTTTACTTCATAGTGAAAAGATTTTATTGTGGATGAAGAAACATAAATGTGTAAGGGTAATGACAGAAAAGCTATAGGCATGTGTTGGATTTAACAAGTGTTACCTGCATTGAATGAAGGATCCATTAACTAAGATATCCATGTTGTTATAAAAGATGGTGATTTAAAGGGCTGGCTGTAAGGAGGCCAGGAGGTAACTTTTTACCAGTACTTCGCACACTATTGTTCCCGTTGACACTGGCAGCCTTTCTCACATAGCCTCGTCGAAAGAATAATGAGTGCTGAGATAGGATTAAATCCTGTCACAAGAATCGTCTTTAATTCTATAGAGCATTTTCTCAGTCTAAGCAAATGTATCCTAAGTCCGCAGATTTTACATTCACCTGAGGAAAGGTGTTTGAGAAAGGATTTGATTTTGACATTTTTACTTTATAGTGGAAAGATTGTATTGAGGATATAGAAATTATTGAATGCATAAGGCTAATGACAGAAGCTAGTGGTAGATTGTAATAGGCATGTGTTGGGTTTAATAAGTGTTACCTGCATTGAATGAAGGATCCATTAAATGAGATATCCATGTTGTTTTTAAAAGATGGTGATTTAAAGGGCTGGCTGTAAGGGGAGGTGGAGGCCAGGAGGATATCTTTCTACCAGTACTTCGCGCAGTATTCTTCCCATTGACACTGGCAGCCTTTCTCACATAGCCTCGTCGAAAGAATTATGAGTGCTGAGATAAGATTAAATCCTGTCGCAATAATCGTCTTTAATTCTATAGAGCATATTCTCAGTCTAAGCAAATGTATGCTTAGTGTGCAGATTTTCCTTTCGCCTGAGGAAGGGTGTTTGAGAAAGAATTTGATTTTGACATTTTTACTTTAGAGTGGAAAGACTGTATTGTGGATGAAGAAGTTGATAAATGTGTATTGTATTCTGGATGAAGAAGTTGATAAATGTGTAAGGCTAATGACAGAAAAGCCAGTGCTACATTGTAATAGGCATGTGTTGGTTAAATAAGTGTTACCTACATTGCTTTTAAAAGATGGTGATTTAAAGGGCTGGCTGTAAGGGGAGGTGGAGGCCAGGAGGATAACCTTTTACCAGTACTTCGCACAATATTGTTCCCATTGACACTGGCAGCCTTTCTCACATAGCCTCGTCGAAAGAATAATGAGTGCTGAGATAGGATTAAATCCTGTCACAAGAATCGTCTTTAATTCTATAGAGCATTTTCTCAGTCTAAGCAAATGTATCCTAAGTCCGCAGATTTTACATTCACCTGAGGAAAGGTGTTTGAGAAAGGATTTGATTTTGACATTTTTACTTTATAGTGGAAAGATTGTATTGAGAATATAGAAATTATTGAATGCATAAGGCTAATGACAGAAGCTAGTGGTAGATTGTAATAGGCATGTGTTGGGTTTAATAAGTGTTACCTGCATTGAATGAAGGATCCATTAAATGAGATATCCATGTTGTTTTTAAAAGATGGTGATTTAAAGGGCTGGCTGTAAGGGGAGGTGGAGGCCAGGAGGATGTCTTTCTACCAGTACTTCGCGCAGTATTCTTCCCATTGACACTGGCAGCCTTTCTCACATAGCCTCGTCGAAAGAATTATGAGTGCTGAGATAAGATTAAATCCTGTCGCAATAATCGTCTTTAATTCTATAGAGCATATTCTCAGTCTAAGCAAATGTATGCTTAGTGTGCAGATTTTCCTTTCGCCTGAGGAAGGGTGTTTGAGAAAGAATTTGATTTTGACATTTTTACTTTAGAGTGGAAAGACTGTATTGTGGATGAAGAAGTTGATAAATGTGTATTGTATTCTGGATGAAGAAGTTGATAAATGTGTAAGGCTAATGACAGAAAAGCCAGTGCTACATTGTAATAGGCATGTGTTGGTTAAATAAGTGTTACCTACATTGCTTTTAAAAGATGGTGATTTAAAGGGCTGGCTGTAAGGGGAGGTGGAGGCCAGGAGGATAACCTTTTACCAGTACTTCGCACAATATTGTTCCCATTGACACTGGCAGCCTTTCTCACATAGCCTCGTCGAAAGAATAATGAGTGCTGAGATAGGATTAAATCCTGTCACAAGAATCGTCTTTAATTCTATAGAGCATTTTCTCAGTCTAAGCAAATGTATCCTAAGTCCGCAGATTTTACATTCACCTGAGGAAAGGTGTTTGAGAAAGGATTTGATTTTGACATTTTTACTTTAAAGTGGAAAGATTGTATTGAGGATAAAGAAATTATTGAATGCATATTCTTTGACTGCACAAGTTCTTAAGCCAGTACCCCCAGTCGGGGATTTCATACCCACAGCGCCTAAAACCAACCAGCAGGCCGTTGCAAGCATATTGGGCTCTGAGATTGTATCCTCAATTCGTGGAATGTTTCCCCAATCTATTTCATATCCTCGTAGACTTTGAAATTGTTCTATACTCAGTTGAATGTACTCCCAGGCCCTAAATCACTGCCTCACTCTCGTGGTACTGTTTGCAGAGTTTGCCCATACACTTTTTTCCTTACATGTACTTAAAATCTGTAAGAGTAATTTCAGAGAGAATCCCAAATTTAACTTGTCTCCCAGTCTTAAAGCATTAGTCAGCACATTGAACCCAAGTTAGCAACTGAACACCCCCAGTCTATGAGTCCCTGGGATACACCATAAGGCCCTGAAGCTGTGTTCTGTCTTAAAATTCACCCGTTTTCAATTCCCTTGCCTTCTTGATGTACCCACAGTTCGAAGATGTCCATTGGTTACTGCAACAGCTTGCGTTATGTTATTTTAGGAATCGAGTTGGTAGCCTTGGTGAGATGTATCAGTAAGCTATAAACCTGTGTCCTTCCAGAGATTTTACTCCCTACCTGTTTGCCTGCAACGCCAGTCGGAAAGATGTTCTCTTGGTTCCTTGTACTTCCTCTCAGACGGTGAAAGACATTCCCAGTTTGATGTTCCTTCCAATCTTGTCCCTTCTATTATTTCAAACGAAAGCCATATGCCTGTATCCGTGGTGGTTAATATCGTCTATGAGTTGGACAGATATATCCTCAGTATTTACAACTATGCCCTCACCCTTAATTTAGCCCCAGTCAGTTAGCTTGTTTATTCTGCTTCCTTCAAATTAGAACCTACCTTAATTGAATGTACCTTCCAACGATAAAGCTATGCCCCTGTTGTTTCACCGATAACTCTGGCCTCAACGTCTTCTTTATGATCTTAACCCTTAGTCTGAACGGTCTGAAATAATGTATTCGCCCTCATTTCTGTCATCTCACACACTCTATCTCTTCTCCTTTTCTTTATCTATTTCTATCTCTCTTTTTGCAGTTTCTGTCTTTCTTCACCTCTCTACTTTTAATTTTGTATATCTCTATTGTTTCTCTTTCTCCCTTTGTCTCTTACCCTCTATCTACTGCCTTCCGAACTCTTTTTTTCTTACTCTGTCCCTCATTTTATCTTTCTCTCAACACTGTTTTCCACGCTCAGTCTCTTGCTGTTTCTCTGTCTGTCTGTCTGTCTCGCTTTCTGTCTTTCTCTCGCTTACTGTTTTCTCTCGCTCTGTTTATCACTCTCTATCCCTTCCCATTTCTCTTCCTTCTCTTCTTTTATTTCTCTCCTCTTTCTACCTGTATCTCACTGCCTTTTTTCACACAGTCTCTCTATCTGTTACTTTCTGTCTCTTCCGCTATTCCACCATCTTCTGTCTCATTTCCTATCACTCCCTATTCTGTTACATTCTCTTTGTCTTTCTTTCTCTTTCCTTCCTGCAAACTTTACTCTTGTCTCTCCATCCTATAAATCTCTTTCGCTTTCTTCCTATTTATTTTATTTATCTATCTATCTGTATATCTATCTCAATTTATCTGTCTATAAAGACTGTTTTCTCTGACCACGATGTCCCTCCTTTTCCTCCAAAAAATGTACTTCCTACAATAAATTAGCTTCTTTTCGTCATATCTTCCTCAATCTGCATGGTTAATCGTTTCTCATTCGATATGATGCTCCTTCAGTCCGTAATTTTGAGTGTAATGTAAACTATATTATCCTTCCAATATTTTAGAATGAAATGTTATGGTGTTACTAGCACATTTGAGACATCCTGGCAAGATCTTACAAGATTATGTAATCACCCTGTACATTTCTACATACGACCAAATTGAATTCCGTATCAACCTTAGCTATTTACCTAATGAATGCTGAAAAAGCCGAGGTTCCCATTTCATGATCTAAAGCATCTATCTATTGAAAATAAATCATAAAAATGAACGTAAGATTCTCAATGCTATAAGTATTGATTGAAGAGTGTTAAAACGTCGTTTACAATACTATTTCAGTTCATATTGTGGCGGCCCATGAACTTATCCTGTCCTGGAGTTACTTTTACCAGTATTCCGCACAATATTCTGTCCAAGGCACTGACTACTTTCCAACATAAGAATCGTCGAAATAATGATAAAGGTTGAGAAATGAATCATATCGCAATTACAATGTTGATGATTACAATAATGGTGATGGTTGTTTCGATGGTTGAGTTGGTAGTGACGGTGGTAGTCCCGATACCGGATTTATTAGTGATGATAGATGTGTTTTTTCTCTTGGTGTTTTAACGCCGACTTGAACATTACTTGAATGTAACTAATGGTGCCTGTGGATTTCTATAGATATGAAAACCGAGAGACAACAACACAGAGGCAGCGAGTGTGGGAGGTAGGGAGTTTAAGAAAGGTTTCGAGTTTGACATTTTTACTTTATAGTGGAAAGATTGTATTGCGGATGAAGAAATTGATAAATTTGTAAGGCTAATGAAAGGTGAGGTGGAGGCCAGGGAAAATTAATCGGACTTTGGTAAAATTTTGGTAGAATTTTGCTTTATTGCTTTTAGTCTTCTGCGTTTTAAGACAGATTTCAGTCATATAAGATATATCAGGGAGTCATTTGCATCTATCCAAGCTGTGTCGGTTTTACTGTGTTTTTTTGTGTTGTTTTAACTTGATGTCAGGTAAATGGCGCGGCCAGTGCTCTTGTAACGGTCTTTCCAAGCCACTGACTGCTTTACAAAATAGCTTTAGTCGATAGAATGATGGTCATTAAGCAAAGAATAATTGCTGCAACAAAGAATATCATCGAACCTCGGACAGAAATTGGGGATCGAACCAATGACTGTATATGTCTTAAGCCATGTACTTTACCGACCAAGCAACTGGGAAAAACGATCTGAGAAAGAGAGAGGGGAGTCTATTTTGATTATGACATGTTTACTTTAATCGTAGAGAGTTCCTATACATGTGCAAGAAAAAGTTTTAAAATTTTGTAAAGGAAAATGATGCAAAGGTGTGGATTCAAGGAAATATATGCGTTAAGAAGGGGGATAACTTTTTTATCAGTACTTCGCACAATATTGTTCCCATTGACACTGGCAGCCTTTCTCACATAGCCTGGTCGAAAGAATTATGAGTGCTGAGATAAGATTAAATCCTGTCGCAAATGTATTTTAGACCGCATATTTTACTATCATCTTAGGAAGGGTATTTGAGAAAGGTTTTGATTTTCAACATTTTTACTTCATAGTGAAAAGATTTTATTGTGGATGAAGAAACATAAATGTGTAAGGGTAATGACAGAAAAGCTATAGGCATGTGTTGGATTTAACAAGTGTTACCTGCATTGAATGAAGGATCCATTAACTGAGATATCCATGTTGTTATAAAAGATGGTGATTTAAAGGGCTGGCTGTAAGGAGGCCAGGAGGTAACTTTTTACCAGTACTTCGCACACTATTGTTCCCGTTGACACTGGCAGCCTTTCTCACATAGCCTCGTCGAAAGAATAATGAGTGCTGAGATAGGATTAAATCCTGTCACAAGAATCGTCTTTAATTCTATAGAGCATTTTCTCAGTCTAAGCAAATGTATCCTAAGTCCGCAGATTTTACATTCACCTGAGGAAAGGTGTTTGAGAAAGGATTTGATTTTGACATTTTTACTTTATAGTGGAAAGATTGTATTGAGGATATAGAAATTATTGAATGCATAAGGCTAATGACAGAAGCTAGTGGTAGATTGTAATAGGCATGTGTTGGGTTTAATAAGTGTTACCTGCATTGAATGAAGGATCCATTAAATGAGATATCCATGTTGTTTTTAAAAGATGGTGATTTAAAGGGCTGGCTGTAAGGGGAGGTGGAGGCCAGGAGGATATCTTTCTACCAGTACTTCGCGCAGTATTCTTCCCATTGACACTGGCAGCCTTTCTCACATAGCCTCGTCGAAAGAATTATGAGTGCTGAGATAAGATTAAATCCTGTCGCAATAATCGTCTTTAATTCTATAGAGCATATTCTCAGTCTAAGCAAATGTATGCTTAGTGTGCAGATTTTCCTTTCGCCTGAGAAAGAGTGTTTGAGAAAGAATTTGATTTTGACATTTTTACTTTAGAGTGGAAAGACTGTATTGTGGATGAAGAAGTTGATAAATGTGTATTGTATTCTGGATGAAGAAGTTGATAAATGTGTAAGGCTAATGACAGAAAAGCCAGTGCTACATTGTAATAGGCATGTGTTGGTTAAATAAGTGTTACCTACATTGACTGAAAGATCCATTAAATGAGATATCCATGTTGCTTTTAAAAGATGGTGATTTAAATGGCTGGCTGTAAGGGGAGGTGGAGGCCAGGAGGATAACCTTTTACCAGTACTTCGCACAATATTGTTCCCATTGACACTGGCAGCCTTTCTCACATAGCCTCGTCGAAAGAATTATGAGTGCTGAGATAGGATTAAATCCTGTCGCAATAATCGTCTTTAATTCTATAGAGCGTTTTCTAAGTCTAAGCAAATGTATCCCAAGTCCGCAGATTTTACTTTCACCTGAGGAAAGGTGTTTGAGAAAGGATTTGATTTTGACATTTTTACTTTATAGTGGAAAGATTGTATTGTGGATATAGAAATTAATAAATGCATAAGGCTAATGACAGAAGCCAGTGGTAGATTGTAATAGGCATGTGTTGGGTTTAATAAGTGATACCTGCATTGAATGAAGGATCCATTAAATGAGATATCCATGTTGTTTTCAAAAGATGGTGATTTAAAGGGCTGGCTGTAAGGCGAGGTGGAGGCCAGGAGGATATCTTTTTACGAGTACTTCGCACAGTATTCTTCCCATTGACACTGGTAGCCTTTCTCACATAGCCTCGTCGAAAGAATTATGAGTGCTGAGATAAGATTAAATCCTGTCGCAATAATCGTCGTTAATTCTATAGAGCATATTCTCAGTCTAAGCAAATGTATGCTTAGTGTGCAGATTTTCCTTTCGCCTGAGGAAGGGTGTTTGAGAAAGAATTTGAATTTGACATTTTTACTTTAGAGTGGAAAGACTGTATTGTGGATGAAGAAGTTGATAAATGTGTATTGTATTCTGGATGAAGAAGTTGATAAATGTGTAAGGCTAATGACAGAAAAGCCAGTGCTACATTGTAATAGGCATGTGTTGGTTAAATAAGTGTTACCTACATTGCTTTTAAAAGATGGTGATTTAAAGGGCTGGCTGTAAGGGGAGGTGGAGGCCAGGAGGATAACCTTTTACCAGTACTTTGCACAATATTGTTCCCATTGACACTGGCAGCCTTTCTCACATAGCCTCGTCGAAAGAATAATGAGTGCTGAGATAGGATTAAATCCTGTCACAAGAATCGTCTTTAATTCTATAGAGCATTTTCTCAGTCTAAGCAAATGTATCCTAAGTCCGCAGATTTTACATTCACCTGAGGAAAGGTGTTTGAGAAAGGATTTGATTTTGACATTTTTACTTTATAGTGGAAAGATTGTATTGAGGATAAAGAAATTATTGAATGCATAAGGCTAATGACAGAAGCTAGTGGTAGATTGTAATAGGCATGTGTTGGGTTTAATAAGTGTTACCTGCATTGAATGAAGGATCCATTAAATGAGATATCCATGTTGTTTTTAAAAGATGGTGATTGAAAGGGCTGGCTGTAAGGGGAGGTGGAGGCCAGTAGGATATCTTTCTACCAGTACTTCGCACAGTATTCTTCCCATTGACACTGGCAGCCTTTCTCACATAGCCTCGTCGAAAGAATTATGAGTGCTGAGATAAGATTAAATCCTGTCGCAATAATCGTCTTTAATTCTATAGAGCATATTCTCAGTCTAAGCAAATGTATGCTTAGGCTGCAGATTTTCCTTTTGCCTGAGGAAGGGTGTTTGAGAAAGAATTTGATTTTGACATTTCTACTTTAGAGTGGAAAGACTGTATTGTGGATGAAGAAGTTGATAAATATGTATTGTATTCTGGATGAAGAAGTTGATAAATGTGTAAGGCTAATGACAGAAAAGCCAGTGCTACATTGTAATAGGCATGTGTTGGTTAAATAAGTGTTACCTACATTGCTTTTAAAAGATGGTGATTTAAAGGGCTGGCTGTAAGGGGAGGTGGAGGCCAGGAGGATAACCTTTTACCAGTACTTCGCACAATATTGTTCCCATTGACACTGGCAGCCTTTCTCACATAGCCTCGTCGAAAGAATAATGAGTGCTGAGATAGGATTAAATCCTGTCACAAGAATCGTCTTTAATTCTATAGAGCATTTTCTCAGTCTAAGCAAATGTATCCTAAGTCCGCAGATTTTACATTCACCTGAGGAAAGGTGTTTGAGAAAGGATTTGATTTTGACATTTTTACTTTATAGTGGAAAGATTGTATTGAGAATATAGAAATTATTGAATGCATAAGGCTAATGACAGAAGCTAGTGGTAGATTGTAATAGGCATGTGTTGGGTTTAATAAGTGTTACCTGCATTGAATGAAGGATCCATTAAATGAGATATCCATGTTGTTTTTAAAAGATGGTGATTGAAAGGGCTGGCTGTAAGGGGAGGTGGAGGCCAGTAGGATATCTTTCTACCAGTACTTCGCACAGTATTCTTCCCATTGACACTGGCAGCCTTTCTCACATAGCCTTGTCGAAAGAACTATGAGTGCTGAGATAAGATTAAATCCTGTCGCAATAATCGTCTTTAATTCTATATAGTATATTCTCAGTCTAAGCAAATGTATGCTTAGTCTGCAGATTTTCCTTTCGCCTGAGGAAGGGTGTTTGAGAAAGAATTTGATTTTGACATTTTTACTTTAGAGTGGAAAGACTGTATTGTGGATGAAGAAGTTGATAAATGTGTATTGCATTCTGGATGAAGAAGTTGATAAATGTGTAAGGCTAATGACAGAAAAGCCAGTGCTACATTGTAATAGGCATGTGTTGGTTAAATAAGTGTTACCTACATTGACTGAAAGATCCATTAAATGAGATATCCATGTTGCTTTTAAAAGATGGTGATTTAAAGGGCTGGCTGTAAGGGGAGGTGGAGGCCAGGAGGATAACCTTTTACCAGTACTTCGCACAATTTTGTTCCCATTGACACTGGCAGCCTTTCTCACATAGCCTCGTCGAAAGAATTATGAGTGCTGAGATAGGATTAAATCCTGTCGCAATAATCGTCTTTAATTCTATGGAGCGTTTTCTAAGTCTAAGCAAATGTATCCCAAGTCCGCAGATTTTACTTTCACCTGAGGAAAGGTGTTTGAGAAAGGATTTGATTTTGACATTTTTACTTTATAGTGGAAAGATTGTATTGTGGATATAGAAATTAATAAATGCATAAGGCTAATGACAGAAGCTAGTGGTAGATTGTAATAGGCATGTGTTGGGTTTAATAAGTGTTACCTGCATTGAATGAAGGATCCATTAAATGAGATATCCATGTTGTTTTCAAAAGATGGTGATTTAAAGGGCTGGCTGTAAGGGGAGGTGGAGGCCAGGAGGATATCTTTTTACCAGTACTTCGCACAGTATTCTTCCCATTGACACTGGCAGCCTTTCTCACATAGCCTCGTCGAAAGAATTATGAGTGCTGAGATAAGATTAAATCCTGTCGCAATAATCGTCTTTAATTCTATAGAGCATATTCTCAGTCTAAGCAAATGTAAACTTAGTCTGCAGATTTTCCTTTCGCCTGAGGAAGGGTGTTTGAGAAAGAATTTGAATTTGACATTTTTACTTTAGAGTGGAAAGACTGTATTGTGGATGAAGAAGTTGATAAATGTGTATTGTATTCTGGATGAAGAAGTTGATAAATGTGTAAGGCTAATGACAGAAAAGCCAGTGCTACATTGTAATAGGCATGTGTTGGTTAAATAAGTGTTACCTACATTGCTTTTAAAAGATGGTGATTTAAAGGGCTGGCTGTAAGGGGAGGTGGAGGCCAGGAGGATAACCTTTTACCAGTACTTCGCACAATATTGTTCCCATTGACACTGGCAGCCTTTCTCACATAGCCTCGTCGAAAGAATAATGAGTGCTGAGATAGGATTAAATCCTGTCACAAGAATCGTCTTTAATTCTATAGAGCATTTTCTCAGTCTAAGCAAATGTATCCTAAGTCCGCAGATTTTACATTCACCAGAGGAAAGGTGTTTGAGAAAGGATTTGATTTTGACATTTTTACTTTATAGTGGAAAGATTGTATTGAGGATAAAGAAATTATTGAATGCATAAGGCTAATGACAGAAGCTAGTGGTAGATTGTAATAGGCATGTGTTGGGTTTAATAAGTGTTACCTGCATTGAATGAAGGATCCATTAAATGAGATATCCATGTTGTTTTTAAAAGATGGTGATTGAAAGGGCTGGCTGTAAGGGGAGGTGGAGGCCAGTAGGATATCTTTCTACCAGTACTTCGCACAGTATTCTTCCCATTGACACTGGCAGCCTTTCTCACATAGCCTCGTCGAAAGAATTATGAGTGCTGAGATAAGATTAAATCCTGTCGCAATAGTCGTAATCAATTCTATGGATCATATTCTCAATCCAAGCCAATGTATCCTTAGTCCGCAGATTTTAATTTCACCTGGGGAGATACATTTCCAGTCTGTATTTATTTATTCCTGGAGGGTTGTTATGTGCAAAAAGACATTGTAACTGTTTGTAAAGAACACTGATGGAGAAAACGAAATTTGTGAGCACTAGATTTTGATAGCCACGTGTTTAGAATTTGCAGAAGTTAATTTCAAGAGGATCGATATTTTCTGGACAGTTTTGGATTCAATTAAAAAAAGTTATAAGCTATTAAGAGGGAGATCAGAGCCTTCTTTTACCAGTACTTCGCACAATATTGTTCCCATTGGCAGTTGCTGCTTTCTTTGATCCGAGTCGACAAACGCTTGAGAATCAACCAGTTCCTTGTTTCTGTACTTCATTCAGGTTTACTGTTAGTCACTGAGATAAAACTAACCTCTGGAAATTATTCGATATGATTAACCACTTCTAACCATTTTTTGGACCCTTGTATGTGTGTTTCTGTAAGATGTATGGTCGGTCTGTGAAATGCAAATGTCTAGAAATTTGATTTTATTTTCAATTTAAGGAAATGCCATGCGTTACCCCCTTCAGTTCGTTCGATTACCTTTAGTCGAAGTGTTGTACATTTAGTCCGAGAAATATTTCTTTTTGTTTGAGTTTACACCTGTAGCTGTAACTGCTTGAAATTGCTTGTCAATAGGCCCTAAAACTGTATTTCTACCTTTCTTTGACTGCACAAGTTCTTAAGCCAGTACCCCCAGTCGGGGATTTCATACCCACAGCGCCTAAAACCAACCAGCAGGCCGTTGCAAGCATATTGGGCTCTGAGATTGTATCCTCAATTCGTGGAATGTTTCCCCAATCTATTTCATATCCTCGTAGACTTTGAAATTGTTCTATACTCAGTTGAATGTACTCCCAGGCCCTAAATCACTGCCTCACTCTCGTGGTACTGTTTGCAGAGTTTGCCCATACACTTTTTTCCTTACATGTACTTAAAATCTGTAAGAGTAATTTCAGAGAGAATCCCAAATTTAACTTGTCTCCCAGTCTTAAAGCATTAGTCAGCACATTGAACCCAAGTTAGCAACTGAACACCCCCAGTCTATGAGTCCCTGGGATACACCATAAGGCCCTGAAGCTGTGTTCTGTCTTAAAATTCACCCGTTTTCAATTCCCTTGCCTTCTTGATGTACCCAGAGTTCGAAGATGTCTATTGGTTACTGCAACAGCTTGCGTTATGTTATTTTAGGAATCGAGTTGGTAGCCTTGGTGAGATGTATCAGTAAGCTATAAACCTGTGTCCTTCCAGAGATTTTACTCCCTACCTGTTTGCCTGCAACGCCAGTCGGAAAGATGTTCTCTTGGTTCCTTGTACTTCCTCTCAGACGGTGAAAGACATTCCCAGTTTGATGTTCCTTCCAATCTTGTCCCTTCTATTATTTCAAACGAAAGCCATATGCCTGTATCCGTGGTGGTTAATATCGTCTATGAGTTGGACAGATATATCCTCAGTATTTACAACTATGCCCTCACCCTTAATTTAGCCCCAGTCAGTTAGCTTGTTTATTCTGCTTCCTTCAAATTAGAACCTACCTTAATTGAATGTACCTTCCAACGATAAAGCTATGCCCCTGTTGTTTCACCGATAACTCTGGCCTCAACGTCTTCTTTATGATCTTAACCCTTAGTCTGAACGGTCTGAAATAATGTATTCGCCCTCATTTCTGTCATCTCACACACTCTATCTCTTCTCCTTTTCTTTATCTATTTCTATCTCTCTTTTTGCAGTTTCTGTCTTTCTTCACCTCTCTACTTTTAATTTTGTATATCTCTATTGTTTCTCTTTCTCCCTTTGTCTCTTACCCTCTATCTACTGCCTTCCGAACTCTTTTTTTCTTACTCTGTCCCTCATTTTATCTTTCTCTCAACACTGTTTTCCACGCTCAGTCTCTTGCTGTTTCTCTGTCTGTCTGTCTGTCTCGCTTTCTGTCTTTCTCTCGCTTACTGTTTTCTCTCGCTCTGTTTATCACTCTCTATCCCTTCCCATTTCTCTTCCTTCTCTTCTTTTATTTCTCTCCTCTTTCTACCTGTATCTCACTGCCTTTTTTCACACAGTCTCTCTATCTGTTACTTTCTGTCTCTTCCGCTATTCCACCATCTTCTGTCTCATTTCCTATCACTCCCTATTCTGTTACATTCTCTTTGTCTTTCTTTCTCTTTCCTTCCTGCAAACTTTACTCTTGTCTCTCCATCCTATAAATCTCTTTCGCTTTCTTCCTATTTATTTTATTTATCTATCTATCTGTATATCTATCTCAATTTATCTGTCTATAAAGACTGTTTTCTCTGACCACGATGTCCCTCCTTTTCCTCCAAAAAATGTACTTCCTACAATAAATTAGCTTCTTTTCGTCATATCTTCCTCAATCTGCATGGTTAATCGTTTCTCATTCGATATGATGCTCCTTCAGTCCGTAATTTTGAGTGTAATGTAAACTATATTATCCTTCCAATATTTTAGAATGAAATGTTATGGTGTTACTAGCACATTTGAGACATCCTGGCAAGATCTTACAAGATTATGTAATCACCCTGTACATTTCTACATACGACCAAATTGAATTCCGTATCAACCTTAGCTATTTACCTAATGAATGCTGAAAAAGCCGAGGTTCCCATTTCATGATCTAAAGCATCTATCTATTGAAAATAAATCATAAAAATGAACGTAAGATTCTCAATGCTATAAGTATTGATTGAAGAGTGTTAAAACGTCGTTTACAATACTATTTCAGTTCATATTGTGGCGGCCCATGAACTTATCCTGTCCTGGAGTTACTTTTACCAGTATTCCGCACAATATTCTGTCCAAGGCACTGACTACTTTCCAACATAAGAATCGTCGAAATAATGATAAAGGTTGAGAAATGAATCATATCGCAATTACAATGTTGATGATTACAATAATGGTGATGGTTGTTTCGATGGTTGAGTTGGTAGTGACGGTGGTAGTCCCGATACCGGATTTATTAGTGATGATAGATGTGTTTTTTCTCTTGGTGTTTTAACGCCGACTTGAACATTACTTGAATGTAACTAATGGTGCCTGTGGATTTCTATAGATATGAAAACCGAGAGACAACAACACAGAGGCAGCGAGTGTGGGAGGTAGGGAGTTTAAGAAAGGTTTCGAGTTTGACATTTTTACTTTATAGTGGAAAGATTGTATTGCGGATGAAGAAATTGATAAATTTGTAAGGCTAATGAAAGGTGAGGTGGAGGCCAGGGAAAATTAATCGGACTTTGGTAAAATTTTGGTAGAATTTTGCTTTATTGCTTTTAGTCTTCTGCGTTTTAAGACAGATTTCAGTCATATAAGATATATCAGGGAGTCATTTGCATCTATCCAAGCTGTGTCGGTTTTACTGTGTTTTTTTGTGTTGTTTTAACTTGATGTCAGGTAAATGGCGCGGCCAGTGCTCTTGTAACGGTCTTTCCAAGCCACTGACTGCTTTACAAAATAGCTTTAGTCGATAGAATGATGGTCATTAAGCAAAGAATAATTGCTGCAACAAAGAATATCATCGAACCTCGGACAGAAATTGGGGATCGAACCAATGACTGTATATGTCTTAAGCCATGTACTTTACCGACCAAGCAACTGGGAAAAACGATCTGAGAAAGAGAGAGGGGAGTCTATTTTGATTATGACATGTTTACTTTAATCGTAGAGAGTTCCTATACATGTGCAAGAAAAAGTTTTAAAATTTTGTAAAGGAAAATGATGCAAAGGTGTGGATTCAAGGAAATATATGCGTTAAGAAGGGGGATAACTTTTTTATCAGTACTTCGCACAATATTGTTCCCATTGACACTGGCAGCCTTTCTCACATAGCCTGGTCGAAAGAATTATGAGTGCTGAGATAAGATTAAATCCTGTCGCAAATGTATTTTAGACCGCATATTTTACTATCATCTTAGGAAGGGTATTTGAGAAAGGTTTTGATTTTCAACATTTTTACTTCATAGTGAAAAGATTTTATTGTGGATGAAGAAACATAAATGTGTAAGGGTAATGACAGAAAAGCTATAGGCATGTGTTGGATTTAACAAGTGTTACCTGCATTGAATGAAGGATCCATTAACTGAGATATCCATGTTGTTATAAAAGATGGTGATTTAAAGGGCTGGCTGTAAGGAGGCCAGGAGGTAACTTTTTACCAGTACTTCGCACACTATTGTTCCCGTTGACACTGGCAGCCTTTCTCACATAGCCTCGTCGAAAGAATAATGAGTGCTGAGATAGGATTAAATCCTGTCACAAGAATCGTCTTTAATTCTATAGAGCATTTTCTCAGTCTAAGCAAATGTATCCTAAGTCCGCAGATTTTACATTCACCTGAGGAAAGGTGTTTGAGAAAGGATTTGATTTTGACATTTTTACTTTATAGTGGAAAGATTGTATTGAGGATATAGAAATTATTGAATGCATAAGGCTAATGACAGAAGCTAGTGGTAGATTGTAATAGGCATGTGTTGGGTTTAATAAGTGTTACCTGCATTGAATGAAGGATCCATTAAATGAGATATCCATGTTGTTTTTAAAAGATGGTGATTTAAAGGGCTGGCTGTAAGGGGAGGTGGAGGCCAGGAGGATATCTTTCTACCAGTACTTCGCGCAGTATTCTTCCCATTGACACTGGCAGCCTTTCTCACATAGCCTCGTCGAAAGAATTATGAGTGCTGAGATAAGATTAAATCCTGTCGCAATAATCGTCTTTAATTCTATAGAGCATATTCTCAGTCTAAGCAAATGTATGCTTAGTGTGCAGATTTTCCTTTCGCCTGAGAAAGAGTGTTTGAGAAAGAATTTGATTTTGACATTTTTACTTTAGAGTGGAAAGACTGTATTGTGGATGAAGAAGTTGATAAATGTGTATTGTATTCTGGATGAAGAAGTTGATAAATGTGTAAGGCTATTGACAGAAAAGCCAGTGCTACATTGTAATAGGCATGTGTTGGTTAAATAAGTGTTACCTACATTGACTGAAAGATCCATTAAATGAGATATCCATGTTGCTTTTAAAAGATGGTGATTTAAATGGCTGGCTGTAAGGGGAGGTGGAGGCCAGGAGGATAACCTTTTACCAGTACTTCGCACAATATTGTTCCCATTGACACTGGCAGCCCTTCTCACATAGCCTCGTCGAAAGAATTATGAGTGCTGAGATAGGATTAAATCCTGTCGCAATAATCGTCTTTAATTCTATAGAGCGTTTTCTAAGTCTAAGCAAATGTATCCCAAGTCCGCAGATTTTACTTTCACCTGAGGAAAGGTGTTTGAGAAAGGATTTGATTTTGACATTTTTACTTTATAGTGGAAAGATTGTATTGTGGATATAGAAATTAATAAATGCATAAGGCTAATGACAGAAGCCAGTGGTAGATTGTAATAGGCATGTGTTGGGTTTAATAAGTGATACCTGCATTGAATGAAGGATCCATTAAATGAGATATCCATGTTGTTTTCAAAAGATGGTGATTTAAAGGGCTGGCTGTAAGGCGAGGTGGAGGCCAGGAGGATATCTTTTTACGAGTACTTCGCACAGTATTCTTCCCATTGACACTGGTAGCCTTTCTCACATAGCCTCGTCGAAAGAATTATGAGTGCTGAGATAAGATTAAATCCTGTCGCAATAATCGTCGTTAATTCTATAGAGCATATTCTCAGTCTAAGCAAATGTATGCTTAGTGTGCAGATTTTCCTTTCGCCTGAGGAAGGGTGTTTGAGAAAGAATTTGAATTTGACATTTTTACTTTAGAGTGGAAAGACTGTATTGTGGATGAAGAAGTTGATAAATGTGTATTGTATTCTGGATGAAGAAGTTGATAAATGTGTAAGGCTAATGACAGAAAAGCCAGTGCTACATTGTAATAGGCATGTGTTGGTTAAATAAGTGTTACCTACATTGCTTTTAAAAGATGGTGATTTAAAGGGCTGGCTGTAAGGGGAGGTGGAGGCCAGGAGGATAACCTTTTACCAGTACTTTGCACAATATTGTTCCCATTGACACTGGCAGCCTTTCTCACATAGCCTCGTCGAAAGAATAATGAGTGCTGAGATAGGATTAAATCCTGTCACAAGAATCGTCTTTAATTCTATAGAGCATTTTCTCAGTCTAAGCAAATGTATCCTAAGTCCGCAGATTTTACATTCACCTGAGGAAAGGTGTTTGAGAAAGGATTTGATTTTGACATTTTTACTTTATAGTGGAAAGATTGTATTGAGGATAAAGAAATTATTGAATGCATAAGGCTAATGACAGAAGCTAGTGGTAGATTGTAATAGGCATGTGTTGGGTTTAATAAGTGTTACCTGCATTGAATGAAGGATCCATTAAATGAGATATCCATGTTGTTTTTAAAAGATGGTGATTGAAAGGGCTGGCTGTAAGGGGAGGTGGAGGCCAGTAGGATATCTTTCTACCAGTACTTCGCACAGTATTCTTCCCATTGACACTGGCAGCCTTTCTCACATAGCCTCGTCGAAAGAATTATGAGTGCTGAGATAAGATTAAATCCTGTCGCAATAATCGTCTTTAATTCTATAGAGCATATTCTCAGTCTAAGCAAATGTATGCTTAGGCTGCAGATTTTCCTTTTGCCTGAGGAAGGGTGTTTGAGAAAGAATTTGATTTTGACATTTCTACTTTAGAGTGGAAAGACTGTATTGTGGATGAAGAAGTTGATAAATATGTATTGTATTCTGGATGAAGAAGTTGATAAATGTGTAAGGCTAATGACAGAAAAGCCAGTGCTACATTGTAATAGGCATGTGTTGGTTAAATAAGTGTTACCTACATTGCTTTTAAAAGATGGTGATTTAAAGGGCTGGCTGTAAGGGGAGGAGGAGGCCAGGAGGATAACCTTTTACCAGTACTTCGCACAATATTGTTCCCATTGACACTGGCAGCCTTTCTCACATAGCCTCGTCGAAAGAATAATGAGTGCTGAGATAGGATTAAATCCTGTCACAAGAATCGTCTTTAATTCTATAGAGCATTTTCTCAGTCTAAGCAAATGTATCCTAAGTCCGCAGATTTTACATTCACCTGAGGAAAGGTGTTTGAGAAAGGATTTGATTTTGACATTTTTACTTTATAGTGGAAAGATTGTATTGAGAATATAGAAATTATTGAATGCATAAGGCTAATGACAGAAGCTAGTGGTAGATTGTAATAGGCATGTGTTGGGTTTAATAAGTGTTACCTGCATTGAATGAAGGATCCATTAAATGAGATATCCATGTTGTTTTTAAAAGATGGTGATTGAAAGGGCTGGCTGTAAGGGGAGGTGGAGGCCAGTAGGATATCTTTCTACCAGTACTTCGCACAGTATTCTTCCCATTGACACTGGCAGCCTTTCTCACATAGCCTTGTCGAAAGAATTATGAGTGCTGAGATAAGATTAAATCCTGTCGCAATAATCGTCTTTAATTCTATAGAGTATATTCTCAGTCTAAGCAAATGTATGCTTAGTCTGCAGATTTTCCTTTCGCCTGAGGAAGGGTGTTTGAGAAAGAATTTGATTTTGACATTTTTACTTTAGAGTGGAAAGACTGTATTGTGGATGAAGAAGTTGATAAATGTGTATTGCATTCTGGATGAAGAAGTTGATAAATGTGTAAGGCTAATGACAGAAAAGCCAGTGCTACATTGTAATAGGCATGTGTTGGTTAAATAAGTGTTACCTACATTGACTGAAAGATCCATTAAATGAGATATCCATGTTGCTTTTAAAAGATGGTGATTTAAAGGGCTGGCTGTAAGGGGAGGTGGAGGCCAGGAGGATAACCTTTTACCAGTACTTCGCACAATTTTGTTCCCATTGACACTGGCAGCCTTTCTCACATAGCCTCGTCGAAAGAATTATGAGTGCTGAGATAGGATTAAATCCTGTCGCAATAATCGTCTTTAATTCTATGGAGCGTTTTCTAAGTCTAAGCAAATGTATCCCAAGTCCGCAGATTTTACTTTCACCTGAGGAAAGGTGTTTGAGAAAGGATTTGATTTTGACATTTTTACTTTATAGTGGAAAGATTGTATTGTGGATATAGAAATTAATAAATGCATAAGGCTAATGACAGAAGCTAGTGGTAGATTGTAATAGGCATGTGTTGGGTTTAATAAGTGTTACCTGCATTGAATGAAGGATCCATTAAATGAGATATCCATGTTGTTTTCAAAAGATGGTGATTTAAAGGGCTGGCTGTAAGGGGAGGTGGAGGCCAGGAGGATATCTTTTTACCAGTACTTCGCACAGTATTCTTCCCATTGACACTGGCAGCCTTTCTCACATAGCCTCGTCGAAAGAATTATGAGTGCTGAGATAAGATTAAATCCTGTCGCAATAATCGTCTTTAATTCTATAGAGCATATTCTCAGTCTAAGCAAATGTAAACTTAGTCTGCAGATTTTCCTTTCGCCTGAGGAAGGGTGTTTGAGAAAGAATTTGATTTTGACATTTTTACTTTAGAGTGGAAAGACTGTATTGTGGATGAAGAAGTTGATAAATGTGTATTGTATTCTGGATGAAGAAGTTGATAAATGTGTAAGGCTAATGACAGAAAAGCCAGTGCTACATTGTAATAGGCATGTGTTGGTTAAATAAGTGTTACCTACATTGCTTTTAAAAGATGGTGATTTAAAGGGCTGGCTGTAAGGGGAGGTGGAGGCCAGGAGGATAACCTTTTACCAGTACTTCGCACAATATTGTTCCCATTGACACTGGCAGCCTTTCTCACATAGCCTCGTCGAAAGAATAATGAGTGCTGAGATAGGATTAAATCCTGTCACAAGAATCGTCTTTAATTCTATAGAGCATTTTCTCAGTCTAAGCAAATGTATCCTAAGTCCGCAGATTTTACATTCACCAGAGGAAAGGTGTTTGAGAAAGGATTTGATTTTGACATTTTTACTTTATAGTGGAAAGATTGTATTGAGGATAAAGAAATTATTGAATGCATAAGGCTAATGACAGAAGCTAGTGGTAGATTGTAATAGGCATGTGTTGGGTTTAATAAGTGTTACCTGCATTGAATGAAGGATCCATTAAATGAGATATCCATGTTGTTTTTAAAAGATGGTGATTGAAAGGGCTGGCTGTAAGGGGAGGTGGAGGCCAGTAGGATATCTTTCTACCAGTACTTCGCACAGTATTCTTCCCATTGACACTGGCAGCCTTTCTCACATAGCCTCGTCGAAAGAATTATGAGTGCTGAGATAAGATTAAATCCTGTCGCAATAGTCGTAATCAATTCTATGGATCATATTCTCAATCCAAGCCAATGTATCCTTAGTCCGCAGATTTTAATTTCACCTGGGGAGATACATTTCCAGTCTGTATTTATTTATTCCTGGAGGGTTGTTATGTGCAAAAAGACATTGTAACTGTTTGTAAAGAACACTGATGGAGAAAACGAAATTTGTGAGCACTAGATTTTGATAGCCACGTGTTTAGAATTTGCAGAAGTTAATTTCAAGAGGATCGATATTTTCTGGACAGTTTTGGATTCAATTAAAAAAAGTTATAAGCTATTAAGAGGGAGATCAGAGCCTTCTTTTACCAGTACTTCGCACAATATTGTTCCCATTGGCAGTTGCTGCTTTCTTTGATCCGAGTCGACAAACGCTTGAGAATCAACCAGTTCCTTGTTTCTGTACTTCATTCAGGTTTACTGTTAGTCACTGAGATAAAACTAACCTCTGGAAATTATTCGATATGATTAACCACTTCTAACCATTTTTTGGACCCTTGTATGTGTGTTTCTGTAAGATGTATGGTCGGTCTGTGAAATGCAAATGTCTAGAAATTTGATTTTATTTTCAATTTAAGGAAATGCCATGCGTTACCCCCTTCAGTTCGTTCGATTACCTTTAGTCGAAGTGTTGTACATTTAGTCCGAGAAATATTTCTTTTTGTTTGAGTTTACACCTGTAGCTGTAACTGCTTGAAATTGCTTGTCAATAGGCCCTAAAACTGTATTTCTACCTTTCTTTGACTGCACAAGTTCTTAAGCCAGTACCCCCAGTCGGGGATTTCATACCCACAGCGCCTAAAACCAACCAGCAGGCCGTTGCAAGCATATTGGGCTCTGAGATTGTATCCTCAATTCGTGGAATGTTTCCCCAATCTATTTCATATCCTCGTAGACTTTGAAATTGTTCTATACTCAGTTGAATGTACTCCCAGGCCCTAAATCACTGCCTCACTCTCGTGGTACTGTTTGCAGAGTTTGCCCATACACTTTTTTCCTTACATGTACTTAAAATCTGTAAGAGTAATTTCAGAGAGAATCCCAAATTTAACTTGTCTCCCAGTCTTAAAGCATTAGTCAGCACATTGAACCCAAGTTAGCAACTGAACACCCCCAGTCTATGAGTCCCTGGGATACACCATAAGGCCCTGAAGCTGTGTTCTGTCTTAAAATTCACCCGTTTTCAATTCCCTTGCCTTCTTGATGTACCCACAGTTCGAAGATGTCCATTGGTTACTGCAACAGCTTGCGTTATGTTATTTTAGGAATCGAGTTGGTAGCCTTGGTGAGATGTATCAGTAAGCTATAAACCTGTGTCCTTCCAGAGATTTTACTCCCTACCTGTTTGCCTGCAACGCCAGTCGGAAAGATGTTCTCTTGGTTCCTTGTACTTCCTCTCAGACGGTGAAAGACATTCCCAGTTTGATGTTCCTTCCAATCTTGTCCCTTCTATTATTTCAAACGAAAGCCATATGCCTGTATCCGTGGTGGTTAATATCGTCTATGAGTTGGACAGATATATCCTCAGTATTTACAACTATGCCCTCACCCTTAATTTAGCCCCAGTCAGTTAGCTTGTTTATTCTGCTTCCTTCAAATTAGAACCTACCTTAATTGAATGTACCTTCCAACGATAAAGCTATGCCCCTGTTGTTTCACCGATAACTCTGGCCTCAACGTCTTCTTTATGATCTTAACCCTTAGTCTGAACGGTCTGAAATAATGTATTCGCCCTCATTTCTGTCATCTCACACACTCTATCTCTTCTCCTTTTCTTTATCTATTTCTATCTCTCTTTTTGCAGTTTCTGTCTTTCTTCACCTCTCTACTTTTAATTTTGTATATCTCTATTGTTTCTCTTTCTCCCTTTGTCTCTTACCCTCTATCTACTGCCTTCCGAACTCTTTTTTTCTTACTCTGTCCCTCATTTTATCTTTCTCTCAACACTGTTTTCCACGCTCAGTCTCTTGCTGTTTCTCTGTCTGTCTGTCTGTCTCGCTTTCTGTCTTTCTCTCGCTTACTGTTTTCTCTCGCTCTGTTTATCACTCTCTATCCCTTCCCATTTCTCTTCCTTCTCTTCTTTTATTTCTCTCCTCTTTCTACCTGTATCTCACTGCCTTTTTTCACACAGTCTCTCTATCTGTTACTTTCTGTCTCTTCCGCTATTCCACCATCTTCTGTCTCATTTCCTATCACTCCCTATTCTGTTACATTCTCTTTGTCTTTCTTTCTCTTTCCTTCCTGCAAACTTTACTCTTGTCTCTCCATCCTATAAATCTCTTTCGATTTCTTCCTATTTATTTTATTTATCTATCTATCTGTATATCTATCTCAATTTATCTGTCTATAAAGACTGTTTTCTCTGACCACGATGTCCCTCCTTTTCCTCCAAAAAATGTACTTCCTACAATAAATTAGCTTCTTTTCGTCATATCTTCCTCAATCTGCATGGTTAATCGTTTCTCATTCGATATGATGCTCCTTCAGTCCGTAATTTTGAGTGTAATGTAACTATATTATCCTTCCAATATTTTAGAATGAAATGTTATGGTGTTACTAGCACATTTGAGACATCCTGGCAAGATCTTACAAGATTATGTAATCACCCTGTACATTTCTACATACGACCAAATTGAATTCCGTATCAACCTTAGCTATTTACCTAATGAATGCTGAAAAAGCCGAGGTTCCCATTTCATGATCTAAAGCATCTATCTATTGAAAATAAATCATAAAAATGAACGTAAGATTCTCAATGCTATAAGTATTGATTGAAGAGTGTTAAAACGTCGTTTACAATACTATTTGAGTTCATATTGTGGCGGCCCATGAACTTATCCTGTCCTGGAGTTACTTTTACCAGTATTCCGCACAATATTCTGTCCAAGGCACTGACTACTTTCCAACATAAGAATCGTCGAAATAATGATAAAGGTTGAGAAATGAATCATATCGCAATTACAATGTTGATGATTACAATAATGGTGATGGTTGTTTCGATGGTTGAGTTGGTAGTGACGGTGGTAGTCCCGATACCGGATTTATTAGTGATGATAGATGTGTTTTTTCTCTTGGTGTTTTAACGCCGACTTGAACATTACTTGAATGTAACTAATGGTGCCTGTGGATTTCTATATACTTGAATGTAACTAATGGTGCCTGTGGATTTCTATAGATATGAAAACCGAGAGACAACAACACAGAGGCAGCGAGTGTGGGAGGTAGGGAGTTTAAGAAAGGTTTCGAGTTTGACATTTTTACTTTATAGTGGAAAGATTGTATTGCGGATGAAGAAATTGATAAATTTGTAAGGCTAATGAAAGGTGAGGTGGAGGCCAGGGAAAATTAATCGGACTTTGGTAAAATTTTGGTAGAATTTTGCTTTATTGCTTTTAGTCTTCTGCGTTTTAAGACAGATTTCAGTCATATAAGATATATCAGGGAGTCATTTGCATCTATCCAAGCTGTGTCGGTTTTACTGTGTTTTTTTGTGTTGTTTTAACTTGATGTCAGGTAAATGGCGCGGCCAGTGCTCTTGTAACGGTCTTTCCAAGCCACTGACTGCTTTACAAAATAGCTTTAGTCGATAGAATGATGGTCATTAAGCAAAGAATAATTGCTGCAACAAAGAATATCATCGAACCTCGGACAGAAATTGGGGATCGAACCAATGACTGTATATGTCTTAAGCCATGTACTTTACCGACCAAGCAACTGGGAAAAACGATCTGAGAAAGAGAGAGGGGAGTCTATTTTGATTATGACATGTTTACTTTAATCGTAGAGAGTTCCTATACATGTGCAAGAAAAAGTTTTAAAATTTTGTAAAGGAAAATGATGCAAAGGTGTGGATTCAAGGAAATATATGCGTTAAGAAGGGGGATAACTTTTTTATCAGTACTTCGCACAATATTGTTCCCATTGACACTGGCAGCCTTTCTCACATAGCCTGGTCGAAAGAATTATGAGTGCTGAGATAAGATTAAATCCTGTCGCAAATGTATTTTAGACCGCATATTTTACTATCATCTTAGGAAGGGTATTTGAGAAAGGTTTTGATTTTCAACATTTTTACTTCATAGTGAAAAGATTTTATTGTGGATGAAGAAACATAAATGTGTAAGGGTAATGACAGAAAAGCTATAGGCATGTGTTGGATTTAACAAGTGTTACCTGCATTGAATGAAGGATCCATTAACTGAGATATCCATGTTGTTATAAAAGATGGTGATTTAAAGGGCTGGCTGTAAGGAGGCCAGGAGGTAACTTTTTACCAGTACTTCGCACACTATTGTTCCCGTTGACACTGGCAGCCTTTCTCACATAGCCTCGTCGAAAGAATAATGAGTGCTGAGATAGGATTAAATCCTGTCACAAGAATCGTCTTTAATTCTATAGAGCATTTTCTCAGTCTAAGCAAATGTATCCTAAGTCCGCAGATTTTACATTCACCTGAGGAAAGGTGTTTGAGAAAGGATTTGATTTTGACATTTTTACTTTATAGTGGAAAGATTGTATTGAGGATATAGAAATTATTGAATGCATAAGGCTAATGACAGAAGCTAGTGGTAGATTGTAATAGGCATGTGTTGGGTTTAATAAGTGTTACCTGCATTGAATGAAGGATCCATTAAATGAGATATCCATGTTGTTTTTAAAAGATGGTGATTTAAAGGGCTGGCTGTAAGGGGAGGTGGAGGCCAGGAGGATATCTTTCTACCAGTACTTCGCGCAGTATTCTTCCCATTGACACTGGCAGCCTTTCTCACATAGCCTCGTCGAAAGAATTATGAGTGCTGAGATAAGATTAAATCCTGTCGCAATAATCGTCTTTAATTCTATAGAGCATATTCTCAGTCTAAGCAAATGTATGCTTAGTGTGCAGATTTTCCTTTCGCCTGAGAAAGAGTGTTTGAGAAAGAATTTGATTTTGACATTTTTACTTTAGAGTGGAAAGACTGTATTGTGGATGAAGAAGTTGATAAATGTGTATTGTATTCTGGATGAAGAAGTTGATAAATGTGTAAGGCTAATGACAGAAAAGCCAGTGCTACATTGTAATAGGCATGTGTTGGTTAAATAAGTGTTACCTACATTGACTGAAAGATCCATTAAATGAGATATCCATGTTGCTTTTAAAAGATGGTGATTTAAATGGCTGGCTGTAAGGGGAGGTGGAGGCCAGGAGGATAACCTTTTACCAGTACTTCGCACAATATTGTTCCCATTGACACTGGCAGCCTTTCTCACATAGCCTCGTCGAAAGAATTATGAGTGCTGAGATAGGATTAAATCCTGTCGCAATAATCGTCTTTAATTCTATAGAGCGTTTTCTAAGTCTAAGCAAATGTATCCCAAGTCCGCAGATTTTACTTTCACCTGAGGAAAGGTGTTTGAGAAAGGATTTGATTTTGACATTTTTACTTTATAGTGGAAAGATTGTATTGTGGATATAGAAATTAATAAATGCATAAGGCTAATGACAGAAGCCAGTGGTAGATTGTAATAGGCATGTGTTGGGTTTAATAAGTGATACCTGCATTGAATGAAGGATCCATTAAATGAGATATCCATGTTGTTTTCAAAAGATGGTGATTTAAAGGGCTGGCTGTAAGGCGAGGTGGAGGCCAGGAGGATATCTTTTTACGAGTACTTCGCACAGTATTCTTCCCATTGACACTGGTAGCCTTTCTCACATAGCCTCGTCGAAAGAATTATGAGTGCTGAGATAAGATTAAATCCTGTCGCAATAATCGTCGTTAATTCTATAGAGCATATTCTCAGTCTAAGCAAATGTATGCTTAGTGTGCAGATTTTCCTTTCGCCTGAGGAAGGGTGTTTGAGAAAGAATTTGAATTTGACATTTTTACTTTAGAGTGGAAAGACTGTATTGTGGATGAAGAAGTTGATAAATGTGTATTGTATTCTGGATGAAGAAGTTGATAAATGTGTAAGGCTAATGACAGAAAAGCCAGTGCTACATTGTAATAGGCATGTGTTGGTTAAATAAGTGTTACCTACATTGCTTTTAAAAGATGGTGATTTAAAGGGCTGGCTGTAAGGGGAGGTGGAGGCCAGGAGGATAACCTTTTACCAGTACTTTGCACAATATTGTTCCCATTGACACTGGCAGCCTTTCTCACATAGCCTCGTCGAAAGAATAATGAGTGCTGAGATAGGATTAAATCCTGTCACAAGAATCGTCTTTAATTCTATAGAGCATTTTCTCAGTCTAAGCAAATGTATCCTAAGTCCGCAGATTTTACATTCACCTGAGGAAAGGTGTTTGAGAAAGGATTTGATTTTGACATTTTTACTTTATAGTGGAAAGATTGTATTGAGGATAAAGAAATTATTGAATGCATAAGGCTAATGACAGAAGCTAGTGGTAGATTGTAATAGGCATGTGTTGGGTTTAATAAGTGTTACCTGCATTGAATGAAGGATCCATTAAATGAGATATCCATGTTGTTTTTAAAAGATGGTGATTGAAAGGGCTGGCTGTAAGGGGAGGTGGAGGCCAGTAGGATATCTTTCTACCAGTACTTCGCACAGTATTCTTCCCATTGACACTGGCAGCCTTTCTCACATAGCCTCGTCGAAAGAATTATGAGTGCTGAGATAAGATTAAATCCTGTCGCAATAATCGTCTTTAATTCTATAGAGCATATTCTCAGTCTAAGCAAATGTATGCTTAGGCTGCAGATTTTCCTTTTGCCTGAGGAAGGGTGTTTGAGAAAGAATTTGATTTTGACATTTCTACTTTAGAGTGGAAAGACTGTATTGTGGATGAAGAAGTTGATAAATATGTATTGTATTCTGGATGAAGAAGTTGATAAATGTGTAAGGCTAATGACAGAAAAGCCAGTGCTACATTGTAATAGGCATGTGTTGGTTAAATAAGTGTTACCTACATTGCTTTTAAAAGATGGTGATTTAAAGGGCTGGCTGTAAGGGGAGGTGGAGGCCAGGAGGATAACCTTTTACCAGTACTTCGCACAATATTGTTCCCATTGACACTGGCAGCCTTTCTCACATAGCCTCGTCGAAAGAATAATGAGTGCTGAGATAGGATTAAATCCTGTCACAAGAATCGTCTTTAATTCTATAGAGCATTTTCTCAGTCTAAGCAAATGTATCCTAAGTCCGCAGATTTTACATTCACCTGAGGAAAGGTGTTTGAGAAAGGATTTGATTTTGACATTTTTACTTTATAGTGGAAAGATTGTATTGAGAATATAGAAATTATTGAATGCATAAGGCTAATGACAGAAGCTAGTGGTAGATTGTAATAGGCATGTGTTGGGTTTAATAAGTGTTACCTGCATTGAATGAAGGATCCATTAAATGAGATATCCATGTTGTTTTTAAAAGATGGTGATTGAAAGGGCTGGCTGTAAGGGGAGGTGGAGGCCAGTAGGATATCTTTCTACCAGTACTTCGCACAGTATTCTTCCCATTGACACTGGCAGCCTTTCTCACATAGCCTTGTCGAAAGAATTATGAGTGCTGAGATAAGATTAAATCCTGTCGCAATAATCGTCTTTAATTCTATAGAGTATATTCTCAGTCTAAGCAAATGTATGCTTAGTCTGCAGATTTTCCTTTCGCCTGAGGAAGGGTGTTTGAGAAAGAATTTGATTTTGACATTTTTACTTTAGAGTGGAAAGACTGTATTGTGGATGAAGAAGTTGATAAATGTGTATTGCATTCTGGATGAAGAAGTTGATAAATGTGTAAGGCTAATGACAGAAAAGCCAGTGCTACATTGTAATAGGCATGTGTTGGTTAAATAAGTGTTACCTACATTGACTGAAAGATCCATTAAATGAGATATCCATGTTGCTTTTAAAAGATGGTGATTTAAAGGGCTGGCTGTAAGGGGAGGTGGAGGCCAGGAGGATAACCTTTTACCAGTACTTCGCACAATTTTGTTCCCATTGACACTGGCAGCCTTTCTCACATAGCCTCGTCGAAAGAATTATGAGTGCTGAGATAGGATTAAATCCTGTCGCAATAATCGTCTTTAATTCTATGGAGCGTTTTCTAAGTCTAAGCAAATGTATCCCAAGTCCGCAGATTTTACTTTCACCTGAGGAAAGGTGTTTGAGAAAGGATTTGATTTTGACATTTTTACTTTATAGTGGAAAGATTGTATTGTGGATATAGAAATTAATAAATGCATAAGGCTAATGACAGAAGCTAGTGGTAGATTGTAATAGGCATGTGTTGGGTTTAATAAGTGTTACCTGCATTGAATGAAGGATCCATTAAATGAGATATCCATGTTGTTTTCAAAAGATGGTGATTTAAAGGGCTGGCTGTAAGGGGAGGTGGAGGCCAGGAGGATATCTTTTTACCAGTACTTCGCACAGTATTCTTCCCATTGACACTGGCAGCCTTTCTCACATAGCCTCGTCGAAAGAATTATGAGTGCTGAGATAAGATTAAATCCTGTCGCAATAATCGTCTTTAATTCTATAGAGCATATTCTCAGTCTAAGCAAATGTAAACTTAGTCTGCAGATTTTCCTTTCGCCTGAGGAAGGGTGTTTGAGAAAGAATTTGATTTTGACATTTTTACTTTAGAGTGGAAAGACTGTATTGTGGATGAAGAAGTTGATAAATGTGTATTGTATTCTGGATGAAGAAGTTGATAAATGTGTAAGGCTAATGACAGAAAAGCCAGTGCTACATTGTAATAGGCATGTGTTGGTTAAATAAGTGTTACCTACATTGCTTTTAAAAGATGGTGATTTAAAGGGCTGGCTGTAAGGGGAGGTGGAGGCCAGGAGGATAACCTTTTACCAGTACTTCGCACAATATTGTTCCCATTGACACTGGCAGCCTTTCTCACATAGCCTCGTCGAAAGAATAATGAGTGCTGAGATAGGATTAAATCCTGTCACAAGAATCGTCTTTAATTCTATAGAGCATTTTCTCAGTCTAAGCAAATGTATCCTAAGTCCGCAGATTTTACATTCACCAGAGGAAAGGTGTTTGAGAAAGGATTTGATTTTGACATTTTTACTTTATAGTGGAAAGATTGTATTGAGGATAAAGAAATTATTGAATGCATAAGGCTAATGACAGAAGCTAGTGGTAGATTGTAATAGGCATGTGTTGGGTTTAATAAGTGTTACCTGCATTGAATGAAGGATCCATTAAATGAGATATCCATGTTGTTTTTAAAAGATGGTGATTGAAAGGGCTGGCTGTAAGGGGAGGTGGAGGCCAGTAGGATATCTTTCTACCAGTACTTCGCACAGTATTCTTCCCATTGACACTGGCAGCCTTTCTCACATAGCCTCGTCGAAAGAATTATGAGTGCTGAGATAAGATTAAATCCTGTCGCAATAGTCGTAATCAATTCTATGGATCATATTCTCAATCCAAGCCAATGTATCCTTAGTCCGCAGATTTTAATTTCACCTGGGGAGATACATTTCCAGTCTGTATTTATTTATTCCTGGAGGGTTGTTATGTGCAAAAAGACATTGTAACTGTTTGTAAAGAACACTGATGGAGAAAACGAAATTTGTGAGCACTAGATTTTGATAGCCACGTGTTTAGAATTTGCAGAAGTTAATTTCAAGAGGATCGATATTTTCTGGACAGTTTTGGATTCAATTAAAAAAAGTTATAAGCTATTAAGAGGGAGATCAGAGCCTTCTTTTACCAGTACTTCGCACAATATTGTTCCCATTGGCAGTTGCTGCTTTCTTTGATCCGAGTCGACAAACGCTTGAGAATCAACCAGTTCCTTGTTTCTGTACTTCATTCAGGTTTACTGTTAGTCACTGAGATAAAACTAACCTCTGGAAATTATTCGATATGATTAACCACTTCTAACCATTTTTTGGACCCTTGTATGTGTGTTTCTGTAAGATGTATGGTCGGTCTGTGAAATGCAAATGTCTAGAAATTTGATTTTATTTTCAATTTAAGGAAATGCCATGCGTTACCCCCTTCAGTTCGTTCGATTACCTTTAGTCGAAGTGTTGTACATTTAGTCCGAGAAATATTTCTTTTTGTTTGAGTTTACACCTGTAGCTGTAACTGCTTGAAATTGCTTGTCAATAGGCCCTAAAACTGTATTTCTACCTTTCTTTGACTGCACAAGTTCTTAAGCCAGTACCCCCAGTCGGGGATTTCATACCCACAGCGCCTAAAACCAACCAGCAGGCCGTTGCAAGCATATTGGGCTCTGAGATTGTATCCTCAATTCGTGGAATGTTTCCCCAATCTATTTCATATCCTCGTAGACTTTGAAATTGTTCTATACTCAGTTGAATGTACTCCCAGGCCCTAAATCACTGCCTCACTCTCGTGGTACTGTTTGCAGAGTTTGCCCATACACTTTTTTCCTTACATGTACTTAAAATCTGTAAGAGTAATTTCAGAGAGAATCCCAAATTTAACTTGTCTCCCAGTCTTAAAGCATTAGTCAGCACATTGAACCCAAGTTAGCAACTGAACACCCCCAGTCTATGAGTCCCTGGGATACACCATAAGGCCCTGAAGCTGTGTTCTGTCTTAAAATTCACCCGTTTTCAATTCCCTTGCCTTCTTGATGTACCCAGAGTTCGAAGATGTCTATTGGTTACTGCAACAGCTTGCGTTATGTTATTTTAGGAATCGAGTTGGTAGCCTTGGTGAGATGTATCAGTAAGCTATAAACCTGTGTCCTTCCAGAGATTTTACTCCCTACCTGTTTGCCTGCAACGCCAGTCGGAAAGATGTTCTCTTGGTTCCTTGTACTTCCTCTCAGACGGTGAAAGACATTCCCAGTTTGATGTTCCTTCCAATCTTGTCCCTTCTATTATTTCAAACGAAAGCCATATGCCTGTATCCGTGGTGGTTAATATCGTCTATGAGTTGGACAGATATATCCTCAGTATTTACAACTATGCCCTCACCCTTAATTTAGCCCCAGTCAGTTAGCTTGTTTATTCTGCTTCCTTCAAATTAGAACCTACCTTAATTGAATGTACCTTCCAACGATAAAGCTATGCCCCTGTTGTTTCACCGATAACTCTGGCCTCAACGTCTTCTTTATGATCTTAACCCTTAGTCTGAACGGTCTGAAATAATGTATTCGCCCTCATTTCTGTCATCTCACACACTCTATCTCTTCTCCTTTTCTTTATCTATTTCTATCTCTCTTTTTGCAGTTTCTGTCTTTCTTCACCTCTCTACTTTTAATTTTGTATATCTCTATTGTTTCTCTTTCTCCCTTTGTCTCTTACCCTCTATCTACTGCCTTCCGAACTCTTTTTTTCTTACTCTGTCCCTCATTTTATCTTTCTCTCAACACTGTTTTCCACGCTCAGTCTCTTGCTGTTTCTCTGTCTGTCTGTCTGTCTCGCTTTCTGTCTTTCTCTCGCTTACTGTTTTCTCTCGCTCTGTTTATCACTCTCTATCCCTTCCCATTTCTCTTCCTTCTCTTCTTTTATTTCTCTCCTCTTTCTACCTGTATCTCACTGCCTTTTTTCACACAGTCTCTCTATCTGTTACTTTCTGTCTCTTCCGCTATTCCACCATCTTCTGTCTCATTTCCTATCACTCCCTATTCTGTTACATTCTCTTTGTCTTTCTTTCTCTTTCCTTCCTGCAAACTTTACTCTTGTCTCTCCATCCTATAAATCTCTTTCGCTTTCTTCCTATTTATTTTATTTATCTATCTATCTGTATATCTATCTCAATTTATCTGTCTATAAAGACTGTTTTCTCTGACCACGATGTCCCTCCTTTTCCTCCAAAAAATGTACTTCCTACAATAAATTAGCTTCTTTTCGTCATATCTTCCTCAATCTGCATGGTTAATCGTTTCTCATTCGATATGATGCTCCTTCAGTCCGTAATTTTGAGTGTAATGTAAACTATATTATCCTTCCAATATTTTAGAATGAAATGTTATGGTGTTACTAGCACATTTGAGACATCCTGGCAAGATCTTACAAGATTATGTAATCACCCTGTACATTTCTACATACGACCAAATTGAATTCCGTATCAACCTTAGCTATTTACCTAATGAATGCTGAAAAAGCCGAGGTTCCCATTTCATGATCTAAAGCATCTATCTATTGAAAATAAATCATAAAAATGAACGTAAGATTCTCAATGCTATAAGTATTGATTGAAGAGTGTTAAAACGTCGTTTACAATACTATTTCAGTTCATATTGTGGCGGCCCATGAACTTATCCTGTCCTGGAGTTACTTTTACCAGTATTCCGCACAATATTCTGTCCAAGGCACTGACTACTTTCCAACATAAGAATCGTCGAAATAATGATAAAGGTTGAGAAATGAATCATATCGCAATTACAATGTTGATGATTACAATAATGGTGATGGTTGTTTCGATGGTTGAGTTGGTAGTGACGGTGGTAGTCCCGATACCGGATTTATTAGTGATGATAGATGTGTTTTTTCTCTTGGTGTTTTAACGCCGACTTGAACATTACTTGAATGTAACTAATGGTGCCTGTGGATTTCTATAGATATGAAAACCGAGAGACAACAACACAGAGGCAGCGAGTGTGGGAGGTAGGGAGTTTAAGAAAGGTTTCGAGTTTGACATTTTTACTTTATAGTGGAAAGATTGTATTGCGGATGAAGAAATTGATAAATTTGTAAGGCTAATGAAAGGTGAGGTGGAGGCCAGGGAAAATTAATCGGACTTTGGTAAAATTTTGGTAGAATTTTGCTTTATTGCTTTTAGTCTTCTGCGTTTTAAGACAGATTTCAGTCATATAAGATATATCAGGGAGTCATTTGCATCTATCCAAGCTGTGTCGGTTTTACTGTGTTTTTTTGTGTTGTTTTAACTTGATGTCAGGTAAATGGCGCGGCCAGTGCTCTTGTAACGGTCTTTCCAAGCCACTGACTGCTTTACAAAATAGCTTTAGTCGATAGAATGATGGTCATTAAGCAAAGAATAATTGCTGCAACAAAGAATATCATCGAACCTCGGACAGAAATTGGGGATCGAACCAATGACTGTATATGTCTTAAGCCATGTACTTTACCGACCAAGCAACTGGGAAAAACGATCTGAGAAAGAGAGAGGGGAGTCTATTTTGATTATGACATGTTTACTTTAATCGTAGAGAGTTCCTATACATGTGCAAGAAAAAGTTTTAAAATTTTGTAAAGGAAAATGATGCAAAGGTGTGGATTCAAGGAAATATATGCGTTAAGAAGGGGGATAACTTTTTTATCAGTACTTCGCACAATATTGTTCCCATTGACACTGGCAGCCTTTCTCACATAGCCTGGTCGAAAGAATTATGAGTGCTGAGATAAGATTAAATCCTGTCGCAAATGTATTTTAGACCGCATATTTTACTATCATCTTAGGAAGGGTATTTGAGAAAGGTTTTGATTTTCAACATTTTTACTTCATAGTGAAAAGATTTTATTGTGGATGAAGAAACATAAATGTGTAAGGGTAATGACAGAAAAGCTATAGGCATGTGTTGGATTTAACAAGTGTTACCTGCATTGAATGAAGGATCCATTAACTGAGATATCCATGTTGTTATAAAAGATGGTGATTTAAAGGGCTGGCTGTAAGGAGGCCAGGAGGTAACTTTTTACCAGTACTTCGCACACTATTGTTCCCGTTGACACTGGCAGCCTTTCTCACATAGCCTCGTCGAAAGAATAATGAGTGCTGAGATAGGATTAAATCCTGTCACAAGAATCGTCTTTAATTCTATAGAGCATTTTCTCAGTCTAAGCAAATGTATCCTAAGTCCGCAGATTTTACATTCACCTGAGGAAAGGTGTTTGAGAAAGGATTTGATTTTGACATTTTTACTTTATAGTGGAAAGATTGTATTGAGGATATAGAAATTATTGAATGCATAAGGCTAATGACAGAAGCTAGTGGTAGATTGTAATAGGCATGTGTTGGGTTTAATAAGTGTTACCTGCATTGAATGAAGGATCCATTAAATGAGATATCCATGTTGTTTTTAAAAGATGGTGATTTAAAGGGCTGGCTGTAAGGGGAGGTGGAGGCCAGGAGGATATCTTTCTACCAGTACTTCGCGCAGTATTCTTCCCATTGACACTGGCAGCCTTTCTCACATAGCCTCGTCGAAAGAATTATGAGTGCTGAGATAAGATTAAATCCTGTCGCAATAATCGTCTTTAATTCTATAGAGCATATTCTCAGTCTAAGCAAATGTATGCTTAGTGTGCAGATTTTCCTTTCGCCTGAGAAAGAGTGTTTGAGAAAGAATTTGATTTTGACATTTTTACTTTAGAGTGGAAAGACTGTATTGTGGATGAAGAAGTTGATAAATGTGTATTGTATTCTGGATGAAGAAGTTGATAAATGTGTAAGGCTATTGACAGAAAAGCCAGTGCTACATTGTAATAGGCATGTGTTGGTTAAATAAGTGTTACCTACATTGACTGAAAGATCCATTAAATGAGATATCCATGTTGCTTTTAAAAGATGGTGATTTAAATGGCTGGCTGTAAGGGGAGGTGGAGGCCAGGAGGATAACCTTTTACCAGTACTTCGCACAATATTGTTCCCATTGACACTGGCAGCCTTTCTCACATAGCCTCGTCGAAAGAATTATGAGTGCTGAGATAGGATTAAATCCTGTCGCAATAATCGTCTTTAATTCTATAGAGCGTTTTCTAAGTCTAAGCAAATGTATCCCAAGTCCGCAGATTTTACTTTCACCTGAGGAAAGGTGTTTGAGAAAGGATTTGATTTTGACATTTTTACTTTATAGTGGAAAGATTGTATTGTGGATATAGAAATTAATAAATGCATAAGGCTAATGACAGAAGCTAGTGGTAGATTGTAATAGGCATGTGTTGGGTTTAATAAGTGATACCTGCATTGAATGAAGGATCCATTAAATGAGATATCCATGTTGTTTTCAAAAGATGGTGATTTAAAGGGCTGGCTGTAAGGCGAGGTGGAGGCCAGGAGGATATCTTTTTACGAGTACTTCGCACAGTATTCTTCCCATTGACACTGGTAGCCTTTCTCACATAGCCTCGTCGAAAGAATTATGAGTGCTGAGATAAGATTAAATCCTGTCGCAATAATCGTCGTTAATTCTATAGAGCATATTCTCAGTCTAAGCAAATGTATGCTTAGTGTGCAGATTTTCCTTTCGCCTGAGGAAGGGTGTTTGAGAAAGAATTTGAATTTAACATTTTTACTTTAGAGTGGAAAGACTGTATTGTGGATGAAGAAGTTGATAAATGTGTATTGTATTCTGGATGAAGAAGTTGATAAATGTGTAAGGCTAATGACAGAAAAGCCAGTGCTACATTGTAATAGGCATGTGTTGGTTAAATAAGTGTTACCTACATTGCTTTTAAAAGATGGTGATTTAAAGGGCTGGCTGTAAGGGGAGGTGGAGGCCAGGAGGATAACCTTTTACCAGTACTTTGCACAATATTGTTCCCATTGACACTGGCAGCCTTTCTCACATAGCCTCGTCGAAAGAATAATGAGTGCTGAGATAGGATTAAATCCTGTCACAAGAATCGTCTTTAATTCTATAGAGCATTTTCTCAGTCTAAGCAAATGTATCCTAAGTCCGCAGATTTTACATTCACCTGAGGAAAGGTGTTTGAGAAAGGATTTGATTTTGACATTTTTACTTTATAGTGGAAAGATTGTATTGAGGATAAAGAAATTATTGAATGCATAAGGCTAATGACAGAAGCTAGTGGTAGATTGTAATAGGCATGTGTTGGGTTTAATAAGTGTTACCTGCATTGAATGAAGGATCCATTAAATGAGATATCCATGTTGTTTTTAAAAGATGGTGATTGAAAGGGCTGGCTGTAAGGGGAGGTGGAGGCCAGTAGGATATCTTTCTACCAGTACTTCGCACAGTATTCTTCCCATTGACACTGGCAGCCTTTCTCACATAGCCTCGTCGAAAGAATTATGAGTGCTGAGATAAGATTAAATCCTGTCGCAATAATCGTCTTTAATTCTATAGAGCATATTCTCAGTCTAAGCAAATGTATGCTTAGGCTGCAGATTTTCCTTTTGCCTGAGGAAGGGTGTTTGAGAAAGAATTTGATTTTGACATTTCTACTTTAGAGTGGAAAGACTGTATTGTGGATGAAGAAGTTGATAAATATGTATTGTATTCTGGATGAAGAAGTTGATAAATGTGTAAGGCTAATGACAGAAAAGCCAGTGCTACATTGTAATAGGCATGTGTTGGTTAAATAAGTGTTACCTACATTGCTTTTAAAAGATGGTGATTTAAAGGGCTGGCTGTAAGGGGAGGAGGAGGCCAGGAGGATAACCTTTTACCAGTACTTCGCACAATATTGTTCCCATTGACACTGGCAGCCTTTCTCACATAGCCTCGTCGAAAGAATAATGAGTGCTGAGATAGGATTAAATCCTGTCACAAGAATCGTCTTTAATTCTATAGAGCATTTTCTCAGTCTAAGCAAATGTATCCTAAGTCCGCAGATTTTACATTCACCTGAGGAAAGGTGTTTGAGAAAGGATTTGATTTTGACATTTTTACTTTATAGTGGAAAGATTGTATTGAGAATATAGAAATTATTGAATGCATAAGGCTAATGACAGAAGCTAGTGGTAGATTGTAATAGGCATGTGTTGGGTTTAATAAGTGTTACCTGCATTGAATGAAGGATCCATTAAATGAGATATCCATGTTGTTTTTAAAAGATGGTGATTGAAAGGGCTGGCTGTAAGGGGAGGTGGAGGCCAGTAGGATATCTTTCTACCAGTACTTCGCACAGTATTCTTCCCATTGACACTGGCAGCCTTTCTCACATAGCCTTGTCGAAAGAATTATGAGTGCTGAGATAAGATTAAATCCTGTCGCAATAATCGTCTTTAATTCTATAGAGTATATTCTCAGTCTAAGCAAATGTATGCTTAGTCTGCAGATTTTCCTTTCGCCTGAGGAAGGGTGTTTGAGAAAGAATTTGATTTTGACATTTTTACTTTAGAGTGGAAAGACTGTATTGTGGATGAAGAAGTTGATAAATGTGTATTGCATTCTGGATGAAGAAGTTGATAAATGTGTAAGGCTAATGACAGAAAAGCCAGTGCTACATTGTAATAGGCATGTGTTGGTTAAATAAGTGTTACCTACATTGACTGAAAGATCCATTAAATGAGATATCCATGTTGCTTTTAAAAGATGGTGATTTAAAGGGCTGGCTGTAAGGGGAGGTGGAGGCCAGGAGGATAACCTTTTACCAGTACTTCGCACAATTTTGTTCCCATTGACACTGGCAGCCTTTCTCACATAGCCTCGTCGAAAGAATTATGAGTGCTGAGATAGGATTAAATCCTGTCGCAATAATCGTCTTTAATTCTATGGAGCGTTTTCTAAGTCTAAGCAAATGTATCCCAAGTCCGCAGATTTTACTTTCACCTGAGGAAAGGTGTTTGAGAAAGGATTTGATTTTGACATTTTTACTTTATAGTGGAAAGATTGTATTGTGGATATAGAAATTAATAAATGCATAAGGCTAATGACAGAAGCTAGTGGTAGATTGTAATAGGCATGTGTTGGGTTTAATAAGTGTTACCTGCATTGAATGAAGGATCCATTAAATGAGATATCCATGTTGTTTTCAAAAGATGGTGATTTAAAGGGCTGGCTGTAAGGGGAGGTGGAGGCCAGGAGGATATCTTTTTACCAGTACTTCGCACAGTATTCTTCCCATTGACACTGGCAGCCTTTCTCACATAGCCTCGTCGAAAGAATTATGAGTGCTGAGATAAGATTAAATCCTGTCGCAATAATCGTCTTTAATTCTATAGAGCATATTCTCAGTCTAAGCAAATGTAAACTTAGTCTGCAGATTTTCCTTTCGCCTGAGGAAGGGTGTTTGAGAAAGAATTTGATTTTGACATTTTTACTTTAGAGTGGAAAGACTGTATTGTGGATGAAGAAGTTGATAAATGTGTATTGTATTCTGGATGAAGAAGTTGATAAATGTGTAAGGCTAATGACAGAAAAGCCAGTGCTACATTGTAATAGGCATGTGTTGGTTAAATAAGTGTTACCTACATTGCTTTTAAAAGATGGTGATTTAAAGGGCTGGCTGTAAGGGGAGGTGGAGGCCAGGAGGATAACCTTTTACCAGTACTTCGCACAATATTGTTCCCATTGACACTGGCAGCCTTTCTCACATAGCCTCGTCGAAAGAATAATGAGTGCTGAGATAGGATTAAATCCTGTCACAAGAATCGTCTTTAATTCTATAGAGCATTTTCTCAGTCTAAGCAAATGTATCCTAAGTCCGCAGATTTTACATTCACCAGAGGAAAGGTGTTTGAGAAAGGATTTGATTTTGACATTTTTACTTTATAGTGGAAAGATTGTATTGAGGATAAAGAAATTATTGAATGCATAAGGCTAATGACAGAAGCTAGTGGTAGATTGTAATAGGCATGTGTTGGGTTTAATAAGTGTTACCTGCATTGAATGAAGGATCCATTAAATGAGATATCCATGTTGTTTTTAAAAGATGGTGATTGAAAGGGCTGGCTGTAAGGGGAGGTGGAGGCCAGTAGGATATCTTTCTACCAGTACTTCGCACAGTATTCTTCCCATTGACACTGGCAGCCTTTCTCACATAGCCTCGTCGAAAGAATTATGAGTGCTGAGATAAGATTAAATCCTGTCGCAATAGTCGTAATCAATTCTATGGATCATATTCTCAATCCAAGCCAATGTATCCTTAGTCCGCAGATTTTAATTTCACCTGGGGAGATACATTTCCAGTCTGTATTTATTTATTCCTGGAGGGTTGTTATGTGCAAAAAGACATTGTAACTGTTTGTAAAGAACACTGATGGAGAAAACGAAATTTGTGAGCACTAGATTTTGATAGCCACGTGTTTAGAATTTGCAGAAGTTAATTTCAAGAGGATCGATATTTTCTGGACAGTTTTGGATTCAATTAAAAAAAGTTATAAGCTATTAAGAGGGAGATCAGAGCCTTCTTTTACCAGTACTTCGCACAATATTGTTCCCATTGGCAGTTGCTGCTTTCTTTGATCCGAGTCGACAAACGCTTGAGAATCAACCAGTTCCTTGTTTCTGTACTTCATTCAGGTTTACTGTTAGTCACTGAGATAAAACTAACCTCTGGAAATTATTCGATATGATTAACCACTTCTAACCATTTTTTGGACCCTTGTATGTGTGTTTCTGTAAGATGTATGGTCGGTCTGTGAAATGCAAATGTCTAGAAATTTGATTTTATTTTCAATTTAAGGAAATGCCATGCGTTACCCCCTTCAGTTCGTTCGATTACCTTTAGTCGAAGTGTTGTACATTTAGTCCGAGAAATATTTCTTTTTGTTTGAGTTTACACCTGTAGCTGTAACTGCTTGAAATTGCTTGTCAATAGGCCCTAAAACTGTATTTCTACCTTTCTTTGACTGCACAAGTTCTTAAGCCAGTACCCCCAGTCGGGGATTTCATACCCACAGCGCCTAAAACCAACCAGCAGGCCGTTGCAAGCATATTGGGCTCTGAGATTGTATCCTCAATTCGTGGAATGTTTCCCCAATCTATTTCATATCCTCGTAGACTTTGAAATTGTTCTATACTCAGTTGAATGTACTCCCAGGCCCTAAATCACTGCCTCACTCTCGTGGTACTGTTTGCAGAGTTTGCCCATACACTTTTTTCCTTACATGTACTTAAAATCTGTAAGAGTAATTTCAGAGAGAATCCCAAATTTAACTTGTCTCCCAGTCTTAAAGCATTAGTCAGCACATTGAACCCAAGTTAGCAACTGAACACCCCCAGTCTATGAGTCCCTGGGATACACCATAAGGCCCTGAAGCTGTGTTCTGTCTTAAAATTCACCCGTTTTCAATTCCCTTGCCTTCTTGATGTACCCACAGTTCGAAGATGTCCATTGGTTACTGCAACAGCTTGCGTTATGTTATTTTAGGAATCGAGTTGGTAGCCTTGGTGAGATGTATCAGTAAGCTATAAACCTGTGTCCTTCCAGAGATTTTACTCCCTACCTGTTTGCCTGCAACGCCAGTCGGAAAGATGTTCTCTTGGTTCCTTGTACTTCCTCTCAGACGGTGAAAGACATTCCCAGTTTGATGTTCCTTCCAATCTTGTCCCTTCTATTATTTCAAACGAAAGCCATATGCCTGTATCCGTGGTGGTTAATATCGTCTATGAGTTGGACAGATATATCCTCAGTATTTACAACTATGCCCTCACCCTTAATTTAGCCCCAGTCAGTTAGCTTGTTTATTCTGCTTCCTTCAAATTAGAACCTACCTTAATTGAATGTACCTTCCAACGATAAAGCTATGCCCCTGTTGTTTCACCGATAACTCTGGCCTCAACGTCTTCTTTATGATCTTAACCCTTAGTCTGAACGGTCTGAAATAATGTATTCGCCCTCATTTCTGTCATCTCACACACTCTATCTCTTCTCCTTTTCTTTATCTATTTCTATCTCTCTTTTTGCAGTTTCTGTCTTTCTTCACCTCTCTACTTTTAATTTTGTATATCTCTATTGTTTCTCTTTCTCCCTTTGTCTCTTACCCTCTATCTACTGCCTTCCGAACTCTTTTTTTCTTACTCTGTCCCTCATTTTATCTTTCTCTCAACACTGTTTTCCACGCTCAGTCTCTTGCTGTTTCTCTGTCTGTCTGTCTGTCTCGCTTTCTGTCTTTCTCTCGCTTACTGTTTTCTCTCGCTCTGTTTATCACTCTCTATCCCTTCCCATTTCTCTTCCTTCTCTTCTTTTATTTCTCTCCTCTTTCTACCTGTATCTCACTGCCTTTTTTCACACAGTCTCTCTATCTGTTACTTTCTGTCTCTTCCGCTATTCCACCATCTTCTGTCTCATTTCCTATCACTCCCTATTCTGTTACATTCTCTTTGTCTTTCTTTCTCTTTCCTTCCTGCAAACTTTACTCTTGTCTCTCCATCCTATAAATCTCTTTCGATTTCTTCCTATTTATTTTATTTATCTATCTATCTGTATATCTATCTCAATTTATCTGTCTATAAAGACTGTTTTCTCTGACCACGATGTCCCTCCTTTTCCTCCAAAAAATGTACTTCCTACAATAAATTAGCTTCTTTTCGTCATATCTTCCTCAATCTGCATGGTTAATCGTTTCTCATTCGATATGATGCTCCTTCAGTCCGTAATTTTGAGTGTAATGTAACTATATTATCCTTCCAATATTTTAGAATGAAATGTTATGGTGTTACTAGCACATTTGAGACATCCTGGCAAGATCTTACAAGATTATGTAATCACCCTGTACATTTCTACATACGACCAAATTGAATTCCGTATCAACCTTAGCTATTTACCTAATGAATGCTGAAAAAGCCGAGGTTCCCATTTCATGATCTAAAGCATCTATCTATTGAAAATAAATCATAAAAATGAACGTAAGATTCTCAATGCTATAAGTATTGATTGAAGAGTGTTAAAACGTCGTTTACAATACTATTTGAGTTCATATTGTGGCGGCCCATGAACTTATCCTGTCCTGGAGTTACTTTTACCAGTATTCCGCACAATATTCTGTCCAAGGCACTGACTACTTTCCAACATAAGAATCGTCGAAATAATGATAAAGGTTGAGAAATGAATCATATCGCAATTACAATGTTGATGATTACAATAATGGTGATGGTTGTTTCGATGGTTGAGTTGGTAGTGACGGTGGTAGTCCCGATACCGGATTTATTAGTGATGATAGATGTGTTTTTTCTCTTGGTGTTTTAACGCCGACTTGAACATTACTTGAATGTAACTAATGGTGCCTGTGGATTTCTATATACTTGAATGTAACTAATGGTGCCTGTGGATTTCTATAGATATGAAAACCGAGAGACAACAACACAGAGGCAGCGAGTGTGGGAGGTAGGGAGTTTAAGAAAGGTTTCGAGTTTGACATTTTTACTTTATAGTGGAAAGATTGTATTGCGGATGAAGAAATTGATAAATTTGTAAGGCTAATGAAAGGTGAGGTGGAGGCCAGGGAAAATTAATCGGACTTTGGTAAAATTTTGGTAGAATTTTGCTTTATTGCTTTTAGTCTTCTGCGTTTTAAGACAGATTTCAGTCATATAAGATATATCAGGGAGTCATTTGCATCTATCCAAGCTGTGTCGGTTTTACTGTGTTTTTTTGTGTTGTTTTAACTTGATGTCAGGTAAATGGCGCGGCCAGTGCTCTTGTAACGGTCTTTCCAAGCCACTGACTGCTTTACAAAATAGCTTTAGTCGATAGAATGATGGTCATTAAGCAAAGAATAATTGCTGCAACAAAGAATATCATCGAACCTCGGACAGAAATTGGGGATCGAACCAATGACTGTATATGTCTTAAGCCATGTACTTTACCGACCAAGCAACTGGGAAAAACGATCTGAGAAAGAGAGAGGGGAGTCTATTTTGATTATGACATGTTTACTTTAATCGTAGAGAGTTCCTATACATGTGCAAGAAAAAGTTTTAAAATTTTGTAAAGGAAAATGATGCAAAGGTGTGGATTCAAGGAAATATATGCGTTAAGAAGGGGGATAACTTTTTTATCAGTACTTCGCACAATATTGTTCCCATTGACACTGGCAGCCTTTCTCACATAGCCTGGTCGAAAGAATTATGAGTGCTGAGATAAGATTAAATCCTGTCGCAAATGTATCTTTAGACCGCATATTTTACTATCATCTTAGGAAGGGTATTTGAGAAAGGTTTTGATTTTCAACATTTTTACTTCATAGTGAAAAGATTTTATTGTGGATGAAGAAACATAAATGTGTAAGGGTAATGACAGAAAAGCTATAGGCATGTGTTGGATTTAACAAGTGTTACCTGCATTGAATGAAGGATCCATTAACTAAGATATCCATGTTGTTATAAAAGATGGTGATTTAAAGGGCTGGCTGTAAGGAGGCCAGGAGGTAACTTTTTACCAGTACTTCGCACACTATTGTTCCCGTTGACACTGGCAGCCTTTCTCACATAGCCTCGTCGAAAGAATAATGAGTGCTGAGATAGGATTAAATCCTGTCACAAGAATCGTCTTTAATTCTATAGAGCATTTTCTCAGTCTAAGCAAATGTATCCTAAGTCCGCAGATTTTACATTCACCTGAGGAAAGGTGTTTGAGAAAGGATTTGATTTTGACATTTTTACTTTATAGTGGAAAGATTGTATTGAGAATATAGAAATTATTGAATGCATAAGGCTAATGACAGAAGCTAGTGGTAGATTGTAATAGGCATGTGTTGGGTTTAATAAGTGTTACCTGCATTGAATGAAGGATCCATTAAATGAGATATCCATGTTGTTTTTAAAAGATGGTGATTTAAAGGGCTGGCTGTAAGGGGAGGTGGAGGCCAGGAGGATGTCTTTCTACCAGTACTTCGCGCAGTATTCTTCACATTGACACTGGCAGCCTTTCTCACATAGCCTCGTCGAAAGAATTATGAGTGCTGAGATAAGATTAAATCCTGTCGCAATAATCGTCTTTAATTCTATAGAGCATATTCTCAGTCTAAGCAAATGTATGCTTAGTGTGCAGATTTTCCTTTCGCCTGAGGAAGGGTGTTTGAGAAAGAATTTGATTTTGACATTTTTACTTTAGAGTGGAAAGACTGTATTGTGGATGAAGAAGTTGATAAATGTGTATTGTATTCTGGATGAAGAAGTTGATAAATGTGTAAGGCTAATGACAGAAAAGCCAGTGCTACATTGTAATAGGCATGTGTTGGTTAAATAAGTGTTACCTACATTGCTTTTAAAAGATGGTGATTTAAAGGGCTGGCTGTAAGGGGAGGTGGAGGCCAGGAGGATAACCTTTTACCAGTACTTCGCACAATATTGTTCCCATTGACACTGGCAGCCTTTCTCACATAGCCTCGTCGAAAGAATAATGAGTGCTGAGATAGGATTAAATCCTGTCACAAGAATCGTCTTTAATTCTATAGAGCATTTTCTCAGTCTAAGCAAATGTATCCTAAGTCCGCAGATTTTACATTCACCTGAGGAAAGGTGTTTGAGAAAGGATTTGATTTTGACATTTTTACTTTATAGTGGAAAGATTGTATTGAGGATAAAGAAATTATTGAATGCATAAGGCTAATGACAGAAGCTAGTGGTAGATTGTAATAGGCATGTGTTGGGTTTAATAAGTGTTACCTGCATTGAATGAAGGATCCATTAAATGAGATATCCATGTTGTTTTTAAAAGATGGTGATTGAAAGGGCTGGCTGTAAGGGGAGGTGGAGGCCAGTAGGATATCTTTCTACCAGTACTTCGCACAGTATTCTTCCCATTGACACTGGCAGCCTTTCTCACATAGCCTCGTCGAAAGAATTATGAGTGCTGAGATAAGATTAAATCCTGTCGCAATAGTCGTAATCAATTCTATGGATCATATTCTCAATCTAAGCCAATGTATCCTTAGTCCGCAGATTTTAATTTCACCTGGGGAGATACATTTCCAGTCTGTATTTATTTATTCCTGGAGGGTTGTTATGTGCAAAAAGACATTGTAACTGTTTGTAAAGAACACTGATGGAGAAAACGAAATTTGTGAGCACTAGATTTTGATAGCCACGTGTTTAGAATTTGCAGAAGTTAATTTCAAGAGGATCGATATTTTCTGGACAGTTTTGGATTCAATTAAAAAAAGTTGTAAGCTATTAAGAGGGAGATCAGAGCCTTCTTTTACCAGTACTTCGCACAATATTGTTCCCATTGGCAGTTGCTGCTTTCTTTGATCCGAGTCGACAAACGCTTGAGAATCAACCAGTTCCTTGTTTCTGTACTTCATTCAGGTTTACTGTTAGTCACTGAGATAAAACTAACCTCTGGAAATTATTCGATATGATTAACCACTTCTAACCATTTTTTGGACCCTTGTATGTGTGTTTCTGTAAGATGTATGGTCGGTCTGTGAAATGCAAATGTCTAGAAATTTGATTTTATTTTCAATTTAAGGAAATGCCATGCGTTACCCCCTTCAGTTCGTTCGATTACCTTTAGTCGAAGTGTTGTACATTTAGTCCGAGAAATATTTCTTTTTGTTTGAGTTTACACCTGTAGCTGTAACTGCTTGAAATTGCTTGTCAATAGGCCCTAAAACTGTATTTCTACCTTTCTTTGACTGCACAAGTTCTTAAGCCAGTACCCCCAGTCGGGGATTTCATACCCACAGCGCCTAAAACCAACCAGCAGGCCGTTGCAAGCATATTGGACTCTGAGATTGTATCCTCAATTCGTGGAATGTTTCCCCAATCTATTTCATATCCTCGTAGACTTTGAAATTGTTCTATACTCAGTTGAATGTACTCCCAGGCCCTAAATCACTGCCTCACTCTCGTGGTACTGTTTGCAGAGTTTGCCCATACACTTTTTTCCTTACATGTACTTAAAATCTGTAAGAGTAATTTCAGAGAGAATCCCAAATTTAACTTGTCTCCCAGTCTTAAAGCATTAGTCAGCACATTGAACCCAAGTTAGCAACTGAACACCCCCAGTCTATGAGTCCCTGGGATACACCATAAGGCCCTGAAGCTGTGTTCTGTCTTAAAATTCACCCGTTTTCAATTCCCTTGTCTTCTTGATGTACCCAGAGTTCGAAGATGTCCATTGGTTACTGCAACAGCTTGCGTTATGTTATTTTAGGAATCGAGTTGGTAGCCTTGGTGAGATGTATCAGTAAGCTATAAACCTGTGTCCTTCCAGAGATTTTACTCCCTACCTGTTTGCCTGCAACGCCAGTCGGAAAGATGTTCTCTTGGTTCCTTGTACTTCCTCTCAGACGGTGAAAGACATTCCCAGTTTGATGTTCCTTCCAATCTTGTCCCTTCTATTATTTCAAACGAAAGCCATATGCCTGTATCCGTGGTGGTTAATATCGTCTATGAGTTGGACAGATATATCCTCAGTATTTACAACTATGCCCTCACCCTTAATTTAGCCCCAGTCAGTTAGCTTGTTTATTCTGCTTCCTTCAAATTAGAACCTACCTTAATTGAATGTACCTTCCAACGATAAAGCTATGCCCCTGTTGTTTCACCGATAACTCTGGCCTCAACGTCTTCTTTATGATCTTAACCCTTAGTCTGAACGGTCTGAAATAATGTATTCGCCCTCATTTCTGTCATCTCACACACTCTATCTCTTCTCCTTTTCTTTATCTATTTCTATCTCTCTTTTTGCAGTTTCTGTCTTTCTTCACCTCTCTACTTTTAATTTTGTATATCTCTATTGTTTCTCTTTCTCCCTTTGTCTCTTACCCTCTATCTACTGCCTTCCGAACTCTTTTTTTCTTACTCTGTCCCTCATTTTATCTTTCTCTCAACACTGTTTTCCACGCTCAGTCTCTTGCTGTTTCTCTGTCTGTCTGTCTGTCTCGCTTTCTGTCTTTCTCTCGCTTACTGTTTTCTCTCGCTCTGTTTATCACTCTCTATCCCTTCCCATTTCTCTTCCTTCTCTTCTTTTATTTCTCTCCTCTTTCTACCTGTATCTCACTGCCTTTTTTCACACAGTCTCTCTATCTGTTACTTTCTGTCTCTTCCGCTATTCCACCATCTTCTGTCTCATTTCCTATCACTCCCTATTCTGTTACATTCTCTTTGTCTTTCTTTCTCTTTCCTTCCTGCAAACTTTACTCTTGTCTCTCCATCCTATAAATCTCTTTCGATTTCTTCCTATTTATTTTATTTATCTGTCTATCTGTATATCTATCTCAATTTATCTGTCTATAAAGACTGTTTTCTCTGACCACGATGTCCCTCCTTTTCCTCCAAAAAATGTACTTCCTACAATAAATTAGCTTCTTTTCGTCATATCTTCCTCAATCTGCATGGTTAATCGTTTCTCATTCGATATGATGCTCCTTCAGTCCGTAATTTTGAGTGTAATGTAACTATATTATCCTTCCAATATTTTAGAATGAAATGTTATGGTGTTACTAGCACATTTGAGACATCCTGGCAAGATCTTACAAGATTATGTAATCACCCTGTACATTTCTACATACGACCAAATTGAATTCCGTATCAACCTTAGCTATTTACCTAATGAATGCTGAAAAAGCCGAGGTTCCCATTTCATGATCTAAAGCATCTATCTATTGAAAATAAATCATAAAAATGAACGTAAGATTCTCAATGCTATAAGTATTGATTGAAGAGTGTTAAAACGTCGTTTACAATACTATTTGAGTTCATATTGTGGCGGCCCATGAACTTATCCTGTCCTGGAGTTACTTTTACCAGTATTCCGCACAATATTCTGTCCAAGGCACTGACTACTTTCCAACATAAGAATCGTCGAAATAATGATAAAGGTTGAGAAATGAATCATATCGCAATTACAATGTTGATGATTACAATAATGGTGATGGTTGTTTCGATGGTTGAGTTGGTAGTGACGGTGGTAGTCCCGATACCGGATTTATTAGTGATGATAGATGTGTTTTTTCTCTTGGTGTTTTAACGCCGACTTGAACATTACTTGAATGTAACTAATGGTGCCTGTGGATTTCTATATACTTGAATGTAACTAATGGTGCCTGTGGATTTCTATAGATATGAAAACCGAGAGACAACAACACAGAGGCAGCGAGTGTGGGAGGTAGGGAGTTTAAGAAAGGTTTCGAGTTTGACATTTTTACTTTATAGTGGAAAGATTGTATTGCGGATGAAGAAATTGATAAATTTGTAAGGCTAATGAAAGGTTAGGTGGAGGCCAGGGAAAATTAATCGGACTTTGGTAAAATTTTGGTAGAATTTTGCTTTATTGCTTTTAGTCTTCTGCGTTTTAAGACAGATTTCAGTCATATAAGATATATCAGGGAGTCATTTGCATCTATCCAAGCTGTGTCGGTTTTACTGTGTTTTTTTGTGTTGTTTTAACTTGATGTCAGGTAAATGGCGCGGCCAGTGCTCTTGTAACGGTCTTTCCAAGCCACTGACTGCTTTACAAAATAGCTTTAGTCGATAGAATGATGGTCATTAAGCAAAGAATAATTGCTGCAACAAAGAATATCATCGAACCTCGGACAGAAATTGGGGATCGAACCAATGACTGTATATGTCTTAAGCCATGTACTTTACCGACCAAGCAACTGAGAAAAACGATCTGAGAAAGAGAGAGGGGAGTCTATTTTGATTATGACATGTTTACTTTAATCGTAGAGAGTTCCTATACATGTGCAAGAAAAAGTTTTAAAATTTTGTAAAGGAAAATGATGCAAAGGTGTGGATTCAAGGAAATATATGCGTTAAGAAGGGGGATAACTTTTTTATCAGTACTTCGCACAATATTGTTCCCATTGACACTGGCAGCCTTTCTCACATAGCCTGGTCGAAAGAATTATGAGTGCTGAGATAAGATTAAATCCTGTCGCAAATGTATCTTTAGACCGCATATTTTACTATCATCTTAGGAAGGGTATTTGAGAAAGGTTTTGATTTTCAACATTTTTACTTCATAGTGAAAAGATTTTATTGTGGATGAAGAAACATAAATGTGTAAGGGTAATGACAGAAAAGCTATAGGCATGTGTTGGATTTAACAAGTGTTACCTGCATTGAATGAAGGATCCATTAACTAAGATATCCATGTTGTTATAAAAGATGGTGATTTAAAGGGCTGGCTGTAAGGAGGCCAGGAGGTAACTTTTTACCAGTACTTCGCACACTATTGTTCCCGTTGACACTGGCAGCCTTTCTCACATAGCCTCGTCGAAAGAATAATGAGTGCTGAGATAGGATTAAATCCTGTCACAAGAATCGTCTTTAATTCTATAGAGCATTTTCTCAGTCTAAGCAAATGTATCCTAAGTCCGCAGATTTTACATTCACCTGAGGAAAGGTGTTTGAGAAAGGATTTGATTTTGACATTTTTACTTTATAGTGGAAAGATTGTATTGAGGATATAGAAATTATTGAATGCATAAGGCTAATGACAGAAGCTAGTGGTAGATTGTAATAGGCATGTGTTGGGTTTAATAAGTGTTACCTGCATTGAATGAAGGATCCATTAAATGAGATATCCATGTTGTTTTTAAAAGATGGTGATTTAAAGGGCTGGCTGTAAGGGGAGGTGGAGGCCAGGAGGATATCTTTCTACCAGTACTTCGCGCAGTATTCTTCCCATTGACACTGGCAGCCTTTCTCACATAGCCTCGTCGAAAGAATTATGAGTGCTGAGATAAGATTAAATCCTGTCGCAATAATCGTCTTTAATTCTATAGAGCATATTCTCAGTCTAAGCAAATGTATGCTTAGTGTGCAGATTTTCCTTTCGCCTGAGGAAGGGTGTTTGAGAAAGAATTTGATTTTGACATTTTTACTTTAGAGTGGAAAGACTGTATTGTGGATGAAGAAGTTGATAAATGTGTATTGTATTCTGGATGAAGAAGTTGATAAATGTGTAAGGCTAATGACAGAAAAGCCAGTGCTACATTGTAATAGGCATGTGTTGGTTAAATAAGTGTTACCTACATTGCTTTTAAAAGATGGTGATTTAAAGGGCTGGCTGTAAGGGGAGGTGGAGGCCAGGAGGATAACCTTTTACCAGTACTTCGCACAATATTGTTCCCATTGACACTGGCAGCCTTTCTCACATAGCCTCGTCGAAAGAATAATGAGTGCTGAGATAGGATTAAATCCTGTCACAAGAATCGTCTTTAATTCTATAGAGCATTTTCTCAGTCTAAGCAAATGTATCCTAAGTCCGCAGATTTTACATTCACCTGAGGAAAGGTGTTTGAGAAAGGATTTGATTTTGACATTTTTACTTTATAGTGGAAAGATTGTATTGAGAATATAGAAATTATTGAATGCATAAGGCTAATGACAGAAGCTAGTGGTAGATTGTAATAGGCATGTGTTGGGTTTAATAAGTGTTACCTGCATTGAATGAAGGATCCATTAAATGAGATATCCATGTTGTTTTTAAAAGATGGTGATTTAAAGGGCTGGCTGTAAGGGGAGGTGGAGGCCAGGAGGATGTCTTTCTACCAGTACTTCGCGCAGTATTCTTCACATTGACACTGGCAGCCTTTCTCACATAGCCTCGTCGAAAGAATTATGAGTGCTGAGATAAGATTAAATCCTGTCGCAATAATCGTCTTTAATTCTATAGAGCATATTCTCAGTCTAAGCAAATGTATGCTTAGTGTGCAGATTTTCCTTTCGCCTGAGGAAGGGTGTTTGAGAAAGAATTTGATTTTGACATTTTTACTTTAGAGTGGAAAGACTGTATTGTGGATGAAGAAGTTGATAAATGTGTATTGTATTCTGGATGAAGAAGTTGATAAATGTGTAAGGCTAATGACAGAAAAGCCAGTGCTACATTGTAATAGGCATGTGTTGGTTAAATAAGTGTTACCTACATTGCTTTTAAAAGATGGTGATTTAAAGGGCTGGCTGTAAGGGGAGGTGGAGGCCAGGAGGATAACATTTTACCAGTACTTCGCACAATATTGTTCCCATTGACACTGGCAGCCTTTCTCACATAGCCTCGTCGAAAGAATAATGAGTGCTGAGATAGGATTAAATCCTGTCACAAGAATCGTCTTTAATTCTATAGAGCATTTTCTCAGTCTAAGCAAGTGTATCCTAAGTCCGCAGATTTTACATTCACCTGAGGAAAGGTGTTTGAGAAAGGATTTGATTTTGACATTTTTACTTTATAGTGGAAAGATTGTATTGAGAATATAGAAATTATTGAATGCATAAGGCTAATGACAGAAGCTAGTGGTAGATTGTAATAGGCATGTGTTGGGTTTAATAAGTGTTACCTGCATTGAATGAAGGATCCATTAAATGAGATATCCATGTTGTTTTTAAAAGATGGTGATTTAAAGGGCTGGCTGTAAGGGGAGGTGGAGGCCAGGAGGATGTCTTTCTACCAGTACTTCGCGCAGTATTCTTCCCATTGACACTGGCAGCCTTTCTCACATAGCCTCGTCGAAAGAATTATGAGTGCTGAGATAAGATTAAATCCTGTCGCAATAATCGTCTTTAATTCTATAGAGCATATTCTCAGTCTAAGCAAATGTATGCTTAGTCTGCAGATTTTCCTTTCGCCTGAGGAAGGGTGTTTGAGAAAGAATTTGATTTTGACATTTTTACTTTAGAGTGGAAAGACTGTATTGTGGATGAAGAAGTTGATAAATGTGTATTGTATTCTGGATGAAGAAGTTGATAAATGTGTAAGGCTAATGACAGAAAAGCCAGTGCTACATTGTAATAGGCATGTGTTGGTTAAATAAGTGTTACCTACATTGACTGAAAGATCCATTAAATGAGATATCCATGTTGCTTTTAAAAGATGGTGATTTAAAGGGCTGGCTGTAAGGGGAGGTGGAGGCCAGGAGGATAACCTTTTACCAGTACTTCGCACAATTTTGTTCCCATTGACACTGGCAGCCTTTCTCACATAGCCTCGTCGAAAGAATTATGAGTGCTGAGATAGGATTAAATCCTGTCGCAATAATCGTCTTTAATTCTATAGAGCGTTTTCTAAGTCTAAGCAAATGTATCCCAAGTCCGCAGATTTTACTTTCACCTGAGGAAAGGTGTTTGAGAAAGGATTTGATTTTGACATTTTTACTTTATAGTGGAAAGATTGTATTGTGGATATAGAAATTAATAAATGCATAAGGCTAATGACAGAAGCTAGTGGTAGATTGTAATAGGCATGTGTTGGGTTTAATAAGTGTTACCTGCATTGAATGAAGGATCCATTAAATGAGATATCCATGTTGTTTTCAAAAGATGGTGATTTAAAGGGCTGGCTGTAAGGGGAGGTGGAGGCCAGGAGGATATCTTTTTACCAGTACTTCGCACAGTATTCTTCCCATTGACACTGGCAGCCTTTCTCACATAGCCTCGTCGAAAGAATTATGAGTGCTGAGATAAGATTAAATCCTGTCGCAATAATCGTCTTCAATTCTATAGAGCATATTCTCAGTCTAAGCAAATGTATGCTTAGTGTGCAGATTTTCCTTTCGCCTGAGGAAGGGTGTTTGAGAAAGAATTTGATTTTGACATTTTTACTTTAGAGTGGAAAGACTGTATTGTGGATGAAGAAGTTGATAAATGTGTATTGTATTCTGGATGAAGAAGTTGATAAATGTGTAAGGCTAATGACAGAAAAGCCAGTGCTACATTGTAATAGGCATGTGTTGGTTAAATAAGTGTTACCTACATTGCTTTTAAAAGATGGTGATTTAAAGGGCTGGCTGTAAGGGGAGGTGGAGGCCAGGAGGATAACCTTTTACCAGTACTTCGCACAATATTGTTCCCATTGACACTGGCAGCCTTTCTCACATAGCCTCGTCGAAAGAATAATGAGTGCTGAGATAGGATTAAATCCTGTCACAAGAATCGTCTTTAATTCTATAGAGCATTTTCTCAGTCTAAGCAAATGTATCCTAAGTCCGCAGATTTTACATTCACCTGAGGAAAGGTGTTTGAGAAAGGATTTGATTTTGACATTTTTACTTTAAAGTGGAAAGATTGTATTGAGGATAAAGAAATTATTGAATGCATAAGGCTAATGACAGAAGCTAGTGGTAGATTGTAATAGGCATGTGTTGGGTTTAATAAGTGTTACCTGCATTGAATGAAGGATCCATTAAATGAGATATCCATGTTGTTTTTAAAAGATGGTGATTGAAAGGGCTGGCTGTAAGGGGAGGTGGAGGCCAGTAGGATATCTTTCTACCAGTACTTCGCACAGTATTCTTCCCATTGACACTGGCAGCCTTTCTCACATAGCCTCGTCGAAAGAATTATGAGTGCTGAGATAAGATTAAATCCTGTCGCAATAGTCGTAATCAATTCTATGGATCATATTCTCAATCTAAGCCAATGTATCCTTAGTCCGCAGATTTTAATTTCACCTGGGGAGATACATTTCCAGTCTGTATTTATTTATTCCTGGAGGGTTGTTATGTGCAAAAAGACATTGTAACTGTTTGTAAAGAACACTGATGGAGAAAACGAAATTTGTGAGCACTAGATTTTGATAGCCACGTGTTTAGAATTTGCAGAAGTTAATTCCAAGAGGATCGATATTTTCTGGACAGTTTTGGATTCAATTAAAAAAAGTTATAAGCTATTAAGAGGGAGATCAGAGCCTTCTTTTACCAGTACTTCGCACAATATTGTTCCCATTGGCAGTTGCTGCTTTCTTTGATCCGAGTCGACAAACGCTTGAGAATCAACCAGTTCCTTGTTTCTGTACTTCATTCAGGTTTACTGTTAGTCACTGAGATAAAACTAACCTCTGGAAATTATTCGATATGATTAACCACTTCTAACCATTTTTTGGACCCTTGTATGTGTGTTTCTGTAAGATGTATGGTCGGTCTGTGAAATGCAAATGTCTAGAAATTTGATTTTATTTTCAATTTAAGGAAATGCCATGCGTTACCCCCTTCAGTTCGTTCGATTACCTTTAGTCGAAGTGTTGTACATTTAGTCCGAGAAATATTTCTTTTTGTTTGAGTTTACACCTGTAGCTGTAACTGCTTGAAATTGCTTGTCAATAGGCCCTAAAACTGTATTTCTACCTTTCTTTGACTGCACAAGTTCTTAAGCCAGTACCCCCAGTCGGGGATTTCATACCCACAGCGCCTAAAACCAACCAGCAGGCCGTTGCAAGCATATTGGGCTCTGAGATTGTATCCTCAATTCGTGGAATGTTTCCCCAATCTATTTCATATCCTCGTAGACTTTGAAATTGTTCTATACTCAGTTGAATGTACTCCCAGGCCCTAAATCACTGCCTCACTCTCGTGGTACTGTTTGCAGAGTTTGCCCATACACTTTTTTCCTTACATGTACTTAAAATCTGTAAGAGTAATTTCAGAGAGAATCCCAAATTTAACTTGTCTCCCAGTCTTAAAGCATTAGTCAGCACATTGAACCCAAGTTAGCAACTGAACACCCCCAGTCTATGAGTCCCTGGGATACACCATAAGGCCCTGAAGCTGTGTTCTGTCTTAAAATTCACCCGTTTTCAATTCCCTTGCCTTCTTGATGTACCCACAGTTCGAAGATGTCCATTGGTTACTGCAACAGCTTGCGTTATGTTATTTTAGGAATCGAGTTGGTAGCCTTGGTGAGATGTATCAGTAAGCTATAAACCTGTGTCCTTCCAGAGATTTTACTCCCTACCTGTTTGCCTGCAACGCCAGTCGGAAAGATGTTCTCTTGGTTCCTTGTACTTCCTCTCAGACGGTGAAAGACATTCCCAGTTTGATGTTCCTTCCAATCTTGTCCCTTCTATTATTTCAAACGAAAGCCATATGCCTGTATCCGTGGTGGTTAATATCGTCTATGAGTTGGACAGATATATCCTCAGTATTTACAACTATGCCCTCACCCTTAATTTAGCCCCAGTCAGTTAGCTTGTTTATTCTGCTTCCTTCAAATTAGAACCTACCTTAATTGAATGTACCTTCCAACGATAAAGCTATGCCCCTGTTGTTTCACCGATAACTCTGGCCTCAACGTCTTCTTTATGATCTTAACCCTTAGTCTGAACGGTCTGAAATAATGTATTCGCCCTCATTTCTGTCATCTCACACACTCTATCTCTTCTCCTTTTCTTTATCTATTTCTATCTCTCTTTTTGCAGTTTCTGTCTTTCTTCACCTCTCTACTTTTAATTTTGTATATCTCTATTGTTTCTCTTTCTCCCTTTGTCTCTTACCCTCTATCTACTGCCTTCCGAACTCTTTTTTTCTTACTCTGTCCCTCATTTTATCTTTCTCTCAACACTGTTTTCCACGCTCAGTCTCTTGCTGTTTCTCTGTCTGTCTGTCTGTCTCGCTTTCTGTCTTTCTCTCGCTTACTGTTTTCTCTCGCACTGTTTATCACTCTCTATCCCTTTCCATTTCTCTTCCTTCTCTTCTTTTATTTCTCTCCTCTTTCTACCTGTATCTCACTGCCTTTTTTCACACAGTCTCTCTATCTGTTACTTTCTGTCTCTTCCGCTATTCCACCATCTTCTGTCTCATTTCCTATCACTCCCTATTCTGTTACATTCTCTTTGTCTTTCTTTCTCTTTCCTTCCTGCAAACTTTACTCTTGTCTCTCCATCCTATAAATCTCTTTCGCTTTCTTCCTATTTATTTTATTTATCTATCTATCTGTATATCTATCTCAATTTATCTGTCTATAAAGACTGTTTTCTCTGACCACGATGTCCCTCCTTTTCCTCCAAAAAATGTACTTCCTACAATAAATTAGCTTCTTTTCGTCATATCTTCCTCAATCTGCATGGTTAATCGTTTCTCATTCGATATGATGCTCCTTCAGTCCGTAATTTTGAGTGTAATGTAACTATATTATCCTTCCAATATTTTAGAATGAAATGTTATGGTGTTACTAGCACATTTGAGACATCCTGGCAAGATCTTACAAGATTATGTAATCACCCTGTACATTTCTACATACGACCAAATTGAATTCCGTATCAACCTTAGCTATTTACCTAATGAATGCTGAAAAAGCCGAGGTTCCCATTTCATGATCTAAAGCATCTATCTATTGAAAATAAATCATAAAAATGAACGTAAGATTCTCAATGCTATAAGTATTGATTGAAGAGTGTTAAAACGTCGTTTACAATACTATTTGAGTTCATATTGTGGCGGCCCATGAACTTATCCTGTCCTGGAGTTACTTTTACCAGTATTCCGCACAATATTCTGTCCAAGGCACTGACTACTTTCCAACATAAGAATCGTCGAAATAATGATAAAGGTTGAGAAATGAATCATATCGCAATTACAATGTTGATGATTACAATAATGGTGATGGTTGTTTCGATGGTTGAGTTGGTAGTGACGGTGGTAGTCCCGATACCGGATTTATTAGTGATGATAGATGTGTTTTTTCTCTTGGTGTTTTAACGCCGACTTGAACATTACTTGAATGTAACTAATGGTGCCTGTGGATTTCTATATACTTGAATGTAACTAATGGTGCCTGTGGATTTCTATAGATATGAAAACCGAGAGACAACAACACAGAGGCAGCGAGTGTGGGAGGTAGGGAGTTTAAGAAAGGTTTCGAGTTTGACATTTTTACTTTATAGTGGAAAGATTGTATTGCGGATGAAGAAATTGATAAATTTGTAAGGCTAATGAAAGGTGAGGTGGAGGCCAGGGAAAATTAATCGGACTTTGGTAAAATTTTGGTAGAATTTTGCTTTATTGCTTTTAGTCTTCTGCGTTTTAAGACAGATTTCAGTCATATAAGATATATCAGGGAGTCATTTGCATCTATCCAAGCTGTGTCGGTTTTACTGTGTTTTTTTGTGTTGTTTTAACTTGATGTCAGGTAAATGGCGCGGCCAGTGCTCTTGTAACGGTCTTTCCAAGCCACTGACTGCTTTACAAAATAGCTTTAGTCGATAGAATGATGGTCATTAAGCAAAGAATAATTGCTGCAACAAAGAATATCATCGAACCTCGGACAGAAATTGGGGATCGAACCAATGACTGTATATGTCTTAAGCCATGTACTTTACCGACCAAGCAACTGAGCAAAACGATCTGAGAAAGAGAGAGGGGAGTCTATTTTGATTATGACATGTTTACTTTAATCGTAGAGAGTTCCTATACATGTGCAAGAAAAAGTTTTAAAATTTTGTAAAGGAAAATGATGCAAAGGTGTGGATTCAAGGAAATATATGCGTTAAGAAGGGGGATAACTTTTTTATCAGTACTTCGCACAATATTGTTCCCATTGACACTGGCAGCCTTTCTCACATAGCCTGGTCGAAAGAATTATGAGTGCTGAGATAAGATTAAATCCTGTCGCAAATGTATCTTTAGACCGCATATTTTACTATCATCTTAGGAAGGGTATTTGAGAAAGGTTTTGATTTTCAACATTTTTACTTCATAGTGAAAAGATTTTATTGTGGATGAAGAAACATAAATGTGTAAGGGTAATGACAGAAAAGCTATAGGCATGTGTTGGATTTAACAAGTGTTACCTGCATTGAATGAAGGATCCATTAACTAAGATATCCATGTTGTTATAAAAGATGGTGATTTAAAGGGCTGGCTGTAAGGAGGCCAGGAGGTAACTTTTTACCAGTACTTCGCACACTATTGTTCCCGTTGACACTGGCAGCCTTTCTCACATAGCCTCGTCGAAAGAATAATGAGTGCTGAGATAGGATTAAATCCTGTCACAAGAATCGTCTTTAATTCTATAGAGCATTTTCTCAGTCTAAGCAAATGTATCCTAAGTCCGCAGATTTTACATTCACCTGAGGAAAGGTGTTTGAGAAAGGATTTGATTTTGACATTTTTACTTTATAGTGGAAAGATTGTATTGAGGATATAGAAATTATTGAATGCATAAGGCTAATGACAGAAGCTAGTGGTAGATTGTAATAGGCATGTGTTGGGTTTAATAAGTGTTACCTGCATTGAATGAAGGATCCATTAAATGAGATATCCATGTTGTTTTTAAAAGATGGTGATTTAAAGGGCTGGCTGTAAGGGGAGGTGGAGGCCAGGAGGATATCTTTCTACCAGTACTTCGCGCAGTATTCTTCCCATTGACACTGGCAGCCTTTCTCACATAGCCTCGTCGAAAGAATTATGAGTGCTGAGATAAGATTAAATCCTGTCGCAATAATCGTCTTTAATTCTATAGAGCATATTCTCAGTCTAAGCAAATGTATGCTTAGTGTGCAGATTTTCCTTTCGCCTGAGGAAGGGTGTTTGAGAAAGAATTTGATTTTGACATTTTTACTTTAGAGTGGAAAGACTGTATTGTGGATGAAGAAGTTGATAAATGTGTATTGTATTCTGGATGAAGAAGTTGATAAATGTGTAAGGCTAATGACAGAAAAGCCAGTGCTACATTGTAATAGGCATGTGTTGGTTAAATAAGTGTTACCTACATTGCTTTTAAAAGATGGTGATTTAAAGGGCTGGCTGTAAGGGGAGGTGGAGGCCAGGAGGATAACCTTTTACCAGTACTTCGCACAATATTGTTCCCATTGACACTGGCAGCCTTTCTCACATAGCCTCGTCGAAAGAATAATGAGTGCTGAGATAGGATTAAATCCTGTCACAAGAATCGTCTTTAATTCTATAGAGCATTTTCTCAGTCTAAGCAAATGTATCCTAAGTCCGCAGATTTTACATTCACCTGAGGAAAGGTGTTTGAGAAAGGATTTGATTTTGACATTTTTACTTTATAGTGGAAAGATTGTATTGAGAATATAGAAATTATTGAATGCATAAGGCTAATGACAGAAGCTAGTGGTAGATTGTAATAGGCATGTGTTGGGTTTAATAAGTGTTACCTGCATTGAATGAAGGATCCATTAAATGAGATATCCATGTTGTTTTTAAAAGATGGTGATTTAAAGGGCTGGCTGTAAGGGGAGGTGGAGGCCAGGAGGATGTCTTTCTACCAGTACTTCGCGCAGTATTCTTCACATTGACACTGGCAGCCTTTCTCACATAGCCTCGTCGAAAGAATTATGAGTGCTGAGATAAGATTAAATCCTGTCGCAATAATCGTCTTTAATTCTATAGAGCATATTCTCAGTCTAAGCAAATGTATGCTTAGTGTGCAGATTTTCCTTTCGCCTGAGGAAGGGTGTTTGAGAAAGAATTTGATTTTGACATTTTTACTTTAGAGTGGAAAGACTGTATTGTGGATGAAGAAGTTGATAAATGTGTATTGTATTCTGGATGAAGAAGTTGATAAATGTGTAAGGCTAATGACAGAAAAGCCAGTGCTACATTGTAATAGGCATGTGTTGGTTAAATAAGTGTTACCTACATTGCTTTTAAAAGATGGTGATTTAAAGGGCTGGCTGTAAGGGGAGGTGGAGGCCAGGAGGATAACATTTTACCAGTACTTCGCACAATATTGTTCCCATTGACACTGGCAGCCTTTCTCACATAGCCTCGTCGAAAGAATAATGAGTGCTGAGATAGGATTAAATCCTGTCACAAGAATCGTCTTTAATTCTATAGAGCATTTTCTCAGTCTAAGCAAGTGTATCCTAAGTCCGCAGATTTTACATTCACCTGAGGAAAGGTGTTTGAGAAAGGATTTGATTTTGACATTTTTACTTTATAGTGGAAAGATTGTATTGAGAATATAGAAATTATTGAATGCATAAGGCTAATGACAGAAGCTAGTGGTAGATTGTAATAGGCATGTGTTGGGTTTAATAAGTGTTACCTGCATTGAATGAAGGATCCATTAAATGAGATGTCCATGTTGTTTTTAAAAGATGGTGATTTAAAGGGCTGGCTGTAAGGGGAGGTGGAGGCCAGGAGGATGTCTTTCTACCAGTACTTCGCGCAGTATTCTTCCCATTGACACTGGCAGCCTTTCTCACATAGCCTCGTCGAAAGAATTATGAGTGCTGAGATAAGATTAAATCCTGTCGCAATAATCGTCTTTAATTCTATAGAGCATATTCTCAGTCTAAGCAAATGTATGCTTAGTCTGCAGATTTTCCTTTCGCCTGAGGAAGGGTGTTTGAGAAAGAATTTGATTTTGACATTTTTACTTTAGAGTGGAAAGACTGTATTGTGGATGAAGAAGTTGATAAATGTGTATTGTATTCTGGATGAAGAAGTTGATAAATGTGTAAGGCTAATGACAGAAAAGCCAGTGCTACATTGTAATAGGCATGTGTTGGTTAAATAAGTGTTACCTACATTGACTGAAAGATCCATTAAATGAGATATCCATGTTGCTTTTAAAAGATGGTGATTTAAAGGGCTGGCTGTAAGGGGAGGTGGAGGCCAGGAGGATAACCTTTTACCAGTACTTCGCACAATTTTGTTCCCATTGACACTGGCAGCCTTTCTCACATAGCCTCGTCGAAAGAATTATGAGTGCTGAGATAGGATTAAATCCTGTCGCAATAATCGTCTTTAATTCTATAGAGCGTTTTCTAAGTCTAAGCAAATGTATCCCAAGTCCGCAGATTTTACTTTCACCTGAGGAAAGGTGTTTGAGAAAGGATTTGATTTTGACATTTTTACTTTATAGTGGAAAGATTGTATTGTGGATATAGAAATTAATAAATGCATAAGGCTAATGACAGAAGCTAGTGGTAGATTGTAATAGGCATGTGTTGGGTTTAATAAGTGTTACCTGCATTGAATGAAGGATCCATTAAATGAGATATCCATGTTGTTTTCAAAAGATGGTGATTTAAAGGGCTGGCTGTAAGGGGAGGTGGAGGCCAGGAGGATATCTTTTTACCAGTACTTCGCACAGTATTCTTCCCATTGACACTGGCAGCCTTTCTCACATAGCCTCGTCGAAAGAATTATGAGTGCTGAGATAAGATTAAATCCTGTCGCAATAATCGTCTTCAATTCTATAGAGCATATTCTCAGTCTAAGCAAATGTATGCTTAGTCTGCAGATTTTCCTTTCGCCTGAGGAAGGGTGTTTGAGAAAGAATTTGATTTTGACATTTTTACTTTAGAGTGGAAAGACTGTATTGTGGATGAAGAAGTTGATAAATGTGTATTGTATTCTGGATGAAGAAGTTGATAAATGTGTAAGGCTAATGACAGAAAAGCCAGTGCTACATTGTAATAGGCATGTGTTGGTTAAATAAGTGTTACCTACATTGCTTTTAAAAGATGGTGATTTAAAGGGCTGGCTGTAAGGGGAGGTGGAGGCCAGGAGGATAACCTTTTACCAGTACTTCGCACAATATTGTTCCCATTGACACTGGCAGCCTTTCTCACATAGCCTCGTCGAAAGAATAATGAGTGCTGAGATAGGATTAAATCCTGTCACAAGAATCGTCTTTAATTCTATAGAGCATTTTCTCAGTCTAAGCAAATGTATCCTAAGTCCGCAGATTTTACATTCACCTGAGGAAAGGTGTTTGAGAAAGGATTTGATTTTGACATTTTTACTTTAAAGTGGAAAGATTGTATTGAGGATAAAGAAATTATTGAATGCATAAGGCTAATGACAGAAGCTAGTGGTAGATTGTAATAGGCATGTGTTGGGTTTAATAAGTGTTACCTGCATTGAATGAAGGATCCATTAAATGAGATATCCATGTTGTTTTTAAAAGATGGTGATTGAAAGGGCTGGCTGTAAGGGGAGGTGGAGGCCAGGAGGATATCTTTCTACCAGTACTTCGCACAGTATTCTTCCCATTGACACTGGCAGCCTTTCTCACATAGCCTCGTCGAAAGAATTATGAGTGCTGAGATAAGATTAAATCCTGTCGCAATAGTCGTAATCAATTGTATGGATCATATTCTCAATCTAAGCCAATGTATCCTTAGTCCGCAGATTTTAATTTCACCTGGGGAGATACATTTCCAGTCTGTATTTATTTATTCCTGGAGGGTTGTTATGTGCAAAAAGACATTGTAACTGTTTGTAAAGAACACTGATGGAGAAAACGAAATTTGTGAGCACTAGATTTTGATAGCCACGTGTTTAGAATTTGCAGAAGTTAATTTCAAGAGGATCGATATTTTCTGGACAGTTTTGGATTCAATTAAAAAAAGTTATAAGCTATTAAGAGGGAGATCAGAGCCTTCTTTTACCAGTACTTCGCACAATATTGTTCCCATTGGCAGTTGCTGCTTTCTTTGATCCGAGTCGACAAACGCTTGAGAATCAACCAGTTCCTTGTTTCTGTACTTCATTCAGGTTTACTGTTAGTCACTGAGATAAAACTAACCTCTGGAAATTATTCGATATGATTAACCACTTCTAACCATTTTTTGGACCCTTGTATGTGTGTTTCTGTAAGATGTATGGTCGGTCTGTGAAATGCAAATGTCTAGAAATTTGATTTTATTTTCAATTTAAGGAAATGCCATGCGTTACCCCCTTCAGTTCGTTCGATTACCTTTAGTCGAAGTGTTGTACATTTAGTCCGAGAAATATTTCTTTTTGTTTGAGTTTACACCTGTAGCTGTAACTGCTTGAAATTGCTTGTCAATAGGCCCTAAAACTGTATTTCTACCTTTCTTTGACTGCACAAGTTCTTAAGCCAGTACCCCCAGTCGGGGATTTCATACCCACAGCGCCTAAAACCAACCAGCAGGCCGTTGCAAGCATATTGGGCTCTGAGATTGTATCCTCAATTCGTGGAATGTTTCCCCAATCTATTTCATATCCTCGTAGACTTTGAAATTGTTCTATACTCAGTTGAATGTACTCCCAGGCCCTAAATCACTGCCTCACTCTCGTGGTACTGTTTGCAGAGTTTGCCCATACACTTTTTTCCTTACATGTACTTAAAATCTGTAAGAGTAATTTCAGAGAGAATCCCAAATTTAACTTGTCTCCCAGTCTTAAAGCATTAGTCAGCACATTGAACCCAAGTTAGCAACTGAACACCCCCAGTCTATGAGTCCCTGGGATACACCATAAGGCCCTGAAGCTGTGTTCTGTCTTAAAATTCACCCGTTTTCAATTCCCTTGCCTTCTTGATGTACCCACAGTTCGAAGATGTCCATTGGTTACTGCAACAGCTTGCGTTATGTTATTTTAGGAATCGAGTTGGTAGCCTTGGTGAGATGTATCAGTAAGCTATAAACCTGTGTCCTTCCAGAGATTTTACTCCCTACCTGTTTGCCTGCAACGCCAGTCGGAAAGATGTTCTCTTGGTTCCTTGTACTTCCTCTCAGACGGTGAAAGACATTCCCAGTTTGATGTTCCTTCCAATCTTGTCCCTTCTATTATTTCAAACGAAAGCCATATGCCTGTATCCGTGGTGGTTAATATCGTCTATGAGTTGGACAGATATATCCTCAGTATTTACAACTATGCCCTCACCCTTAATTTAGCCCCAGTCAGTTAGCTTGTTTATTCTGCTTCCTTCAAATTAGAACCTACCTTAATTGAATGTACCTTCCAACGATAAAGCTATGCCCCTGTTGTTTCACCGATAACTCTGGCCTCAACGTCTTCTTTATGATCTTAACCCTTAGTCTGAACGGTCTGAAATAATGTATTCGCCCTCATTTCTGTCATCTCACACACTCTATCTCTTCTCCTTTTCTTTATCTATTTCTATCTCTCTTTTTGCAGTTTCTGTCTTTCTTCACCTCTCTACTTTTAATTTTGTATATCTCTATTGTTTCTCTTTCTCCCTTTGTCTCTTACCCTCTATCTACTGCCTTCCGAACTCTTTTTTTCTTACTCTGTCCCTCATTTTATCTTTCTCTCAACACTGTTTTCCACGCTCAGTCTCTTGCTGTTTCTCTGTCTGTCTGTCTGTCTCGCTTTCTGTCTTTCTCTCGCTTACTGTTTTCTCTCGCACTGTTTATCACTCTCTATCCCTTCCCATTTCTCTTCCTTCTCTTCTTTTATTTCTCTCCTCTTTCTACCTGTATCTCACTGCCTTTTTTCACACAGTCTCTCTATCTGTTACTTTCTGTCTCTTCCGCTATTCCACCATCTTCTGTCTCATTTCCTATCACTCCCTATTCTGTTACATTCTCTTTGTCTTTCTTTCTCTTTCCTTCCTGCAAACTTTACTCTTGTCTCTCCATCCTATAAATCTCTTTCGCTTTCTTCCTATTTATTTTATTTATCTATCTATCTGTATATCTATCTCAATTTATCTGTCTATAAAGACTGTTTTCTCTGACCACGATGTCCCTCCTTTTCCTCCAAAAAATGTACTTCCTACAATAAATTAGCTTCTTTTCGTCATATCTTCCTCAATCTGCATGGTTAATCGTTTCTCATTCGATATGATGCTCCTTCAGTCCGTAATTTTGAGTGTAATGTAACTATATTATCCTTCCAATATTTTAGAATGAAATGTTATGGTGTTACTAGCACATTTGAGACATCCTGGCAAGATCTTACAAGATTATGTAATCACCCTGTACATTTCTACATACGACCAAATTGAATTCCGTATCAACCTTAGCTATTTACCTAATGAATGCTGAAAAAGCCGAGGTTCCCATTTCATGATCTAAAGCATCTATCTATTGAAAATAAATCATAAAAATGAACGTAAGATTCTCAATGCTATAAGTATTGATTGAAGAGTGTTAAAACGTCGTTTACAATACTATTTCAGTTCATATTGTGGCGGCCCATGAACTTATCCTGTCCTGGAGTTACTTTTACCAGTATTCCGCACAATATTCTGTCCAAGGCACTGACTACTTTCCAACATAAGAATCGTCGAAATAATGATAAAGGTTGAGAAATGAATCATATCGCAATTACAATGTTGATGATTACAATAATGGTGATGGTTGTTTCGATGGTTGAGTTGGTAGTGACGGTGGTAGTCCCGATACCGGATTTATTAGTGATGATAGATGTGTTTTTTCTCTTGGTGTTTTAACGCCGACTTGAACATTACTTGAATGTAACTAATGGTGCCTGTGGATTTCTATAGATATGAAAACCGAGAGACAACAACACAGAGGCAGCGAGTGTGGGAGGTAGGGAGTTTAAGAAAGGTTTCGAGTTTGACATTTTTACTTTATAGTGGAAAGATTGTATTGCGGATGAAGAAATTGATAAATTTGTAAGGCTAATGAAAGGTGAGGTGGAGGCCAGGGAAAATTAATCGGACTTTGGTAAAATTTTGGTAGAATTTTGCTTTATTGCTTTTAGTCTTCTGCGTTTTAAGACAGATTTCAGTCATATAAGATATATCAGGGAGTCATTTGCATCTATCCAAGCTGTGTCGGTTTTACTGTGTTTTTTTGTGTTGTTTTAACTTGATGTCAGGTAAATGGCGCGGCCAGTGCTCTTGTAACGGTCTTTCCAAGCCACTGACTGCTTTACAAAATAGCTTTAGTCGATAGAATGATGGTCATTAAGCAAAGAATAATTGCTGCAACAAAGAATATCATCGAACCTCGGACAGAAATTGGGGATCGAACCAATGACTGTATATGTCTTAAGCCATGTACTTTACCGACCAAGCAACTGGGAAAAACGATCTGAGAAAGAGAGAGGGGAGTCTATTTTGATTATGACATGTTTACTTTAATCGTAGAGAGTTCCTATACATGTGCAAGAAAAAGTTTTAAAATTTTGTAAAGGAAAATGATGCAAAGGTGTGGATTCAAGGAAATATATGCGTTAAGAAGGGGGATAACTTTTTTATCAGTACTTCGCACAATATTGTTCCCATTGACACTGGCAGCCTTTCTCACATAGCCTGGTCGAAAGAATTATGAGTGCTGAGATAAGATTAAATCCTGTCGCAAATGTATTTTAGACCGCATATTTTACTATCATCTTAGGAAGGGTATTTGAGAAAGGTTTTGATTTTCAACATTTTTACTTCATAGTGAAAAGATTTTATTGTGGATGAAGAAACATAAATGTGTAAGGGTAATGACAGAAAAGCTATAGGCATGTGTTGGATTTAACAAGTGTTACCTGCATTGAATGAAGGATCCATTAACTGAGATATCCATGTTGTTATAAAAGATGGTGATTTAAAGGGCTGGCTGTAAGGAGGCCAGGAGGTAACTTTTTACCAGTACTTCGCACACTATTGTTCCCGTTGACACTGGCAGCCTTTCTCACATAGCCTCGTCGAAAGAATAATGAGTGCTGAGATAGGATTAAATCCTGTCACAAGAATCGTCTTTAATTCTATAGAGCATTTTCTCAGTCTAAGCAAATGTATCCTAAGTCCGCAGATTTTACATTCACCTGAGGAAAGGTGTTTGAGAAAGGATTTGATTTTGACATTTTTACTTTATAGTGGAAAGATTGTATTGAGGATATAGAAATTATTGAATGCATAAGGCTAATGACAGAAGCTAGTGGTAGATTGTAATAGGCATGTGTTGGGTTTAATAAGTGTTACCTGCATTGAATGAAGGATCCATTAAATGAGATATCCATGTTGTTTTTAAAAGATGGTGATTTAAAGGGCTGGCTGTAAGGGGAGGTGGAGGCCAGGAGGATATCTTTCTACCAGTACTTCGCGCAGTATTCTTCCCATTGACACTGGCAGCCTTTCTCACATAGCCTCGTCGAAAGAATTATGAGTGCTGAGATAAGATTAAATCCTGTCGCAATAATCGTCTTTAATTCTATAGAGCATATTCTCAGTCTAAGCAAATGTATGCTTAGTGTGCAGATTTTCCTTTCGCCTGAGAAAGAGTGTTTGAGAAAGAATTTGATTTTGACATTTTTACTTTAGAGTGGAAAGACTGTATTGTGGATGAAGAAGTTGATAAATGTGTATTGTATTCTGGATGAAGAAGTTGATAAATGTGTAAGGCTAATGACAGAAAAGCCAGTGCTACATTGTAATAGGCATGTGTTGGTTAAATAAGTGTTACCTACATTGCTTTTAAAAGATGGTGATTTAAAGGGCTGGCTGTAAGGGGAGGTGGAGGCCAGGAGGATAACCTTTTACCAGTACTTCGCACAATATTGTTCCCATTGACACTGGCAGCCTTTCTCACATAGCCTCGTCGAAAGAATAATGAGTGCTGAGATAGGATTAAATCCTGTCACAAGAATCGTCTTTAATTCTATAGAGCATTTTCTCAGTCTAAGCAAATGTATCCTAAGTCCGCAGATTTTACATTCACCTGAGGAAAGGTGTTTGAGAAAGGATTTGATTTTGACATTTTTACTTTATAGTGGAAAGATTGTATTGAGAATATAGAAATTATTGAATGCATAAGGCTAATGACAGAAGCTAGTGGTAGATTGTAATAGGCATGTGTTGGGTTTAATAAGTGTTACCTGCATTGAATGAAGGATCCATTAAATGAGATATCCATGTTGTTTTTAAAAGATGGTGATTTAAAGGGCTGGCTGTAAGGGGAGGTGGAGGCCAGGAGGATGTCTTTCTACCAGTACTTCGCGCAGTATTCTTCCCATTGACACTGGCAGCCTTTCTCACATAGCCTCGTCGAAAGAATTATGAGTGCTGAGATAAGATTAAATCCTGTCGCAATAATCGTCTTTAATTCTATAGAGCATATTCTCAGTCTAAGCAAATGTATGCTTAGTGTGCAGATTTTCCTTTCGCCTGAGGAAGGGTGTTTGAGAAAGAATTTGATTTTGACATTTTTACTTTAGAGTGGAAAGACTGTATTGTGGATGAAGAAGTTGATAAATGTGTATTGTATTCTGGATGAAGAAGTTGATAAATGTGTAAGGCTAATGACAGAAAAGCCAGTGCTACATTGTAATAGGCATGTGTTGGTTAAATAAGTGTTACCTACATTGCTTTTAAAAGATGGTGATTTAAAGGGCTGGCTGTAAGGGGAGGTGGAGGCCAGGAGGATAACCTTTTACCAGTACTTCGCACAATATTGTTCCCATTGACACTGGCAGCCTTTCTCACATAGCCTCGTCGAAAGAATAATGAGTGCTGAGATAGGATTAAATCCTGTCACAAGAATCGTCTTTAATTCTATAGAGCATTTTCTCAGTCTAAGCAAATGTATCCTAAGTCCGAAGATTTTACATTCACCTGAGGAAAGGTGTTTGAGAAAGGATTTGATTTTGACATTTTTACTTTATAGTGGAAAGATTGTATTGAGAATATAGAAATTATTGAATGCATAAGGCTAATGACAGAAGCTAGTGGTAGATTGTAATAGGCATGTGTTGGGTTTAATAAGTGTTACCTGCATTGAATGAAGGATCCATTAAATGAGATATCCATGTTGTTTTTAAAAGATGGTGATTTAAAGGGCTGGCTGTAAGGGGAGGTGGAGGCCAGGAGGATGTCTTTCTACCAGTACTTCGCGCAGTATTCTTCCCATTGACACTGGCAGCCTTTCTCACATAGCCTCGTCGAAAGAATTATGAGTGCTGAGATAAGATTAAATCCTGTCGCAATAATCGTCTTTAATTCTATAGAGCATATTCTCAGTCTAAGCAAATGTATGCTTAGTGTGCAGATTTTCCTTTCGCCTGAGGAAGGGTGTTTGAGAAAGAATTTGATTTTGACATTTTTACTTTAGAGTGGAAAGACTGTATTGTGGATGAAGAAGTTGATAAATGTGTATTGTATTCTGGATGAAGAAGTTGATAAATGTGTAAGGCTAATGACAGAAAAGCCAGTGCTACATTGTAATAGGCATGTGTTGGTTAAATAAGTGTTACCTACATTGACTGAAAGATCCATTAAATGAGATATCCATGTTGCTTTTAAAAGATGGTGATTTAAAGGGCTGGCTGTAAGGGGAGGTGGAGGCCAGGAGGATAACCTTTTACCAGTACTTCGCACAATTTTGTTCCCATTGACACTGGCAGCCTTTCTCACATAGCCTCGTCGAAAGAATTATGAGTGCTGAGATAGGATTAAATCCTGTCGCAATAATCGTCTTTAATTCTATAGAGCGTTTTCTAAGTCTAAGCAAATGTATCCCAAGTCCGCAGATTTTACTTTCACCTGAGGAAAGGTGTTTGAGAAAGGATTTGATTTTGACATTTTTACTTTATAGTGGAAAGATTGTATTGTGGATATAGAAATTAATAAATGCATAAGGCTAATGACAGAAGCTAGTGGTAGATTGTAATAGGCATGTGTTGGGTTTAATAAGTGTTACCTGCATTGAATGAAGGATCCATTAAATGAGATATCCATGTTGTTTTCAAAAGATGGTGATTTAAAGGGCTGGCTGTAAGGGGAGGTGGAGGCCAGGAGGATATCTTTTTACCAGTACTTCGCACAGTATTCTTCCCATTGACACTGGCAGCCTTTCTCACATAGCCTCGTCGAAAGAATTATGAGTGCTGAGATAAGATTAAATCCTGTCGCAATAATCGTCTTTAATTCTATAGAGCATATTCTCAGTCTAAGCAAATGTATGCTTAGTCTGCAGATTTTCCTTTCGCCTGAGGAAGGGTGTTTGAGAAAGAATTTGATTTTGACATTTTTACTTTAGAGTGGAAAGACTGTATTGTGGATGAAGAAGTTGATAAATGTGTATTGTATTCTGGATGAAGAAGTTGATAAATGTGTAAGGCTAATGACAGAAAAGCCAGTGCTACATTGTAATAGGCATGTGTTGGTTAAATAAGTGTTACCTACATTGCTTTTAAAAGATGGTGATTTAAAGGGCTGGCTGTAAGGGGAGGTGGAGGCCAGGAGGATAACCTTTTACCAGTACTTCGCACAATATTGTTCCCATTGACACTGGCAGCCTTTCTCACATAGCCTCGTCGAAAGAATAATGAGTGCTGAGATAGGATTAAATCCTGTCACAAGAATCGTCTTTAATTCTATAGAGCATTTTCTCAGTCTAAGCAAATGTATCCTAAGTCCGCAGATTTTACATTCACCTGAGGAAAGGTGTTTGAGAAAGGATTTGATTTTGACATTTTTACTTTAAAGTGGAAAGATTGTATTGAGGATAAAGAAATTATTGAATGCATAAGGCTAATGACAGAAGCTAGTGGTAGATTGTAATAGGCATGTGTTGGGTTTAATAAGTGTTACCTGCATTGAATGAAGGATCCATTAAATGAGATATCCATGTTGTTTTTAAAAGATGGTGATTGAAAGGGCTGGCTGTAAGGGGAGGTGGAGGCCAGTAGGATATCTTTCTACCAGTACTTCGCACAGTATTCTTCCCATTGACACTGGCAGCCTTTCTCACATAGCCTCGTCGAAAGAATTATGAGTGCTGAGATAAGATTAAATCCTGTCGCAATAGTCGTAATCAATTGTATGGATCATATTCTCAATCTAAGCCAATGTATCCTTAGTCCGCAGATTTTAATTTCACCTGGGGAGATACATTTCCAGTCTGTATTTATTTATTCCTGGAGGGTTGTTATGTGCAAAAAGACATTGTAACTGTTTGTAAAGAACACTGATGGAGAAAACGAAATTTGTGAGCACTAGATTTTGATAGCCACGTGTTTAGAATTTGCAGAAGTTAATTTCAAGAGGATCGATATTTTCTGGACAGTTTTGGATTCAATTAAAAAAAGTTGTAAGCTATTAAGAGGGAGATCAGAGCCTTCTTTTACCAGTACTTCGCACAATATTGTTCCCATTGGCAGTTGCTGCTTTCTTTGATCCGAGTCGACAAACGCTTGAGAATCAACCAGTTCCTTGTTTCTGTACTTCATTCAGGTTTACTGTTAGTCACTGAGATAAAACTAACCTCTGGAAATTATTCGATATGATTAACCACTTCTAACCATTTTTTGGACCCTTGTATGTGTGTTTCTGTAAGATGTATGGTCGGTCTGTGAAATGCAAATGTCTAGAAATTTGATTTTATTTTCAATTTAAGGAAATGCCATGCGTTACCCCCTTCAGTTCGTTCGATTACCTTTAGTCGAAGTGTTGTACATTTAGTCCGAGAAATATTTCTTTTTGTTTGAGTTTACACCTGTAGCTGTAACTGCTTGAAATTGCTTGTCAATAGGCCCTAAAACTGTATTTCTACCTTTCTTTGACTGCACAAGTTCTTAAGCCAGTACCCCCAGTCGGGGATTTCATACCCACAGCGCCTAAAACCAACCAGCAGGCCGTTGCAAGCATATTGGGCTCTGAGATTGTATCCTCAATTCGTGGAATGTTTCCCCAATCTATTTCATATCCTCGTAGACTTTGAAATTGTTCTATACTCAGTTGAATGTACTCCCAGGCCCTAAATCACTGCCTCACTCTCGTGGTACTGTTTGCAGAGTTTGCCCATACACTTTTTTCCTTACATGTACTTAAAATCTGTAAGAGTAATTTCAGAGAGAATCCCAAATTTAACTTGTCTCCCAGTCTTAAAGCATTAGTCAGCACATTGAACCCAAGTTAGCAACTGAACACCCCCAGTCTATGAGTCCCTGGGATACACCATAAGGCCCTGAAGCTGTGTTCTGTCTTAAAATTCACCCGTTTTCAATTCCCTTGCCTTCTTGATGTACCCACAGTTCGAAGATGTCCATTGGTTACTGCAACAGCTTGCGTTATGTTATTTTAGGAATCGAGTTGGTAGCCTTGGTGAGATGTATCAGTAAGCTATAAACCTGTGTCCTTCCAGAGATTTTACTCCCTACCTGTTTGCCTGCAACGCCAGTCGGAAAGATGTTCTCTTGGTTCCTTGTACTTCCTCTCAGACGGTGAAAGACATTCCCAGTTTGATGTTCCTTCCAATCTTGTCCCTTCTATTATTTCAAACGAAAGCCATATGCCTGTATCCGTGGTGGTTAATATCGTCTATGAGTTGGACAGATATATCCTCAGTATTTACAACTATGCCCTCACCCTTAATTTAGCCCCAGTCAGTTAGCTTGTTTATTCTGCTTCCTTCAAATTAGAACCTACCTTAATTGAATGTACCTTCCAACGATAAAGCTATGCCCCTGTTGTTTCACCGATAACTCTGGCCTCAACGTCTTCTTTATGATCTTAACCCTTAGTCTGAACGGTCTGAAATAATGTATTCGCCCTCATTTCTGTCATCTCACACACTCTATCTCTTCTCCTTTTCTTTATCTATTTCTATCTCTCTTTTTGCAGTTTCTGTCTTTCTTCACCTCTCTACTTTTAATTTTGTATATCTCTATTGTTTCTCTTTCTCCCTTTGTCTCTTACCCTCTATCTACTGCCTTCCGAACTCTTTTTTTCTTACTCTATCCCTCATTTTATCTTTCTCTCAACACTGTTTTCCACGCTCAGTCTCTTGCTGTTTCTCTGTCTGTCTGTCTGTCTCGCTTTCTGTCTTTCTCTCGCTTACTGTTTTCTCTCGCACTGTTTATCACTCTCTATCCCTTCCCATTTCTCTTCCTTCTCTTCTTTTATTTCTCTCCTCTTTCTACCTGTATCTCACTGCCTTTTTTCACACAGTCTCTCTATCTGTTACTTTCTGTCTCTTCCGCTATTCCACCATCTTCTGTCTCATTTCCTATCACTCCCTATTCTGTTACATTCTCTTTGTCTTTCTTTCTCTTTCCTTCCTGCAAACTTTACTCTTGTCTCTCCATCCTATAAATCTCTTTCGCTTTCTTCCTATTTATTTTATTTATCTATCTATCTGTATATCTATCTCAATTTATCTGTCTATAAAGACTGTTTTCTCTGACCACGATGTCCCTCCTTTTCCTCCAAAAAATGTACTTCCTACAATAAATTAGCTTCTTTTCGTCATATCTTCCTCAATCTGCATGGTTAATCGTTTCTCATTCGATATGATGCTCCTTCAGTCCGTAATTTTGAGTGTAATGTAACTATATTATCCTTCCAATATTTTAGAATGAAATGTTATGGTGTTACTAGCACATTTGAGACATCCTGGCAAGATCTTACAAGATTATGTAATCACCCTGTACATTTCTACATACGACCAAATTGAATTCCGTATCAACCTTAGCTATTTACCTAATGAATGCTGAAAAAGCCGAGGTTCCCATTTCATGATCTAAAGCATCTATCTATTGAAAATAAATCATAAAAATGAACGTAAGATTCTCAATGCTATAAGTATTGATTGAAGAGTGTTAAAACGTCGTTTACAATACTATTTCAGTTCATATTGTGGCGGCCCATGAACTTATCCTGTCCTGGAGTTACTTTTACCAGTATTCCGCACAATATTCTGTCCAAGGCACTGACTACTTTCCAACATAAGAATCGTCGAAATAATGATAAAGGTTGAGAAATGAATCATATCGCAATTACAATGTTGATGATTACAATAATGGTGATGGTTGTTTCGATGGTTGAGTTGGTAGTGACGGTGGTAGTCCCGATACCGGATTTATTAGTGATGATAGATGTGTTTTTTCTCTTGGTGTTTTAACGCCGACTTGAACATTACTTGAATGTAACTAATGGTGCCTGTGGATTTCTATAGATATGAAAACCGAGAGACAACAACACAGAGGCAGCGAGTGTGGGAGGTAGGGAGTTTAAGAAAGGTTTCGAGTTTGACATTTTTACTTTATAGTGGAAAGATTGTATTGCGGATGAAGAAATTGATAAATTTGTAAGGCTAATGAAAGGTGAGGTGGAGGCCAGGGAAAATTAATCGGACTTTGGTAAAATTTTGGTAGAATTTTGCTTTATTGCTTTTAGTCTTCTGCGTTTTAAGACAGATTTCAGTCATATAAGATATATCAGGGAGTCATTTGCATCTATCCAAGCTGTGTCGGTTTTACTGTGTTTTTTTGTGTTGTTTTAACTTGATGTCAGGTAAATGGCGCGGCCAGTGCTCTTGTAACGGTCTTTCCAAGCCACTGACTGCTTTACAAAATAGCTTTAGTCGATAGAATGATGGTCATTAAGCAAAGAATAATTGCTGCAACAAAGAATATCATCGAACCTCGGACAGAAATTGGGGATCGAACCAATGACTGTATATGTCTTAAGCCATGTACTTTACCGACCAAGCAACTGGGAAAAACGATCTGAGAAAGAGAGAGGGGAGTCTATTTTGATTATGACATGTTTACTTTAATCGTAGAGAGTTCCTATACATGTGCAAGAAAAAGTTTTAAAATTTTGTAAAGGAAAATGATGCAAAGGTGTGGATTCAAGGAAATATATGCGTTAAGAAGGGGGATAACTTTTTTATCAGTACTTCGCACAATATTGTTCCCATTGACACTGGCAGCCTTTCTCACATAGCCTGGTCGAAAGAATTATGAGTGCTGAGATAAGATTAAATCCTGTCGCAAATGTATCTTTAGACCGCATATTTTACTATCATCTTAGGAAGGGTATTTGAGAAAGGTTTTGATTTTCAACATTTTTACTTCATAGTGAAAAGATTTTATTGTGGATGAAGAAACATAAATGTGTAAGGGTAATGACAGAAAAGCTATAGGCATGTGTTGGATTTAACAAGTGTTACCTGCATTGAATGAAGGATCCATTAACTAAGATATCCATGTTGTTATAAAAGATGGTGATTTAAAGGGCTGGCTGTAAGGAGGCCAGGAGGTAACTTTTTACCAGTACTTCGCACACTATTGTTCCCGTTGACACTGGCAGCCTTTCTCACATAGCCTCGTCGAAAGAATAATGAGTGCTGAGATAGGATTAAATCCTGTCACAAGAATCGTCTTTAATTCTATAGAGCATTTTCTCAGTCTAAGCAAATGTATCCTAAGTCCGCAGATTTTACATTCACCTGAGGAAAGGTGTTTGAGAAAGGATTTGATTTTGACATTTTTACTTTATAGTGGAAAGATTGTATTGAGGATATAGAAATTATTGAATGCATAAGGCTAATGACAGAAGCTAGTGGTAGATTGTAATAGGCATGTGTTGGGTTTAATAAGTGTTACCTGCATTGAATGAAGGATCCATTAAATGAGATATCCATGTTGTTTTTAAAAGATGGTGATTTAAAGGGCTGGCTGTAAGGGGAGGTGGAGGCCAGGAGGATATCTTTCTACCAGTACTTCGCGCAGTATTCTTCCCATTGACACTGGCAGCCTTTCTCACATAGCCTCGTCGAAAGAATTATGAGTGCTGAGATAAGATTAAATCCTGTCGCAATAATCGTCTTTAATTCTATAGAGCATATTCTCAGTCTAAGCAAATGTATGCTTAGTGTGCAGATTTTCCTTTCGCCTGAGGAAGGGTGTTTGAGAAAGAATTTGATTTTGACATTTTTACTTTAGAGTGGAAAGACTGTATTGTGGATGAAGAAGTTGATAAATGTGTATTGTATTCTGGATGAAGAAGTTGATAAATGTGTAAGGCTAATGACAGAAAAGCCAGTGCTACATTGTAATAGGCATGTGTTGGTTAAATAAGTGTTACCTACATTGCTTTTAAAAGATGGTGATTTAAAGGGCTGGCTGTAAGGGGAGGTGGAGGCCAGGAGGATAACCTTTTACCAGTACTTCGCACAATATTGTTTCCATTGACACTGGCAGCCTTTCTCACATAGCCTCGTCGAAAGAATAATGAGTGCTGAGATAGGATTAAATCATGTCACAAGAATCGTCTTTAATTCTATAGAGCATTTTCTCAGTCTAAGCAAATGTATCCTAAGTCCGCAGATTTTACATTCACCTGAGGAAAGGTGTTTGAGAAAGGATTTGATTTTGACATTTTTACTTTATAGTGGAAAGATTGTATTGAGAATATAGAAATTATTGAATGCATAAGGCTAATGACAGAAGCTAGTGGTAGATTGTAATAGGCATGTGTTGGGTTTAATAAGTGTTACCTGCATTGAATGAAGGATCCATTAAATGAGATATCCATGTTGTTTTTAAAAGATGGTGATTTAAAGGGCTGGCTGTAAGGGGAGGTGGAGGCCAGGAGGATGTCTTTCTACCAGTACTTCGCGCAGTATTCTTCCCATTGACACTGGCAGCCTTTCTCACATAGCCTCGTCGAAAGAATTATGAGTGCTGAGATAAGATTAAATCCTGTCGCAATAATCGTCTTTAATTCTATAGAGCATATTCTCAGTCTAAGCAAATGTATGCTTAGTGTGCAGATTTTCCTTTCGCCTGAGGAAGGGTGTTTGAGAAAGAATTTGATTTTGACATTTTTACTTTAGAGTGGAAAGACTGTATTGTGGATGAAGAAGTTGATAAATGTGTATTGTATTCTGGATGAAGAAGTTGATAAATGTGTAAGGCTAATGACAGAAAAGCCAGTGCTACATTGTAATAGGCATGTGTTGGTTAAATAAGTGTTACCTACATTGCTTTTAAAAGATGGTGATTTAAAGGGCTGGCTGTAAGGGGAGGTGGAGGCCAGGAGGATAACCTTTTACCAGTACTTCGCACAATATTGTTCCCATTGACACTGGCAGCCTTTCTCACATAGCCTCGTCGAAAGAATAATGAGTGCTGAGATAGGATTAAATCCTGTCACAAGAATCGTCTTTAATTCTATAGAGCATTTTCTCAGTCTAAGCAAATGTATCCTAAGTCCGCAGATTTTACATTCACCTGAGGAAAGGTGTTTGAGAAAGGATTTGATTTTGACATTTTTACTTTATAGTGGAAAGATTGTATTGAGAATATAGAAATTATTGAATGCATAAGGCTAATGACAGAAGCTAGTGGTAGATTGTAATAGGCATGTGTTGGGTTTAATAAGTGTTACCTGCATTGAATGAAGGATCCATTAAATGAGATATCCATGTTGTTTTTAAAAGATGGTGATTTAAAGGGCTGGCTGTAAGGGGAGGTGGAGGCCAGGAGGATGTCTTTCTACCAGTACTTCGCGCAGTATTCTTCCCATTGACACTGGCAGCCTTTCTCACATAGCCTCGTCGAAAGAATTATGAGTGCTGAGATAAGATTAAATCCTGTCGCAATAATCGTCTTTAATTCTATAGAGCATATTCTCAGTCTAAGCAAATGTATGCTTAGTCTGCAGATTTTCCTTTCGCCTGAGGAAGGGTGTTTGAGAAAGAATTTGATTTTGACATTTTTATTTTAGAGTGGAAAGACTGTATTGTGGATGAAGAAGTTGATAAATGTGTATTGTATTCTGGATGAAGAAGTTGATAAATGTGTAAGGCTAATGACAGAAAAGCCAGTGCTACATTGTAATAGGCATGTGTTGGTTAAATAAGTGTTACCTACATTGACTGAAAGATCCATTAAATGAGATATCCATGTTGCTTTTAAAAGATGGTGATTTAAAGGGCTGGCTGTAAGGGGAGGTGGAGGCCAGGAGGATAACCTTTTACCAGTACTTCGCACAATTTTGTTCCCATTGACACTGGCAGCCTTTCTCACATAGCCTCGTCGAAAGAATTATGAGTGCTGAGATAGGATTAAATCCTGTCGCAATAATCGTCTTTAATTCTATAGAGCGTTTTCTAAGTCTAAGCAAATGTATCCCAAGTCCGCAGATTTTACTTTCACCTGAGGAAAGGTGTTTGAGAAAGGATTTGATTTTGACATTTTTACTTTATAGTGGAAAGATTGTATTGTGGATATAGAAATTAATAAATGCATAAGGCTAATGACAGAAGCTAGTGGTAGATTGTAATAGGCATGTGTTGGGTTTAATAAGTGTTACCTGCATTGAATGAAGGATCCATTAAATGAGATATCCATGTTGTTTTCAAAAGATGGTGATTTAAAGGGCTGGCTGTAAGGGGAGGTGGAGGCCAGGAGGATATCTTTTTACCAGTACTTCGCGCAGTATTCTTCCCATTGACACTGGCAGCCTTTCTCACATAGCCTCGTCGAAAGAATTATGAGTGCTGAGATAAGATTAAATCCTGTCGCAATAATCGTCTTCAATTCTATAGAGCATATTCTCAGTCTAAGCAAATGTATGCTTAGTCTGCAGATTTTCCTTTCGCCTGAGGAAGGGTGTTTGAGAAAGAATTTGATTTTGACATTTTTACTTTAGAGTGGAAAGACTGTATTGTGGATGAAGAAGTTGATAAATGTGTATTGTATTCTGGATGAAGAAGTTGATAAATGTGTAAGGCTAATGACAGAAAAGCCAGTGCTACATTGTAATAGGCATGTGTTGGTTAAATAAGTGTTACCTACATTGCTTTTAAAAGATGGTGATTTAAAGGGCTGGCTGTAAGGGGAGGTGGAGGCCAGGAGGATAACCTTTTACCAGTACTTCGCACAATATTGTTCCCATTGACACTGGCAGCCTTTCTCACATAGCCTCGTCGAAAGAATAATGAGTGCTGAGATAGGATTAAATCCTGTCACAAGAATCGTCTTTAATTCTATAGAGCATTTTCTCAGTCTAAGCAAATGTATCCTAAGTCCGCAGATTTTACATTCACCTGAGGAAAGGTGTTTGAGAAAGGATTTGATTTTGACATTTTTACTTTAAAGTGGAAAGATTGTATTGAGGATAAAGAAATTATTGAATGCATAAGGCTAATGACAGAAGCTAGTGGTAGATTGTAATAGGCATGTGTTGGGTTTAATAAGTGTTACCTGCATTGAATGAAGGATCCATTAAATGAGATATCCATGTTGTTTTTAAAAGATGGTGATTGAAAGGGCTGGCTGTAAGGGGAGGTGGAGGCCAGTAGGATATCTTTCTACCAGTACTTCGCACAGTATTCTTCCCATTGACACTGGCAGCCTTTCTCACATAGCCTCGTCGAAAGAATTATGAGTGCTGAGATAAGATTAAATCCTGTCGCAATAGTCGTAATCAATTGTATGGATCATATTCTCAATCTAAGCCAATGTATCCTTAGTCCGCAGATTTTAATTTCACCTGGGGAGATACATTTCCAGTCTGTATTTATTTATTCCTGGAGGGTTGTTATGTGCAAAAAGACATTGTAACTGTTTGTAAAGAACACTGATGGAGAAAACGAAATTTGTGAGCACTAGATTTTGATAGCCACGTGTTTAGAATTTGCAGAAGTTAATTTCAAGAGGATCGATATTTTCTGGACAGTTTTGGATTCAATTAAAAAAAGTTGTAAGCTATTAAGAGGGAGATCAGAGCCTTCTTTTACCAGTACTTCGCACAATATTGTTCCCATTGGCAGTTGCTGCTTTCTTTGATCCGAGTCGACAAACGCTTGAGAATCAACCAGTTCCTTGTTTCTGTACTTCATTCAGGTTTACTGTTAGTCACTGAGATAAAACTAACCTCTGGAAATTATTCGATATGATTAACCACTTCTAACCATTTTTTGGACCCTTGTATGTGTGTTTCTGTAAGATGTATGGTCGGTCTGTGAAATGCAAATGTCTAGAAATTTGATTTTATTTTCAATTTAAGGAAATGCCATGCGTTACCCCCTTCAGTTCGTTCGATTACCTTTAGTCGAAGTGTTGTACATTTAGTCCGAGAAATATTTCTTTTTGTTTGAGTTTACACCTGTAGCTGTAACTGCTTGAAATTGCTTGTCAATAGGCCCTAAAACTGTATTTCTACCTTTCTTTGACTGCACAAGTTCTTAAGCCAGTACCCCCAGTCGGGGATTTCATACCCACAGCGCCTAAAACCAACCAGCAGGCCGTTGCAAGCATATTGGGCTCTGAGATTGTATCCTCAATTCGTGGAATGTTTCCCCAATCTATTTCATATCCTCGTAGACTTTGAAATTGTTCTATACTCAGTTGAATGTACTCCCAGGCCCTAAATCACTGCCTCACTCTCGTGGTACTGTTTGCAGAGTTTGCCCATACACTTTTTTCCTTACATGTACTTAAAATCTGTAAGAGTAATTTCAGAGAGAATCCCAAATTTAACTTGTCTCCCAGTCTTAAAGCATTAGTCAGCACATTGAACCCAAGTTAGCAACTGAACACCCCCAGTCTATGAGTCCCTGGGATACACCATAAGGCCCTGAAGCTGTGTTCTGTCTTAAAATTCACCCGTTTTCAATTCCCTTGCCTTCTTGATGTACCCACAGTTCGAAGATGTCCATTGGTTACTGCAACAGCTTGCGTTATGTTATTTTAGGAATCGAGTTGGTAGCCTTGGTGAGATGTATCAGTAAGCTATAAACCTGTGTCCTTCCAGAGATTTTACTCCCTACCTGTTTGCCTGCAACGCCAGTCGGAAAGATGTTCTCTTGGTTCCTTGTACTTCCTCTCAGACGGTGAAAGACATTCCCAGTTTGATGTTCCTTCCAATCTTGTCCCTTCTATTATTTCAAACGAAAGCCATATGCCTGTATCCGTGGTGGTTAATATCGTCTATGAGTTGGACAGATATATCCTCAGTATTTACAACTATGCCCTCACCCTTAATTTAGCCCCAGTCAGTTAGCTTGTTTATTCTGCTTCCTTCAAATTAGAACCTACCTTAATTGAATGTACCTTCCAACGATAAAGCTATGCCCCTGTTGTTTCACCGATAACTCTGGCCTCAACGTCTTCTTTATGATCTTAACCCTTAGTCTGAACGGTCTGAAATAATGTATTCGCCCTCATTTCTGTCATCTCACACACTCTATCTCTTCTCCTTTTCTTTATCTATTTCTATCTCTCTTTTTGCAGTTTCTGTCTTTCTTCACCTCTCTACTTTTAATTTTGTATATCTCTATTGTTTCTCTTTCTCCCTTTGTCTCTTACCCTCTATCTACTGCCTTCCGAACTCTTTTTTTCTTACTCTGTCCCTCATTTTATCTTTCTCTCAACACTGTTTTCCACGCTCAGTCTCTTGCTGTTTCTCTGTCTGTCTGTCTGTCTCGCTTTCTGTCTTTCTCTCGCTTACTGTTTTCTCTCGCACTGTTTATCACTCTCTATCCCTTCCCATTTCTCTTCCTTCTCTTCTTTTATTTCTCTCCTCTTTCTACCTGTATCTCACTGCCTTTTTTCACACAGTCTCTCTATCTGTTACTTTCTGTCTCTTCCGCTATTCCACCATCTTCTGTCTCATTTCCTATCACTCCCTATTCTGTTACATTCTCTTTGTCTTTCTTTCTCTTTCCTTCCTGCAAACTTTACTCTTGTCTCTCCATCCTATAAATCTCTTTCGCTTTCTTCCTATTTATTTTATTTATCTATCTATCTGTATATCTATCTCAATTTATCTGTCTATAAAGACTGTTTTCTCTGACCACGATGTCCCTCCTTTTCCTCCAAAAAATGTACTTCCTACAATAAATTAGCTTCTTTTCGTCATATCTTCCTCAATCTGCATGGTTAATCGTTTCTCATTCGATATGATGCTCCTTCAGTCCGTAATTTTGAGTGTAATGTAACTATATTATCCTTCCAATATTTTAGAATGAAATGTTATGGTGTTACTAGCACATTTGAGACATCCTGGCAAGATCTTACAAGATTATGTAATCACCCTGTACATTTCTACATACGACCAAATTGAATTCCGTATCAACCTTAGCTATTTACCTAATGAATGCTGAAAAAGCCGAGGTTCCCATTTCATGATCTAAAGCATCTATCTATTGAAAATAAATCATAAAAATGAACGTAAGATTCTCAATGCTATAAGTATTGATTGAAGAGTGTTAAAACGTCGTTTACAATACTATTTCAGTTCATATTGTGGCGGCCCATGAACTTATCCTGTCCTGGAGTTACTTTTACCAGTATTCCGCACAATATTCTGTCCAAGGCACTGACTACTTTCCAACATAAGAATCGTCGAAATAATGATAAAGGTTGAGAAATGAATCATATCGCAATTACAATGTTGATGATTACAATAATGGTGATGGTTGTTTCGATGGTTGAGTTGGTAGTGACGGTGGTAGTCCCGATACCGGATTTATTAGTGATGATAGATGTGTTTTTTCTCTTGGTGTTTTAACGCCGACTTGAACATTACTTGAATGTAACTAATGGTGCCTGTGGATTTCTATAGATATGAAAACCGAGAGACAACAACACAGAGGCAGCGAGTGTGGGAGGTAGGGAGTTTAAGAAAGGTTTCGAGTTTGACATTTTTACTTTATAGTGGAAAGATTGTATTGCGGATGAAGAAATTGATAAATTTGTAAGGCTAATGAAAGGTGAGGTGGAGGCCAGGGAAAATTAATCGGACTTTGGTAAAATTTTGGTAGAATTTTGCTTTATTGCTTTTAGTCTTCTGCGTTTTAAGACAGATTTCAGTCATATAAGATATATCAGGGAGTCATTTGCATCTATCCAAGCTGTGTCGGTTTTACTGTGTTTTTTTGTGTTGTTTTAACTTGATGTCAGGTAAATGGCGCGGCCAGTGCTCTTGTAACGGTCTTTCCAAGCCACTGACTGCTTTACAAAATAGCTTTAGTCGATAGAATGATGGTCATTAAGCAAAGAATAATTGCTGCAACAAAGAATATCATCGAACCTCGGACAGAAATTGGGGATCGAACCAATGACTGTATATGTCTTAAGCCATGTACTTTACCGACCAAGCAACTGGGAAAAACGATCTGAGAAAGAGAGAGGGGAGTCTATTTTGATTATGACATGTTTACTTTAATCGTAGAGAGTTCCTATACATGTGCAAGAAAAAGTTTTAAAATTTTGTAAAGGAAAATGATGCAAAGGTGTGGATTCAAGGAAATATATGCGTTAAGAAGGGGGATAACTTTTTTATCAGTACTTCGCACAATATTGTTCCCATTGACACTGGCAGCCTTTCTCACATAGCCTGGTCGAAAGAATTATGAGTGCTGAGATAAGATTAAATCCTGTCGCAAATGTATTTTAGACCGCATATTTTACTATCATCTTAGGAAGGGTATTTGAGAAAGGTTTTGATTTTCAACATTTTTACTTCATAGTGAAAAGATTTTATTGTGGATGAAGAAACATAAATGTGTAAGGGTAATGACAGAAAAGCTATAGGCATGTGTTGGATTTAACAAGTGTTACCTGCATTGAATGAAGGATCCATTAACTGAGATATCCATGTTGTTATAAAAGATGGTGATTTAAAGGGCTGGCTGTAAGGAGGCCAGGAGGTAACTTTTTACCAGTACTTCGCACACTATTGTTCCCGTTGACACTGGCAGCCTTTCTCACATAGCCTCGTCGAAAGAATAATGAGTGCTGAGATAGGATTAAATCCTGTCACAAGAATCGTCTTTAATTCTATAGAGCATTTTCTCAGTCTAAGCAAATGTATCCTAAGTCCGCAGATTTTACATTCACCTGAGGAAAGGTGTTTGAGAAAGGATTTGATTTTGACATTTTTACTTTATAGTGGAAAGATTGTATTGAGGATATAGAAATTATTGAATGCATAAGGCTAATGACAGAAGCTAGTGGTAGATTGTAATAGGCATGTGTTGGGTTTAATAAGTGTTACCTGCATTGAATGAAGGATCCATTAAATGAGATATCCATGTTGTTTTTAAAAGATGGTGATTTAAAGGGCTGGCTGTAAGGGGAGGTGGAGGCCAGGAGGATATCTTTCTACCAGTACTTCGCGCAGTATTCTTCCCATTGACACTGGCAGCCTTTCTCACATAGCCTCGTCGAAAGAATTATGAGTGCTGAGATAAGATTAAATCCTGTCGCAATAATCGTCTTTAATTCTATAGAGCATATTCTCAGTCTAAGCAAATGTATGCTTAGTGTGCAGATTTTCCTTTCGCCTGAGGAAGGGTGTTTGAGAAAGAATTTGATTTTGACATTTTTACTTTAGAGTGGAAAGACTGTATTGTGGATGAAGAAGTTGATAAATGTGTATTGTATTCTGGATGAAGAAGTTGATAAATGTGTAAGGCTAATGACAGAAAAGCCAGTGCTACATTGTAATAGGCATGTGTTGGTTAAATAAGTGTTACCTACATTGCTTTTAAAAGATGGTGATTTAAAGGGCTGGCTGTAAGGGGAGGTGGAGGCCAGGAGGATAACCTTTTACCAGTACTTCGCACAATATTGTTCCCATTGACACTGGCAGCCTTTCTCACATAGCCTCGTCGAAAGAATAATGAGTGCTGAGATAGGATTAAATCCTGTCACAAGAATCGTCTTTAATTCTATAGAGCATTTTCTCAGTCTAAGCAAATGTATCCTAAGTCCGCAGATTTTACATTCACCTGAGGAAAGGTGTTTGAGAAAGGATTTGATTTTGACATTTTTACTTTATAGTGGAAAGATTGTATTGAGAATATAGAAATTATTGAATGCATAAGGCTAATGACAGAAGCTAGTGGTAGATTGTAATAGGCATGTGTTGGGTTTAATAAGTGTTACCTGCATTGAATGAAGGATCCATTAAATGAGATATCCATGTTGTTTTTAAAAGATGGTGATTTAAAGGGCTGGCTGTAAGGGGAGGTGGAGGCCAGGAGGATGTCTTTCTACCAGTACTTCGCGCAGTATTCTTCCCATTGACACTGGCAGCCTTTCTCACATAGCCTCGTCGAAAGAATTATGAGTGCTGAGATAAGATTAAATCCTGTCGCAATAATCGTCTTTAATTCTATAGAGCATATTCTCAGTCTAAGCAAATGTATGCTTAGTGTGCAGATTTTCCTTTCGCCTGAGGAAGGGTGTTTGAGAAAGAATTTGATTTTGACATTTTTACTTTAGAGTGGAAAGACTGTATTGTGGATGAAGAAGTTGATAAATGTGTATTGTATTCTGGATGAAGAAGTTGATAAATGTGTAAGGCTAATGACAGAAAAGCCAGTGCTACATTGTAATAGGCATGTGTTGGTTAAATAAGTGTTACCTACATTGCTTTTAAAAGATGGTGATTTAAAGGGCTGGCTGTAAGGGGAGGTGGAGGCCAGGAGGATAACCTTTTACCAGTACTTCGCACAATATTGTTCCCATTGACACTGGCAGCCTTTCTCACATAGCCTCGTCGAAAGAATAATGAGTGCTGAGATAGGATTAAATCCTGTCACAAGAATCGTCTTTAATTCTATAGAGCATTTTCTCAGTCTAAGCAAATGTATCCTAAGTCCGCAGATTTTACATTCACCTGAGGAAAGGTGTTTGAGAAAGGATTTGATTTTGACATTTTTACTTTATAGTGGAAAGATTGTATTGAGAATATAGAAATTATTGAATGCATAAGGCTAATGACAGAAGCTAGTGGTAGATTGTAATAGGCATGTGTTGGGTTTAATAAGTGTTACCTGCATTGAATGAAGGATCCATTAAATGAGATATCCATGTTGTTTTTAAAAGATGGTGATTTAAAGGGCTGGCTGTAAGGGGAGGTGGAGGCCAGGAGGATGTCTTTCTACCAGTACTTCGCGCAGTATTCTTCCCATTGACACTGGCAGCCTTTCTCACATAGCCTCGTCGAAAGAATTATGAGTGCTGAGATAAGATTAAATCCTGTCGCAATAATCGTCTTTAATTCTATAGAGCATATTCTCAGTCTAAGCAAATGTATGCTTAGTCTGCAGATTTTCCTTTCGCCTGAGGAAGGGTGTTTGAGAAAGAATTTGATTTTGACATTTTTATTTTAGAGTGGAAAGACTGTATTGTGGATGAAGAAGTTGATAAATGTGTATTGTATTCTGGATGAAGAAGTTGATAAATGTGTAAGGCTAATGACAGAAAAGCCAGTGCTACATTGTAATAGGCATGTGTTGGTTAAATAAGTGTTACCTACATTGACTGAAAGATCCATTAAATGAGATATCCATGTTGCTTTTAAAAGATGGTGATTTAAAGGGCTGGCTGTAAGGGGAGGTGGAGGCCAGGAGGATAACCTTTTACCAGTACTTCGCACAATTTTGTTCCCATTGACACTGGCAGCCTTTCTCACATAGCCTCGTCGAAAGAATTATGAGTGCTGAGATAGGATTAAATCCTGTCGCAATAATCGTCTTTAATTCTATAGAGCGTTTTCTAAGTCTAAGCAAATGTATCCCAAGTCCGCAGATTTTACTTTCACCTGAGGAAAGGTGTTTGAGAAAGGATTTGATTTTGACATTTTTACTTTATAGTGGAAAGATTGTATTGTGGATATAGAAATTAATAAATGCATAAGGCTAATGACAGAAGCTAGTGGTAGATTGTAATAGGCATGTGTTGGGTTTAATAAGTGTTACCTGCATTGAATGAAGGATCCATTAAATGAGATATCCATGTTGTTTTCAAAAGATGGTGATTTAAAGGGCTGGCTGTAAGGGGAGGTGGAGGCCAGGAGGATATCTTTTTACCAGTACTTCGCGCAGTATTCTTCCCATTGACACTGGCAGCCTTTCTCACATAGCCTCGTCGAAAGAATTATGAGTGCTGAGATAAGATTAAATCCTGTCGCAATAATCGTCTTCAATTCTATAGAGCATATTCTCAGTCTAAGCAAATGTATGCTTAGTCTGCAGATTTTCCTTTCGCCTGAGGAAGGGTGTTTGAGAAAGAATTTGATTTTGACATTTTTACTTTAGAGTGGAAAGACTGTATTGTGGATGAAGAAGTTGATAAATGTGTATTGTATTCTGGATGAAGAAGTTGATAAATGTGTAAGGCTAATGACAGAAAAGCCAGTGCTACATTGTAATAGGCATGTGTTGGTTAAATAAGTGTTACCTACATTGCTTTTAAAAGATGGTGATTTAAAGGGCTGGCTGTAAGGGGAGGTGGAGGCCAGGAGGATAACCTTTTACCAGTACTTCGCACAATATTGTTCCCATTGACACTGGCAGCCTTTCTCACATAGCCTCGTCGAAAGAATAATGAGTGCTGAGATAGGATTAAATCCTGTCACAAGAATCGTCTTTAATTCTATAGAGCATTTTCTCAGTCTAAGCAAATGTATCCTAAGTCCGCAGATTTTACATTCACCTGAGGAAAGGTGTTTGAGAAAGGATTTGATTTTGACATTTTTACTTTAAAGTGGAAAGATTGTATTGAGGATAAAGAAATTATTGAATGCATAAGGCTAATGACAGAAGCTAGTGGTAGATTGTAATAGGCATGTGTTGGGTTTAATAAGTGTTACCTGCATTGAATGAAGGATCCATTAAATGAGATATCCATGTTGTTTTTAAAAGATGGTGATTGAAAGGGCTGGCTGTAAGGGGAGGTGGAGGCCAGTAGGATATCTTTCTACCAGTACTTCGCACAGTATTCTTCCCATTGACACTGGCAGCCTTTCTCACATAGCCTCGTCGAAAGAATTATGAGTGCTGAGATAAGATTAAATCCTGTCGCAATAGTCGTAATCAATTGTATGGATCATATTCTCAATCTAAGCCAATGTATCCTTAGTCCGCAGATTTTAATTTCACCTGGGGAGATACATTTCCAGTCTGTATTTATTTATTCCTGGAGGGTTGTTATGTGCAAAAAGACATTGTAACTGTTTGTAAAGAACACTGATGGAGAAAACGAAATTTGTGAGCACTAGATTTTGATAGCCACGTGTTTAGAATTTGCAGAAGTTAATTTCAAGAGGATCGATATTTTCTGGACAGTTTTGGATTCAATTAAAAAAAGTTGTAAGCTATTAAGAGGGAGATCAGAGCCTTCTTTTACCAGTACTTCGCACAATATTGTTCCCATTGGCAGTTGCTGCTTTCTTTGATCCGAGTCGACAAACGCTTGAGAATCAACCAGTTCCTTGTTTCTGTACTTCATTCAGGTTTACTGTTAGTCACTGAGATAAAACTAACCTCTGGAAATTATTCGATATGATTAACCACTTCTAACCATTTTTTGGACCCTTGTATGTGTGTTTCTGTAAGATGTATGGTCGGTCTGTGAAATGCAAATGTCTAGAAATTTGATTTTATTTTCAATTTAAGGAAATGCCATGCGTTACCCCCTTCAGTTCGTTCGATTACCTTTAGTCGAAGTGTTGTACATTTAGTCCGAGAAATATTTCTTTTTGTTTGAGTTTACACCTGTAGCTGTAACTGCTTGAAATTGCTTGTCAATAGGCCCTAAAACTGTATTTCTACCTTTCTTTGACTGCACAAGTTCTTAAGCCAGTACCCCCAGTCGGGGATTTCATACCCACAGCGCCTAAAACCAACCAGCAGGCCGTTGCAAGCATATTGGGCTCTGAGATTGTATCCTCAATTCGTGGAATGTTTCCCCAATCTATTTCATATCCTCGTAGACTTTGAAATTGTTCTATACTCAGTTGAATGTACTCCCAGGCCCTAAATCACTGCCTCACTCTCGTGGTACTGTTTGCAGAGTTTGCCCATACACTTTTTTCCTTACATGTACTTAAAATCTGTAAGAGTAATTTCAGAGAGAATCCCAAATTTAACTTGTCTCCCAGTCTTAAAGCATTAGTCAGCACATTGAACCCAAGTTAGCAACTGAACACCCCCAGTCTATGAGTCCCTGGGATACACCATAAGGCCCTGAAGCTGTGTTCTGTCTTAAAATTCACCCGTTTTCAATTCCCTTGCCTTCTTGATGTACCCACAGTTCGAAGATGTCCATTGGTTACTGCAACAGCTTGCGTTATGTTATTTTAGGAATCGAGTTGGTAGCCTTGGTGAGATGTATCAGTAAGCTATAAACCTGTGTCCTTCCAGAGATTTTACTCCCTACCTGTTTGCCTGCAACGCCAGTCGGAAAGATGTTCTCTTGGTTCCTTGTACTTCCTCTCAGACGGTGAAAGACATTCCCAGTTTGATGTTCCTTCCAATCTTGTCCCTTCTATTATTTCAAACGAAAGCCATATGCCTGTATCCGTGGTGGTTAATATCGTCTATGAGTTGGACAGATATATCCTCAGTATTTACAACTATGCCCTCACCCTTAATTTAGCCCCAGTCAGTTAGCTTGTTTATTCTGCTTCCTTCAAATTAGAACCTACCTTAATTGAATGTACCTTCCAACGATAAAGCTATGCCCCTGTTGTTTCACCGATAACTCTGGCCTCAACGTCTTCTTTATGATCTTAACCCTTAGTCTGAACGGTCTGAAATAATGTATTCGCCCTCATTTCTGTCATCTCACACACTCTATCTCTTCTCCTTTTCTTTATCTATTTCTATCTCTCTTTTTGCAGTTTCTGTCTTTCTTCACCTCTCTACTTTTAATTTTGTATATCTCTATTGTTTCTCTTTCTCCCTTTGTCTCTTACCCTCTATCTACTGCCTTCCGAACTCTTTTTTTCTTACTCTGTCCCTCATTTTATCTTTCTCTCAACACTGTTTTCCACGCTCAGTCTCTTGCTGTTTCTCTGTCTGTCTGTCTGTCTCGCTTTCTGTCTTTCTCTCGCTTACTGTTTTCTCTCGCACTGTTTATCACTCTCTATCCCTTCCCATTTCTCTTCCTTCTCTTCTTTTATTTCTCTCCTCTTTCTACCTGTATCTCACTGCCTTTTTTCACACAGTCTCTCTATCTGTTACTTTCTGTCTCTTCCGCTATTCCACCATCTTCTGTCTCATTTCCTATCACTCCCTATTCTGTTACATTCTCTTTGTCTTTCTTTCTCTTTCCTTCCTGCAAACTTTACTCTTGTCTCTCCATCCTATAAATCTCTTTCGCTTTCTTCCTATTTATTTTATTTATCTATCTATCTGTATATCTATCTCAATTTATCTGTCTATAAAGACTGTTTTCTCTGACCACGATGTCCCTCCTTTTCCTCCAAAAAATGTACTTCCTACAATAAATTAGCTTCTTTTCGTCATATCTTCCTCAATCTGCATGGTTAATCGTTTCTCATTCGATATGATGCTCCTTCAGTCCGTAATTTTGAGTGTAATGTAACTATATTATCCTTCCAATATTTTAGAATGAAATGTTATGGTGTTACTAGCACATTTGAGACATCCTGGCAAGATCTTACAAGATTATGTAATCACCCTGTACATTTCTACATACGACCAAATTGAATTCCGTATCAACCTTAGCTATTTACCTAATGAATGCTGAAAAAGCCGAGGTTCCCATTTCATGATCTAAAGCATCTATCTATTGAAAATAAATCATAAAAATGAACGTAAGATTCTCAATGCTATAAGTATTGATTGAAGAGTGTTAAAACGTCGTTTACAATACTATTTCAGTTCATATTGTGGCGGCCCATGAACTTATCCTGTCCTGGAGTTACTTTTACCAGTATTCCGCACAATATTCTGTCCAAGGCACTGACTACTTTCCAACATAAGAATCGTCGAAATAATGATAAAGGTTGAGAAATGAATCATATCGCAATTACAATGTTGATGATTACAATAATGGTGATGGTTGTTTCGATGGTTGAGTTGGTAGTGACGGTGGTAGTCCCGATACCGGATTTATTAGTGATGATAGATGTGTTTTTTCTCTTGGTGTTTTAACGCCGACTTGAACATTACTTGAATGTAACTAATGGTGCCTGTGGATTTCTATAGATATGAAAACCGAGAGACAACAACACAGAGGCAGCGAGTGTGGGAGGTAGGGAGTTTAAGAAAGGTTTCGAGTTTGACATTTTTACTTTATAGTGGAAAGATTGTATTGCGGATGAAGAAATTGATAAATTTGTAAGGCTAATGAAAGGTGAGGTGGAGGCCAGGGAAAATTAATCGGACTTTGGTAAAATTTTGGTAGAATTTTGCTTTATTGCTTTTAGTCTTCTGCGTTTTAAGACAGATTTCAGTCATATAAGATATATCAGGGAGTCATTTGCATCTATCCAAGCTGTGTCGGTTTTACTGTGTTTTTTTGTGTTGTTTTAACTTGATGTCAGGTAAATGGCGCGGCCAGTGCTCTTGTAACGGTCTTTCCAAGCCACTGACTGCTTTACAAAATAGCTTTAGTCGATAGAATGATGGTCATTAAGCAAAGAATAATTGCTGCAACAAAGAATATCATCGAACCTCGGACAGAAATTGGGGATCGAACCAATGACTGTATATGTCTTAAGCCATGTACTTTACCGACCAAGCAACTGGGAAAAACGATCTGAGAAAGAGAGAGGGGAGTCTATTTTGATTATGACATGTTTACTTTAATCGTAGAGAGTTCCTATACATGTGCAAGAAAAAGTTTTAAAATTTTGTAAAGGAAAATGATGCAAAGGTGTGGATTCAAGGAAATATATGCGTTAAGAAGGGGGATAACTTTTTTATCAGTACTTCGCACAATATTGTTCCCATTGACACTGGCAGCCTTTCTCACATAGCCTGGTCGAAAGAATTATGAGTGCTGAGATAAGATTAAATCCTGTCGCAAATGTATTTTAGACCGCATATTTTACTATCATCTTAGGAAGGGTATTTGAGAAAGGTTTTGATTTTCAACATTTTTACTTCATAGTGAAAAGATTTTATTGTGGATGAAGAAACATAAATGTGTAAGGGTAATGACAGAAAAGCTATAGGCATGTGTTGGATTTAACAAGTGTTACCTGCATTGAATGAAGGATCCATTAACTGAGATATCCATGTTGTTATAAAAGATGGTGATTTAAAGGGCTGGCTGTAAGGAGGCCAGGAGGTAACTTTTTACCAGTACTTCGCACACTATTGTTCCCGTTGACACTGGCAGCCTTTCTCACATAGCCTCGTCGAAAGAATAATGAGTGCTGAGATAGGATTAAATCCTGTCACAAGAATCGTCTTTAATTCTATAGAGCATTTTCTCAGTCTAAGCAAATGTATCCTAAGTCCGCAGATTTTACATTCACCTGAGGAAAGGTGTTTGAGAAAGGATTTGATTTTGACATTTTTACTTTATAGTGGAAAGATTGTATTGAGGATATAGAAATTATTGAATGCATAAGGCTAATGACAGAAGCTAGTGGTAGATTGTAATAGGCATGTGTTGGGTTTAATAAGTGTTACCTGCATTGAATGAAGGATCCATTAAATGAGATATCCATGTTGTTTTTAAAAGATGGTGATTTAAAGGGCTGGCTGTAAGGGGAGGTGGAGGCCAGGAGGATATCTTTCTACCAGTACTTCGCGCAGTATTCTTCCCATTGACACTGGCAGCCTTTCTCACATAGCCTCGTCGAAAGAATTATGAGTGCTGAGATAAGATTAAATCCTGTCGCAATAATCGTCTTTAATTCTATAGAGCATATTCTCAGTCTAAGCAAATGTATGCTTAGTGTGCAGATTTTCCTTTCGCCTGAGGAAGGGTGTTTGAGAAAGAATTTGATTTTGACATTTTTACTTTAGAGTGGAAAGACTGTATTGTGGATGAAGAAGTTGATAAATGTGTATTGTATTCTGGATGAAGAAGTTGATAAATGTGTAAGGCTAATGACAGAAAAGCCAGTGCTACATTGTAATAGGCATGTGTTGGTTAAATAAGTGTTACCTACATTGCTTTTAAAAGATGGTGATTTAAAGGGCTGGCTGTAAGGGGAGGTGGAGGCCAGGAGGATAACCTTTTACCAGTACTTCGCACAATATTGTTCCCATTGACACTGGCAGCCTTTCTCACATAGCCTCGTCGAAAGAATAATGAGTGCTGAGATAGGATTAAATCCTGTCACAAGAATCGTCTTTAATTCTATAGAGCATTTTCTCAGTCTAAGCAAATGTATCCTAAGTCCGCAGATTTTACATTCACCTGAGGAAAGGTGTTTGAGAAAGGATTTGATTTTGACATTTTTACTTTATAGTGGAAAGATTGTATTGAGAATATAGAAATTATTGAATGCATAAGGCTAATGACAGAAGCTAGTGGTAGATTGTAATAGGCATGTGTTGGGTTTAATAAGTGTTACCTGCATTGAATGAAGGATCCATTAAATGAGATATCCATGTTGTTTTTAAAAGATGGTGATTTAAAGGGCTGGCTGTAAGGGGAGGTGGAGGCCAGGAGGATGTCTTTCTACCAGTACTTCGCGCAGTATTCTTCCCATTGACACTGGCAGCCTTTCTCACATAGCCTCGTCGAAAGAATTATGAGTGCTGAGATAAGATTAAATCCTGTCGCAATAATCGTCTTTAATTCTATAGAGCATATTCTCAGTCTAAGCAAATGTATGCTTAGTGTGCAGATTTTCCTTTCGCCTGAGGAAGGGTGTTTGAGAAAGAATTTGATTTTGACATTTTTACTTTAGAGTGGAAAGACTGTATTGTGGATGAAGAAGTTGATAAATGTGTATTGTATTCTGGATGAAGAAGTTGATAAATGTGTAAGGCTAATGACAGAAAAGCCAGTGCTACATTGTAATAGGCATGTGTTGGTTAAATAAGTGTTACCTACATTGCTTTTAAAAGATGGTGATTTAAAGGGCTGGCTGTAAGGGGAGGTGGAGGCCAGGAGGATAACCTTTTACCAGTACTTCGCACAATATTGTTCCCATTGACACTGGCAGCCTTTCTCACATAGCCTCGTCGAAAGAATAATGAGTGCTGAGATAGGATTAAATCCTGTCACAAGAATCGTCTTTAATTCTATAGAGCATTTTCTCAGTCTAAGCAAATGTATCCTAAGTCCGCAGATTTTACATTCACCTGAGGAAAGGTGTTTGAGAAAGGATTTGATTTTGACATTTTTACTTTATAGTGGAAAGATTGTATTGAGAATATAGAAATTATTGAATGCATAAGGCTAATGACAGAAGCTAGTGGTAGATTGTAATAGGCATGTGTTGGGTTTAATAAGTGTTACCTGCATTGAATGAAGGATCCATTAAATGAGATATCCATGTTGTTTTTAAAAGATGGTGATTTAAAGGGCTGGCTGTAAGGGGAGGTGGAGGCCAGGAGGATGTCTTTCTACCAGTACTTCGCGCAGTATTCTTCCCATTGACACTGGCAGCCTTTCTCACATAGCCTCGTCGAAAGAATTATGAGTGCTGAGATAAGATTAAATCCTGTCGCAATAATCGTCTTTAATTCTATAGAGCATATTCTCAGTCTAAGCAAATGTATGCTTAGTCTGCAGATTTTCCTTTCGCCTGAGGAAGGGTGTTTGAGAAAGAATTTGATTTTGACATTTTTATTTTAGAGTGGAAAGACTGTATTGTGGATGAAGAAGTTGATAAATGTGTATTGTATTCTGGATGAAGAAGTTGATAAATGTGTAAGGCTAATGACAGAAAAGCCAGTGCTACATTGTAATAGGCATGTGTTGGTTAAATAAGTGTTACCTACATTGACTGAAAGATCCATTAAATGAGATATCCATGTTGCTTTTAAAAGATGGTGATTTAAAGGGCTGGCTGTAAGGGGAGGTGGAGGCCAGGAGGATAACCTTTTACCAGTACTTCGCACAATTTTGTTCCCATTGACACTGGCAGCCTTTCTCACATAGCCTCGTCGAAAGAATTATGAGTGCTGAGATAGGATTAAATCCTGTCGCAATAATCGTCTTTAATTCTATAGAGCGTTTTCTAAGTCTAAGCAAATGTATCCCAAGTCCGCAGATTTTACTTTCACCTGAGGAAAGGTGTTTGAGAAAGGATTTGATTTTGACATTTTTACTTTATAGTGGAAAGATTGTATTGTGGATATAGAAATTAATAAATGCATAAGGCTAATGACAGAAGCTAGTGGTAGATTGTAATAGGCATGTGTTGGGTTTAATAAGTGTTACCTGCATTGAATGAAGGATCCATTAAATGAGATATCCATGTTGTTTTCAAAAGATGGTGATTTAAAGGGCTGGCTGTAAGGGGAGGTGGAGGCCAGGAGGATATCTTTTTACCAGTACTTCGCGCAGTATTCTTCCCATTGACACTGGCAGCCTTTCTCACATAGCCTCGTCGAAAGAATTATGAGTGCTGAGATAAGATTAAATCCTGTCGCAATAATCGTCTTCAATTCTATAGAGCATATTCTCAGTCTAAGCAAATGTATGCTTAGTCTGCAGATTTTCCTTTCGCCTGAGGAAGGGTGTTTGAGAAAGAATTTGATTTTGACATTTTTACTTTAGAGTGGAAAGACTGTATTGTGGATGAAGAAGTTGATAAATGTGTATTGTATTCTGGATGAAGAAGTTGATAAATGTGTAAGGCTAATGACAGAAAAGCCAGTGCTACATTGTAATAGGCATGTGTTGGTTAAATAAGTGTTACCTACATTGCTTTTAAAAGATGGTGATTTAAAGGGCTGGCTGTAAGGGGAGGTGGAGGCCAGGAGGATAACCTTTTACCAGTACTTCGCACAATATTGTTCCCATTGACACTGGCAGCCTTTCTCACATAGCCTCGTCGAAAGAATAATGAGTGCTGAGATAGGATTAAATCCTGTCACAAGAATCGTCTTTAATTCTATAGAGCATTTTCTCAGTCTAAGCAAATGTATCCTAAGTCCGCAGATTTTACATTCACCTGAGGAAAGGTGTTTGAGAAAGGATTTGATTTTGACATTTTTACTTTAAAGTGGAAAGATTGTATTGAGGATAAAGAAATTATTGAATGCATAAGGCTAATGACAGAAGCTAGTGGTAGATTGTAATAGGCATGTGTTGGGTTTAATAAGTGTTACCTGCATTGAATGAAGGATCCATTAAATGAGATATCCATGTTGTTTTTAAAAGATGGTGATTGAAAGGGCTGGCTGTAAGGGGAGGTGGAGGCCAGTAGGATATCTTTCTACCAGTACTTCGCACAGTATTCTTCCCATTGACACTGGCAGCCTTTCTCACATAGCCTCGTCGAAAGAATTATGAGTGCTGAGATAAGATTAAATCCTGTCGCAATAGTCGTAATCAATTGTATGGATCATATTCTCAATCTAAGCCAATGTATCCTTAGTCCGCAGATTTTAATTTCACCTGGGGAGATACATTTCCAGTCTGTATTTATTTATTCCTGGAGGGTTGTTATGTGCAAAAAGACATTGTAACTGTTTGTAAAGAACACTGATGGAGAAAACGAAATTTGTGAGCACTAGATTTTGATAGCCACGTGTTTAGAATTTGCAGAAGTTAATTTCAAGAGGATCGATATTTTCTGGACAGTTTTGGATTCAATTAAAAAAAGTTGTAAGCTATTAAGAGGGAGATCAGAGCCTTCTTTTACCAGTACTTCGCACAATATTGTTCCCATTGGCAGTTGCTGCTTTCTTTGATCCGAGTCGACAAACGCTTGAGAATCAACCAGTTCCTTGTTTCTGTACTTCATTCAGGTTTACTGTTAGTCACTGAGATAAAACTAACCTCTGGAAATTATTCGATATGATTAACCACTTCTAACCATTTTTTGGACCCTTGTATGTGTGTTTCTGTAAGATGTATGGTCGGTCTGTGAAATGCAAATGTCTAGAAATTTGATTTTATTTTCAATTTAAGGAAATGCCATGCGTTACCCCCTTCAGTTCGTTCGATTACCTTTAGTCGAAGTGTTGTACATTTAGTCCGAGAAATATTTCTTTTTGTTTGAGTTTACACCTGTAGCTGTAACTGCTTGAAATTGCTTGTCAATAGGCCCTAAAACTGTATTTCTACCTTTCTTTGACTGCACAAGTTCTTAAGCCAGTACCCCCAGTCGGGGATTTCATACCCACAGCGCCTAAAACCAACCAGCAGGCCGTTGCAAGCATATTGGGCTCTGAGATTGTATCCTCAATTCGTGGAATGTTTCCCCAATCTATTTCATATCCTCGTAGACTTTGAAATTGTTCTATACTCAGTTGAATGTACTCCCAGGCCCTAAATCACTGCCTCACTCTCGTGGTACTGTTTGCAGAGTTTGCCCATACACTTTTTTCCTTACATGTACTTAAAATCTGTAAGAGTAATTTCAGAGAGAATCCCAAATTTAACTTGTCTCCCAGTCTTAAAGCATTAGTCAGCACATTGAACCCAAGTTAGCAACTGAACACCCCCAGTCTATGAGTCCCTGGGATACACCATAAGGCCCTGAAGCTGTGTTCTGTCTTAAAATTCACCCGTTTTCAATTCCCTTGCCTTCTTGATGTACCCAGAGTTCGAAGATGTCCATTGGTTACTGCAACAGCTTGCGTTATGTTATTTTAGGAATCGAGTTGGTAGCCTTGGTGAGATGTATCAGTAAGCTATAAACCTGTGTCCTTCCAGAGATTTTACTCCCTACCTGTTTGCCTGCAACGCCAGTCGGAAAGATGTTCTCTTGGTTCCTTGTACTTCCTCTCAGACGGTGAAAGACATTCCCAGTTTGATGTTCCTTCCAATCTTGTCCCTTCTATTATTTCAAACGAAAGCCATATGCCTGTATCCGTGGTGGTTAATATCGTCTATGAGTTGGACAGATATATCCTCAGTATTTACAACTATGCCCTCACCCTTAATTTAGCCCCAGTCAGTTAGCTTGTTTATTCTGCTTCCTTCAAATTAGAACCTACCTTAATTGAATGTACCTTCCAACGATAAAGCTATGCCCCTGTTGTTTCACCGATAACTCTGGCCTCAACGTCTTCTTTATGATCTTAACCCTTAGTCTGAACGGTCTGAAATAATGTATTCGCCCTCATTTCTGTCATCTCACACACTCTATCTCTTCTCCTTTTCTTTATCTATTTCTATCTCTCTTTTTGCAGTTTCTGTCTTTCTTCACCTCTCTACTTTTAATTTTGTATATCTCTATTGTTTCTCTTTCTCCCTTTGTCTCTTACCCTCTATCTACTGCCTTCCGAACTCTTTTTTTCTTACTCTGTCCCTCATTTTATCTTTCTCTCAACACTGTTTTCCACGCTCAGTCTCTTGCTGTTTCTCTGTCTGTCTGTCTGTCTCGCTTTCTGTCTTTCTCTCGCTTACTGTTTTCTCTCGCACTGTTTATCACTCTCTATCCC